>JAXCLO010000101.1:6428290-6441534 GCA_035583995.1 Arremon aurantiirostris | reverse complement strand
AAGAAAAAAAAAAAGAAAAAAAGAAAAAAAAAAAAGGAGCTGCGTCCGTACCGGGGAGGGACGAAGGGGCGCTTGGGGGTGAAGAAGGGAGCCCCTCCTCTGCCGAAGGGCGGCCGCGGCCGCTTCAGGCTCTGGAAGGGGTCTCTGCCGCCGAAGGGCTCCCGCGGGCGGAACTCGGCGCGGGGCGTGCGGAGCAGGACGGAGCCGCGGCCCCCGGAGGGCTCCCGGTGCCCGGGGGGGCCCAGCCCGCGCGCGGCCCCCCCGAGCTGCTCCCGGGGCAGGGGTCCGGGCCCCGCGGGGTCTCGGGAGCGGGGCAGGGGGTCCCGGGGCTGCGCCCCCCCCCCGAAGTGCTCCTTCAGCGTCCCTTGCATCGTACCGTGCTCCTTGGGGAAGGCGCCGTGCTCCAGCGGGGGCGGCGCGGGGAACGGGACCCCGCCGTGCTCCCCGGCCGGCGGCGGCTGCGCGGGGAAGGGGACCCCGCTGTGATCGCCGGGCACCGGGGGCGGCGGGGGCGTGGGGAACGGGACCCCCGCGTGCTCCACCGAGGGGGGCGGCGGCACGCCGTGGGGCAGCGGGAGCGGCGCGGGCGTTTCCTTGGAGAAGGGGTTGGCGTGATCCACCGACGGCATGCGGGGAGGGACCGGGTGGTCCCTCGGGAAGAGGCCGCCGTGGTCCTTGGCGGGAGCGGGCGGGGGCACGGCGGGCGGCCCCACGGGCTCCCGCGGGAAGGGGTTCCCGTGCTCCAGGGGCGGCGGAGCGAGGGGCGGCGGCGGCAGGTGGTGCTCGAAGGCGGAGCTGAAGTTGTTCGTTCGGAAGTTGTTGACGCTCTCCGGGAAGGGCGGCACGTGCTCCTTGTAGGGTCCCGGGAAGCCGCCCATGCCCGGCAGCTCCGAGGAGCCCGCGGGGCCGTTGTCGAAGGCGCTCCCGCCGCTGCTCAGCTCGAACCAGCCCGCCCGGCTCCCCTCGCGCCCGTGGCCCCGGCTGCCCTTGCCCAGCACCCGGATGGACTCCACGGTCTGGATGGGCTCCCCCGACATGCCCCGGCTCGAGGCGTTGTGGTAGCCCAGCGTCTCGATGGGAGCCCCCTTCTCCTCGGTGCTGTCGGGCAGGTCCAGGCAGGAGGAGGAGACGCGGGTCTCGATGCGGTAGTGCTCCTCCGGCGGCTGCGGCTCGCCCTTGGCAGCCCCGGACAAACTCCCCACCTCGCCGGAGCCGCTTTTGGGGATCTGCCCAAAATGCTTCTCCTCGGAGGGTTTGCGGGAGGCGTTTTTGAGCATGTTCTTGAACTCGATGGTGGAGGTGGCGGAGATGGAGGAAGCCAAGGGTTTGTCCCCGCCCGCCGCGGGCGCTCGGCTGGCGGGGCTGGGGAGGGCGTTCTGGGGAGAGAAGAGCGAGGAGCGGTGGGGAAGCGCATGGGGCGAGTCCGAGTATTGCTTCTGCGGGAGGCCAGGCTTGGGCAGGCTGCTGTGGTTGGAGTCTGGCGTGAAGAACACGTCGTTCTTGCTGGGTGATGGGGACCCATCCGAGGCCGAGTCCTTCCCCCGGCGGCCGTAGCTCCCAAACATCCCTGGGGATGAGGCCAGCGGGTCACAGCTCTCACTCTGATCCAGGATGGACCTCATGGCCGGGGGGAAAGATGGCTTCACACCAAACTCCTGCGAGCGCTGCCCGTAGCTGGACAGCACTGGCTGGTACTCTGCAGAATCGGGGAGTTTACTCGATTTCAGGATAGACTTGACCGGCTTCTTCTCCAGGTTCAGCATGGCCGAGGGCGGCGGCCCGGAGTAGTCGAAGTCACGGTAATCCTCGTCTTCTTGGAAAGATGTATCCGGGTAAAACTTCTCCTGGGAGGAGTCCATCAAGGAGGAGGGCATCTCCCTGCTGTCCACAGGTGGCTTGTACAGGCTGGCCGGGGACTCCCTGCCGAGGCCGAAGGGCCGGTAGCCGTGCACGGAACTGGGAAGTTCTTGGGAATATCCATCATCCCGGCCCTGCAGAGGAGACCTTGTGCTGCTGGGAGTTGAGGAACCGGGGCTCATGATTTTTGACAGCAGGGAGATCGTGTCGACGTTGCTCGACGTTGGCTTGTCCATCATCTCGTCCTGGGTGGGCGTCCCGCTGCGCTCGTCGCGCACCGGCGTCCCGTCCACATTGTCCATGGAAGTGCTGGTGGGACCACGCTGGAAGTCAGAGCTGTGACTCTCCGTTGCCATGCTGGACCCCAAGCTGCTGAGGATGGGAATATTCAAGTTCAGGCCACTGAAGCCAGGATTTCCCTTCAGGAAATTGTGTATCTTCATCTCCAAGCTGGGAGAAGGGGGTTCTGATTCCAGCTTGGCTTTTGAAATTTCGGAGGATTGACCCAGTGAGGTTTCTGTTGGCAAAAGGGAGGAAGGACTGGTAGGGTGGGAACTGGAAAATCCCAGGGAATTAGTTGGTGGCTTAAAACCAGAGCTTGACAGTGCTGGGGTATGTCCAACGGGAGCCTTATTGACTGAAGTGGAGGAAACCTCTGCGGTGGTTGAGTTTGGAGAATAACCAAAACTTTTGGCTATAAAGGACTGTGGATTGGAAGGAACATTCCTCCCCTTCAAGCACGGCACGGTTGTGTTGGCTGGCGATGCCGAGGTGCTCTGTGAGGCAGCTTCTCCTGACTGAACCGTGTTTCCAGCCACGCTCTGCAGCAAGGACGACAGCCCTGCAAAACACAACTGCTGCATCAGATACTGAGGGCAGGGGCAAATCACCCCAAGCCTCCTATGCTGGCACTTTACACCCCCCAGTCTCCAGCCATGAAGAGGACTGGATTTTGCTGCTCCCAGTGAGGTGCAACATTCTGCCAGAGGCTTGGATTGATGTACAAACATAAATTACACCATCGAGTCAGGTGGGTAGGAACTCGTCCTGGTCTGCAGCCAGGAGTGGGGAAACCTGCCCTGCTGGCCAGGTGACCGTGGCAAGGTGCCAGAGCAGGAGCAGAACCTCTTGGTCTCCTGTCCTGTTCAGGGAATGTTCCAGATACGTGTGATTCAGCCACAGCACAAGCAGCAAGTACAGGGAAGTGACAAATCTCACTGGTCCGTGACACCTGAGCTACCTGACAAAGACCATCCACACGTGCCAGAGACGTAAAACACGTCCAGTGAACTTTCCATTTCCTCCCTGTGTTCTCACTTTAGGACAAGCAGAGCAGCACGTTTCAGCCTGGCCACTGCCCTCACACCCCTGCCAGCCCTCCCCCAGCACCCAGCCCAGTACCTTGCAGCGCTGGCGCCGTCTGAGTCTGGGTTTTGGAGAGAGCTGACAGAATGCTTTCCGGAGTTATCTCAACTTTGGAGAGAATATTTGCTAATGGATTCGAAGGAGCAGATGGGGTTCCCAGGACAGGAGTCTTCAGGCCACTGGTGAGAGCTGAGGGGCTGGTCGGGGTCCCTGGTGAAGGTCTCGAGGCGGGACTCACACCTGGGGCAGGAGCACACAGCACTCACCTGAGCTGCTCTGGCAACACATGTGACTCAAGCTCCCCACAGGCACAGCCAGACCTCTGAGAGCAGCAACTCCCTCATGTTTATTTTGAGATAATTAAAGGTTTAAATGATCACCCAAGCTCCGTTAGTGCCCACAGCCCAGCTCAGCACTCACCTGTGCTCTTCATCACCGATGTCAAACTGCTCAGGATGGAGCTGATCTTGGCCAGGTCCACGTTGGCCAGGTTGGGTAAGGCAAGTGCTGGTGCCAGAGGGATGGGAGCTGTGCTCACCACCTTTGGAGCTGGGGGTGTTGGAGGGGCTGGGGCTGGCGTGGCCACTGTCCCCGAGGCTGTGGCAGCCACAGCAGCCGATGGCACCGCTTTGGGGACGCTCTCAGTCTTGGCAGGGGCCGGGGCTGGAGCAGCCTGTTTGTCCTTCCTCTCCTCCACTGCAGCAGAGAGAGGGAAACAAAAGCAGAAAGGTCACCCAGTCCCCTCAAAAAGACTCAGGGAACATCAATTCTGATTCCCACGGATGTAAAAACATCTCTGATAAGGGTTTTGGGAGATGGAAATGATCACTGTGGAACTGGGACTTCCCTGCCAGGAGATTCAAACCCTCCAGCCCCAGCCCAGGCTTTGTGCCTCCTCCACATCCCAAATGAAGCTGGAAAAGCCTGGTTTCCTTTTTCATTCCCACAGCACAATCACATACCAATGATTTTAGATGTATCATCCTCCACATCAGAGAGCTCCATGTCCTCCACATCCCGATTATCTGTCGCAGGCTCTGGAGAAACCACCTTGCGTCCCGCAGCTGCGGGAGAGCGGGCGCTGTTCTCCTCCCCCATGCCCTGGAAAGGGGACTCAGAGCCCGTGGGAGATGGAGCATCCATGCTGGGAGAAGGGACAGGAGACTCCTCGGGATCAGGGAGGGTTGCTTTCAGCTGGTCCAGCTTCTTCTTCAGGTTGCTCACTCGGTTAGCAAATGTTTTATAGGCCTAAGGAAGGAAGGACACTGGACTGGGGATCTTTCATGCCTCAGTCACTTCCTTAAGGAAGCAACACAAAGCCTGAGAAAACCAATTCCAAATCCCTGCAGTGGTAAGAACTAAGCTTCTCACAGGGCAACAACCACAAAAAGTGGGGAGGATAAAACCTTTTTCCACTGACTTAAAACAATTTTCATAATCCCCCCCATATTTTAACAAATATGTTGAGCCCATCTGGGGCTTTTGGCAGGTTCTGGAGGGTGCTGGTTGTTTTTATAACACTTTACTACTGTCCTTTCTTTGCTTGTCTAGTTCTCACATAAATCCCAAGTTTCCAGAATTGAGGATTTGTCACACTAACTGTAACTTTGCCCTGTTTAAGAATCTAGAGGGTATCCAACATTCCAGCAACACACACAAACTGAATTTCCAACTGCTGCATTTTGAGAGCATATCCTTGTCTTACCCAAAGCTTCCATTTTGCTCTCTTTGGAAACCACCCTTAAACCAACCCCACAAATTTTTAAATAGAGAGATGAAGCATTTTCCAGGCTCTGAGGTGTTGTTCCACCTGTGGAGGATCCAGAAAAGTCACTTACATTTGCCACCACCTTGACTTCTTTGTACTGTGCCTCATAGAATATTCCAGCGTTCTCCAGCGCCTCGGTGAGCGAGGGGCCGTTCTTCACTTGCTTGTCCAAACCATTGACAAATTCCTCCAGCTTTGAACTTGCCTCTTCAAACTCCTTGGAGAACTTCTTCCCTCCTGTTTTATCTGCAGGGAGATGAACACCTTGGAAATGAGGCAAAGCACAGAAGTGTGGCCTCAATGGCAGCACCCAGGATATTGGGACAGTGGAGCTGCACAATCCCAGATCATCCACTGGGATCTGCAAGGGGTGACCAGGGCCTGGTTGCTGGCAGAGTTTTGGTTTTCAGACAGTCATTTGCTTGGTCTGAGCTTTACACCTGAGAATTTCCACAGAAATCCCACCTAGTCAAGATTTTTGGCTCCTGATTGCTGGTTCTTAACCTCACTCTGAAATTTTGGCATTTTCCAGACATAAATTCTGGCATTTCCCATCTTGACAGAACTGAGGAGCTCCCCCAACACCTTCAGTGCCCTCAGGGCTTTACCTTTCAAGCACTTGAGTGTCTCAGTGCTGCAGACATCCACCCTCATAGTGGAAAGCTGCTTCTCCTTGAGCTCTATCTGATCCTCTGAGCGTTTGTACAGCAGCAGCTCATCAATGAGGGACTGGGGCTGGAAAAAAGCAAACAGGAAAAGCTTCCTCATCACATTCCAGGGAAGACAAGCCCTGCCTCTGCTCTGGCTCCAGACTGCTTCCAAGTGAGAGCTAACCCAGGAACCAGGTGGAGCCTGGGATTTTTAACCTCAAGTTTCACAATGAGCAAACCTGGGCTGAGCAGGAGCTGCAATTCCACAAATCTCCTGGTTATTTACTCCCCATTTCACTCTACAGGTGCCTCTGCATTTCACAACATGTCCCTCTCTGTCAGGGGACTGAATTTAGACCAATTCCTTGCCACCAACTCCTCAAACTCCTCTTCACAAGGATGCCCTGAGCTTGCCCAGACCCTCCCTGTGTCAGCCCCAATGTTCCAGGTGGCTCTTGGGCCTGGGGTCACCCCACATGCAAACCCCAAGGTGGGGTCAGTGCCATGGGTCACTTCCACTCACAGACTTACTCGGAATTCAGCAACAATCTTGGACTTCAGAGCAGCTTTGGGGTTGGTGGAGGCTGTGGGGAAAAAGAGAAATTGTGAAGAAATGAAGGAACTGCCTCCCCATGGAAAGTCAGTCACAAAAGGCAGCCTAATTAAAGATATTTGAAGATAATTTCATGTGTTACCCATCACATCCTCCCCTCCATGCAGGTGTCCCTCAGTGCTCCAGGCTCCTGGCAGCTCATGGGGACATGGACAGGCACAGCTGGGTTGGGACTGAGCTCAACAAGTGACACTGCTGCTGTTTAACATGCTCTGAACATTTCCTGGGCACACCTTTTCCTCAGGAAAACAAGTCCCTGCAAGGTCAATCTAACAGCTTTATCCAAGGAGTTACAGCTCTCTGCAATGAAGGGAATTTTATTCCCCAAGTGCCAGACCTGGAGCTGCCACAGAGCCCAGGTTTCCTGTGGGCAGAGCCTCCCTAGGTCTCACCATGCCCAGAGCTTTAACAACTCTCACACCTGGTTACAGGGTTGGGGGGATGAATCCTGCTGGCAAGAGACTGAATCCATCAGATTGTGGACAAAACAGGAGAAACAGGAAAGAAGAAATGAGCTGATGAGAAGCAAAGCACTAAACCCTCCATCCACGCTGGACACAGCCCAGTTCTGTCTGGGAAAGCAGCTTCTGGTTTGTTAAGCCCAGGAATAAACACTCCCAACTCTTTTAACCTTCTGCTGTCACACCTGCTGTCCCATGGCCATACCTGATGTCCCACAGGTCACACCTGATACGTCACCACCTCTGTGGGGACCACTCAGGGTGTTGGTGCAATGTGAGATCATTAAGGTCACTCTGTTTATAATAAATTCTCTCCTGCTGGTCTGGGCTCTGCACTGTCACATGTCACATGCTGTCCCTGCACTGCTCCAGGTTCCTCCTCCCAGCCCAGCCTGCTGGGGCAGTTCCTGAGCATGAAGGGAATGTCCATCTCCTCCTCCTCTCTGTCTTCTCTCCATCTCTGACCACTCTATCAGCAGTTTCCAAGAGGTTCCACCAGCTCCTTCCTCTCCTGTCCACAACCTCTGCTCTTTAAATCTTATTTTTGCCTCATTTCTTTTCTTTCCAAAGTCTTTTTTCTACCAACACCTCCTTGGTGTGCACATCTTGGGGCCCTTGTGAGCCTGCAGGCTCTGCTGGCTCAGCCCACACTGGGCTCAGCCCTTCTGCTCCTTGAGCAGCCAATTTCTGCATTAGTGCACAGAGTTCACAGTGGTTCCTTACTTTGTGATTTCTTCCACGGCTTATTCGGTTTGTTCAGAGACTCTTTCAGCTGCTTCTGAGTTTTGAAAGTGGTACCTGGAAAAACATTTCATTTTTGGCAGTCTGGCATTATGGGATTCCTGTCAAAATCTTGGTTTTTGGTGCCATACAGTTGCACGGTGAAAGAGTGAACAGAAATTTGTTTTAAAATACCTCGACCAACTTCCTTAGAGGAGCTGCTGGATGCCCAAGAGAACCTCAGTTTACTCAGGAATGCAGCAACCTGGGGGTGGTCTGCCATTTTTAAATCAAGTTTCTGTTTGCCCTTACACTAAGGCAGTTCAAAAAAATCACAGTAAAAAGGGAAAACACAAGGAAATCTAAAAATGAAACTCTTTAGGGAGGCTGTAATGGAATCAGCATCAAACAGACAAGTGCTGCTCACTGGGAAAGCAGCCACAATACCTGATGTACCTGGAACCTCACAGACCTGTTTTCAAGTCCCAGAAATGAGGCACTTCAGAGCAAAAAGCACAAAGGTCACTTCTCAGCATGCAACACCCAGCTCAAGCCTGTCCTCGTGCCACAGCCCGACCCAAGACACCACATTGCTGCTGCTGTGATGGCCACTGACCCTCAGACCACACCTGAGGGCTCCCTGAGCACCTGCAGCTCTTCATGATGGGAGGAAAGCCAAACTCTGGACTGATTTCCACTGCTAATTCCTGGTTTTAACCAATTCCACGTGTTCCTCCTCTAAGGATTGAGGATTCTTCACCCTCCAGCTTTGTTCCTGCCTTTTCCTACCCCACAACCACCAGGCTATGAGTGAACAGCACAAGGAGGTAGAGCCAGAGCACCCTGCTCAGGATGTGTAGGATCATTTCAGCCTCATGGTCTGTTTGCTCTCAGCTGGAGCAGTTCCAGCTCATGTGAAAGAATTCCCAGCTGCCTTAAGGAAGGTACAAAAGAGGTAAAGCAGGAGAATCCAGCGCTGCTCACGTCCCACACTGGGTTATGCTACAGCCTGTGCCAGGTGCAAATGCCCCTCGTCCCCCTCAGTGACCCCAAACTATTTCTACAACTTCAGTGAGCTCACGTGGCAGTTTGCAAGGTGAGAAATGCAAAGGGTGAGTAACTTACTCAGTGCTTCTTTCAGGGCCAGAATGGTTTCCTCAGGGTACACGTTTCTGTCCTCCCAGATTTTGAAGATTCTTTCGATGGATTTGGAAACTGATGGGTCCCTGCAAGAGAAGAGTTCTTTACTCCCTGGTTGCAGGACATTGCTGGGAGGTTTCCCTCACTCCACAGGATAATTTGACCCAAACCAAATTTGCACTCCCATGCAAATTAAAACCCAGCTCATGCCCACACATGGTTGTTACAACAGAATCCTTGAAGTTCTGCTGATGTTTCTAGAAAGTTGGAGATGTCAGAAGAAAAATTCCCCCTTTTTGAGACACTCAGCCTCCCAACAGCCTGTCAGTTCATTCATTACTCACTTCACTAATGAAGCAGCCTCAGGAAGCACCTCTGCAAAGGTGTCCCTAAAAACAATGGCATTTTTCCTCTTGCAGTTCTGTATGACATCATTGGCCAAGTAAAAAAGGTTCAGCCGGTGAGGAAAAGCAGCTGAGGACAAAAGAAAATTGAGATCAGCATCAGACACAGGCACCACAACAGGCACACCTTGATCCCAATAGTTCAGCACTGCTTTGGGGAAAGTTTCAGAGTTTCCAAATTCTAGCAGGCAAACCTTGAGGACTACACAGGACATCTTTAATTTACAAATGATTTTCAGACTCCTCCAGCTGTGCTTGCTCCTCTGACCCTCCTGACTTCAAACTGAGTTACTTCATCAAATCCCTTCCTTCAGGGGTGGGTGGGTAAACTTAGGAAACTCATTCACATGCAAATGATGGTAATGAGCTCCTTCACTTCACCAAAGGACACAGCCAAGGATTAAACCAGAGGAACAGTGCCAAGAGATGTGCTGTCACCTCTCACCTGCCCATGGCTGCAACCAGAATCACTTTTTATCTACAGATCCCTCAATTCTCTTATCCTGCTTCATTTTCCAGCTGTCCCTGCCTTGGTGGAGCAAATTCCCACAGCCTGGCTGCACCTTGCAACTGTCCAGGATTCCTCTGAGGAAGCTCAGCATCCTTCCTGGTGCAGAGCCCTTGGTGAGGAGCTCACCTCTCACTCACAACCTGGAAAAGCTCCCAGCAGAACCATTCCTGTTGCTGGAATGCCCTCCCAGCACGAGGGTGAGTTCCCAAGTGAACAAAGTTCAAAAGGAAGATCCTGCACACAAGATCCTCCTCTGAGGGAAGCAGAGCTGAGGACACAAAAGGCTCAGCTCAGATGGGTTCTCCTCTCAGAGGTTGATGTCCTTAAGCCTCCCTGAGCCCCTGCCAGCAGCACTGGGCTTTCCTGGCACTGAGCCCTCGAGCATCACTCCAGACTGGGGTGAGGAAGGGCACAGGGACAGTCCTGCTCCTAAAGCCCTGTCCCTGCACTGTCCCTGCCCCAGGACACACAGCACAGGCCTGAGTCACTGCCAGCAGCTGCTCACCCCCAACGCTGCATGGAGCCCCAGTTCCACATCCCAGGAGGAGATTTTGTCCCTGATCCTGCTCCTGTGGCCACGGCCACCTCATGGAATCCCAGTTTTCACATCCAAGGAAGAGCTTTTATCCCTGACACTGCTCCTCTGGCCACAGCCACCTCACGGAGCCCCAGCTCCCCATCCCAGGAGATTTTATCCCTGATCCTGCTCCTGTGGCCACTGTCACCTCACAGAACTCCAGTTCAGGAGCTTTTACCCCTGATCCTTCTCCTCTGGCCACGGCCACCTCACGTTCTCGTATCGCAGGAGAAGATTTTATCCCTGATCCTTCTCTTCTGTGTCACTGCCACCTCACAGAGCCCCAGCTCCCACATCCCAGGAGGAGCTTTTGCTTTTCCAGCACAGACTCAGCAAGCCAAGGATTTATGAGCAGAACCTGTTGCTCACAACCTGTGCCCTGAACGTGCTGACAGGACAGGCTGAGATGGGTTTTCTGGAGCACACAGTGCTCTGCTCTGCCCCGAGGGCTGGGAATTCAGCTGGAGCAGGGCTGCACTCTGCCTGCTGCTCCAAAACAATCTGCAGCCAGCTCTCCCCAAAATGCCAGCCTCAATAATCTCTCAGATCATCATCCCATTGGAATGGGCCTCCTGTGATTTAGTTAAACCCAGTGCTTGAGAGCCAATTCTCCTGCTGCTTGCTGGATGTTCCCTCCATCCCAGAGATGTTTCACCAGCAGACAGCAATGGTTCCACACCTTAATAACATAAAATAGATTTCAAAAAATCATAAACCTTTGATTCAAAGAATTCTAAACCTTTGATTTAAATGATCCAGCACCTACACAGCAGAAGGAAATCTGGAGCAGGGCTCCAGCCTGATGCTGACCATACAGAGCAAAGTTAGAGGCACAAGTTATGAACCAAGATACCCCCACATCATACAGAGGAAAGATCCATGCTGGGTCCAAAGGAAGGCTGTGGACATGATCCACAGAGAAAGCCAAGTGTTTCTGGGTGCAATGGGCTGTATCCAGTGAGTGAACAGTTCCTCTCAGCTTAAAGCAGGGAGGAAATGTGGGCAAAGAGGAAACTGCAGAGCTGAGCCCATTCCAAAGCAGGCCCAATAGCACCAACAAAAATGGCATTTCAGAGCCTATGGATGTGTTTAACTCACACTTAAACACCCTGAGCAAACCCTCCTGCAGGGACACTCAGATTCCCATCAGGAATTTCCCAAAGGTGAAGATTCAGAAGGATGTCCTAGCAGGAACATTCCTGTTGGGAAGCTCTGCCTGTGACCAGCATGGCTCAGAACCAAGATGCCAAAGCAACAGCAACATGGCAAACAGCAGCACCCCTGGTTTTCCTGAAAATACACAATTCTGTGCCCCAGGAACCCCCCACCACACTCCCCCTCACCAGGAGGATCTGATGTGTTGCTAAGAGCTTTGGAGTTAAACATTTAAACGCTCAGAAATTAATTCAGAACCACCTGTGCTTGCTGTGGCTGGGACAGGGACTTCCCACAGAGAGAACTGTGAGATCCTTGGGGCAGAGGATGAAGGGAAAAGCAGGGAATAAAAACCCTATGGAAGCAGGGAATAACCAAACAAACAGGGGTCAGGGCATGGCAGCATCACAGCTGCTGTCAGGGATTGGGTGAGCAGGGTAAGATTGAAGGAGGGACCTGGAAAAAAGGAGGGGTGTGAAGGGAAACCTTGAAAGAATCCCACAAAATCCAACAAAAATTCCAGGCTGGGGCCAAGGGCTCAGGGCAGGAGCTGGGGCAGAAGCAGGGCATGGAGGACAGGTGGGGACAGCTCAGGGGCTTTTGATGAGCTTGGGAAGGGGGAAGGAGGGATGGAGGAGCACTGAGGGCCTCAGAAAAGCCAGGACAACTGTGAGAAGGCCACATCCAGAGGAGTTGGCACATCCCAAGGAGAGATGGGCTGGATTTTCTTCAGGGGACATGCACTTGGAGCAGAGGGGAAGGATGAATGAAGGATGAAGGAAGCCCCAAGGATGATGCCACAGTGCCAAGGGGGGCCCAAGGGAGGAGGATTTCCAGGAGAGGTGGCAGTGACAGCAAGGCAGGAAGACCAAAGGTCTCACCTCTCTCCAAAGCTCTCACCTCTCTCTCCTTAATTCCACGGAGTACAGACAAAACAGATCAAACTCTGGGGAAAGAGAATCTCCTGCATTCTGCAGTAGTGCCTTGACAGTGAACCCCAACTCTCCCAAATTTTCCAAAAGGTTCAGCACACAACAGACAGACACTTTGGGATGGGAATGTTATCTCCATGTTCCTGCCAAGCAAAGCTTCCTTGAACTCCCACAAGAAGAGTCCAACCTTTCCCACGGCAGTGGAGATAACACTGCTGCGCTGAGCCTCTTGCCAACAGCAACCTTCTCCCTCCAGGCCAGGGACACATCCCGATGGGCACTGCAAACCCCAGAACTGGCACCCACACTGTCCATGCCCTCCCCGGGCTGCTCCAGGCACAGAAACAGCTCCTTGAGCCCCCAAAGTGCTGCTTTTGGAGATCATGGATCCAGGAGCACAAAGGTGCCACCACTGAGGTGCACACCAGCATGTTGTGTTCCTCCAAGGATGACACGGTGATGCACACACGACAAGAAGGAATGCTTTCAAGTAAAAGGGACAGATTTAGAAGGGTGTCAGGAAGGAATTTTTCCCCGTGAGGCTGCTGAGGCCCTGGCACAGGTAGCACAGAACACTCGTGCCTGCCCCATCCCTGCAAGGGTCCAAGGCCAGGCTTGGAACAACCTGGGCTAGCGAAGGTCCCTGCCCATGGCACTGGCCAGGCTTTGAACCTTTCCACCCAACGACGAGCCCGACCCTGCCCCGCTGCCGGTCCCCGAGTGTCCGGTGCGGGCTGGCCGCCGATGGCGGGGCCCCGTTCCGCCCCGGCCGCCCCCCGGCCCCGCACTCACAGCGGCGCAGCCACTTCATCCAGTGGTACACGATGGTGCTGTGGTGCCGCTTGTTCTCCAGGCACCACGAGGAGAGGCCCTGGATGGACTCCATCGTGTTGGTCACCGCCTGCAGCTTTCTATCGAGCGAGGCCTCGAGCGCGCCGGCCGCGGACGAGGCGGCGGCGGCCGAGGAGGACGAGGAGGCCCGGCCGCCGCCTCCGCCGCCCGCCGCCATCTTCCCGCGCTGCTCGCGGCCGGGCCGCGCGGGGGGCGGCGGGGCGGCGCCTCACGGGCGCAGGGAGGGGGGGCCCGGGGGG
>JAXCLO010000101.1:6411566-6427879 GCA_035583995.1 Arremon aurantiirostris | reverse complement strand
TCCTGACCGTGAGGGGGCGGAGAGCGCGCGAGCATAAAAACGGCGTTTGTGCCGTAAATCCCCGAATCACTGAGCTGGGAAAAGACTTCTGAGCCCAACCCGTGACCGATTGGCACAGAGAAACTGTGTGAACCACATCCAGTCGATTTTTGCACGCAGCCAGGGATGGGGAGTCGAAGAAATTCCCTCATGTCCAACCTGAACATGGCCTGACCTCCCTCAGCACAGCCTGGAGAAGAGGGGAAGTGGCTCCTGCCCCCCTCACAAAGTCAAACGCAGCACCATCCTCATCCTTTTCCCCCTTGACCCAAAACAACGCTACGGCGATTTGTTTTAAAAAATATGTCTTTAATAGGGGTGCTGAGGAGAGCGATGGGAGCTGTGTGGCTCAGGGGCTGTGGGGCAGGAGCAGCCAGGGCAGGCTCAGTCCGTGGACTCGAGCACGGACTCGCTGAGCGCCAGGTCCCAGTAGTGCTCGGCGCTGTGCTTCTTGAAGTGCTCCCGCGCCATGTTCTCTGTGGGGCACTGCTTGAACTTCATCTCGCCAAAGCTGCGATCCTTCGCCGTGCCCTGGAGGGAGATAAGGGGTGAGGTGTCATCTTAATTCCCACCTGGCTCCAGGGGATGTGGGGAACATGGCAATATGTGGTTTTATTTAGGTTACAGCTCAAGGAATGGGATAGAGAGTTGGATCCCACCTCACCTTTGTTTGTTTTCTTAAACCACAACTCACCTCCCAAACCAGAGAGCATTTGTTTGTTTTCTTAACGGACTCCTCATCAGACTCATCATCATCTGCAAAAACCCCACAATAAAGCTCATTTAGCCTCTGAGGTGGAGCAGGACTCCCCCCTCTCCCAGCAGCACAGCATCTCTCACCCTCTCCCTTTGTGTTTGACGTCTGCTCGTCCCACTTTATTCGATGCAGCATAAGACGTTTGAATTTCTTCTGTGCTTTGGGGCCTGTGGAAGAATCAAGATTCAACATTTTCAGAAAATCTCTTAACCTGCAGCTAGCAAAGGTTCCCTTCCTCATGGGTTTTCTGACTAGATTTCTGCACTCTGCATCATTAACAATGTAATTAAGGGAGTTTCTAATTGCCTCCTCACTTCCTCGTCCTTCCCTAACCCCGTCACCAATTTCCATAGCAATTCCTGCTGGAAGCAAGCTCCACAATGCTCTGTGGTGACCCAAGGCTGCCTAGAAGGTCTCACCTCCTTCTACCACCACGACATTGACATCTTTGTGCAGAACCACCACTCCTGTGAGGTACAGCTGCCCAGCATTCGCCTCGATTTTGAATTTTTTCGCTGGATTGCTCAAATTTCGAACCCTAAAGAAAAGATGAAAATAATAAAATATTTGTCAAAAAACAGAACTGAGAGGTCCCTCTGCCCACCTGTGAGCTGTCTCTGAGCTCACTCACCTGTACACAGCTATGTGAACCCCCTGGGAAACATCTTCCTTGAGCTTTTTCACCTTCTTGGCTTTCCGCTGCTCTGCCGTGAGCTTCCTCGCTGCGTTTGCCTCCTCGTGAGCCCTGGAAACAAACAGCACTGAAAAGACTGATCCTAACCAAAACACCAGCACTAAATCTACCCAAAAGTGTCCCAAAATGTCACAGTACAAGGTGCCACCTACTTCTGCCTCTTGGCCATCTGTGCTCGGACGTGAGCTTCCACCTTTGTTGGGTCCTGCACAGCTTCTGTGCCCAGCACCCGCATCAGGTTGGAAATCCTCACTGCAAGGGAATGGAAGAGGTGCTGGGAGGGCTCCTCTTGGAGAGAGGCTCCCACTGGACAGCTTTTCCCCACCAGAACAATTGCACAAACACAAACCCAGTGTCTGTGTGGATCTCAGATCCCTGCAATCCCAAAGCCTGCCCAGGGCCTGGCTGTCACTCACCTTTGGGCTCTGGTGGTGGCATCAGGCCCAGCCTGACCTTCTCCTGCAGCTCCTTCTGGGCTTCTCGCCGCGTCTGGCGCCGTAATTTCTTCTGCTCTTTCTTTGTTAAATACACACCCAGGGTCACTGGTGTGTCACTGTCCACTGGAGGGAAATGAGAGCATCAGGAATGTGCCTGGAGGATCCAGGGGGACACAGGGCTCCACCAGGACCAGGGGGACACTGGCAGTGCCACACAGAGGGGATGGGGCTGCTGGGTGCCCCAAAGCCAGGGCCATACCTGGGGGGTTGAGCTGGGCTGGGTGCTCCACCAGGTTGGTGATCCCAAAGTATTCGTCTTTCTTTGAGGTCGTGCCACCTTTTCTAGAAAGGAGAGAGTTGGGCATCATGGCAGAATTGCCAGCATGAATTCCTGTACAAATCCCAACCCAGAGCTCAGTGGGCTGAAGGAGATCCATGGTGGTGTTAATGTACAGGTGTCTCCCCACATTTTGGGGTTCAAAAGCAGGGCCCCACATCCATCGCAAACAAAACTTGTGCAGATCATAAATAAAACCAACTTCTCCAACTTTGGGCTAAAATATCCCTCCAACTCCACAGCAGCTGCCTACCACAGCCCCCAGAGAAACTTTGGGAGCAAACTCAGTGCCTGATCTTGGAGATGAGACGAAATTTGATGCTCAAGCACAAACATCTGGCCTGATTTTCCACATGCTTCCCACACCCACTGTGCAGCTCCTGAATTCCTGCTGTGGCAGAACCATCAACACCTGGAAATACTCACAGATCCAGGCCATTGGGGATGATGTAGGAGTCCCACCACTCAATCTCTGGGATCTCCCCCTCCTTCAGCTCCTTCTTTGGGGTGATCAGAGCCAACTTGGTGGAAGTGTGAATCCCAGTTTTCCTGGCAGCCTGAGAGATCTCTGCCTGCAGCTTTTCTAGCTGAGCCTGAGGAGGAAAATGGAACAGAAAGTTCATTCCAAACCAGCAGAAGCTCTGTGAAATCACCTGCTGATTTATCTGGGTTCTCAAACAATCTGAAGCAGACTGCAAGAGTTCCCAAGAGTGCCAAAACTCTGCTCTTGTTCCTGAGCCTTTCAGGACCATGGAACATTCCCAAAGGAACATCTCCCTCTAGGGATTGTACCCCTGGACTTTTTCTCTCCCCTTCTCCCCAAGAATTTGGAGCATTTTAACAAAATTCCTTTAAATCTCCACTTTCGAGTTGATCACTCAGCCAGAAAAAGATTTGTTCTCTTGAGAACTTTACGATGTTTTGTCAAAAAAAGGAGATTTTGCCCTTCAACAGGTGCTGACTTGGGCACAGGCCACCTCAACAAAAATAGGGTTTTTAAGAAAAAGTTTCAGGTGATTTGACTGGAAAACTTCAGAATCAAAGCCAGCCCAGGAGAAGAGAAACCCCTCCTACCCAAGCCCTCTGATACCTTTGTTCTCAACCTTTGGGCAATTTTCTCAAATTTGCCTTTTTCATGGAACTTAAAGGTGCGTTTCTGCCGCTGCGCCGGGGTTATGGAGACCCGGGGGTCAAAGTATGTGTTTGATTCCATATCCTCTGAGGGCTTTTCCTTCAGCTGCTGCTTGAACTGCTCTCTCTTCACTGCTCTGATGTTGGCCTTCAGGGTGGGCATGCGGTGGGTGAGCTCGATCTCCTTCCCGCTGGCATCCACTGTCCGGCCCTGCTCATCCAGGATCAGAGGGGTTGGCTTGGTCTGATCCTTCAGCTCCACTTTCCTGAGGGGCAGGATAAGATATGATCTATTCAAATGTGAATACAGCATCAAATCAAAGGAAATTTGAGCTTATTTCCATAGTTTCTATATTTTTACAGCTCATCTGTACTGCCAGAAGAGACTCCAACCTTGGAGAAAAGACTCCAATCTCAGCCAAGGGAGGAGGAACCTCTATTTCACCTCTTTTAATATAAAATTTATTCCTTCAGCAGCAGTTAATGTCATTGCTGGGGAACCAGCAGCACTGGAGAAGTGTCACTGACATATTTTCTGAAAAATCCCTTCACCAGGATTTCTTTTCCTGGGAAGCTGAGAAGCCTCAGAGTAAAATTAAAACAGTAATTATCTGATTTGCTTCTCCTGTGTTTTGCTGCTTTGGAATGTGCTCTGGAGGTTGGTTTCATGTGAATTGTTTTTACTTAATGACCAATGAAGAGACAGTCATGAGTTTTAGGCTTTGGTCTGTATCCTTTCTCTATTCTTTAGTATAGCTTTAGTATAGCATTAATATAATGTAATGTAATGCAATGTAATGTAATGCAATGTAATGTGATATGTGATATAATGCGATATAAATAATAAATACAATATAAATAATAAACATCATAAATATAATATAATAATAAATTGGCTTTTTGAGAACATGGAGTCACATTCACTGATCTCTCCCCTTGTTGGGGTTGTCTGTAAATTCCCCAGAGAAGCCTCTGGGGTTCACCCTGGTACTCACGGCGGCGCGATGCCCATGGCGTGCAGGTTGGCCAGTCCCACCATGTTGGCATTGCCAATGAGCCCTGGTTTCAGTGCCAGCTGAGCCTGGATCCTGGCCTGCAGCTCTGCAGCTTTCCTGGCCTTCTCAATGGCATCGTTCATGAACGTGGCTGCCTGAGAGGGCTGGATGGTGTTGCCGATGGGCAGCCGCTCCGATTGGGATGAGGAAGAAATTTTGGGCTGTTGAAAGAGAAGGAAGTTTTACTCCATGCTTGTTCCAGCAGACCCAGGCTAACATATCACAGCTGAAACAGGGGCCAGGGATGTGTGGGATTTGCCGGTTACCTGTGGGGTTGGAGGACTGATGAAACTCAGCTGCTTTTTCCTCTCTTCAATCTGTCGCGTGGCTGCCTCCATCATCTGTTTGATCTGTGGGACAAAACAGACAGTGAGTTTTCCTTTGCTCTGTTTGGGATCCAAGTTAGGATAAGATCTACATGTGTGGGGACAAAGCCCAGCTAAGACTGACCTGGAGCTTAGTCAGCATGCCTGGGCTCTCTGATGGAGGGCCTGGAATGACTTCAGGCTCATCCTCAACCTCCTCGAACCGTGGGATGCGCCGTTTCTTGACACCAGAGGATTCCTTGGACACCTCAGAGTCATCACCAAACACATCCTAGTGTAAGGAAACAGCAGAAAGCTGTGGTTAGAACAAAATGTTCTCCTCCCAGAGCAGGATTTGAGATGAGAAACCACCAGCATGTCTCAGCTCCAGCTCCATAACGCAGAATTCCAGGGTGGAACGTGCAGGCTGAGCCCAAGCCCAGCCTGGGCCCTGCTCCCCCACCAGAGAAACACCAATGAAGTCCATGCAAGAGGAGGAGACATCACAGGGATGAGCCTGCCTAACAGCACCACTGCTCCCCTGGCTGCTCAAAGGGGGGAACTGGCACTGAGGAGATGTGGAAAGACAGAAATGGCCTGGCCAAAGCTGATCTGACTGGGATAAAAACATTTCCACATCTTCCACCAACTTGAGAGGGTTTGGTGAAGCAATCTGTGCTGTGCTATCAAGCAAAAGGAGGATGTGGCTCTGTTCCCAGGGAGTGTTGGGACACCTGCAGCATTCCCTCACACTCCAGAGAAGCACATGGAGCAACGGCCTCTCTGATGGGCTTTCAGCAGCCTCAGATCACCAAACAAAGCCACAGCACATTTTCCACAGAGCTCTGCCCAGCCCAGGATCTGTGGATTCCATCATCAGTGCCTGGTTTGTGTGTGGAAACCTGGATGTAGTGTGTGTGTGTCAAGGTGTTATTTGAAAAGAAAATATACACACCGGTTGGGAGCGTTAGTTGCAATCCCTTCTTCACTACAACGGTTCATATCCTACAAGGACACTTCCTCAGCCACACAGGTACTTCTTGGAAAACCTACAAGTTCAAGAGAAAGGACTTGCCCATAGTATAAAGTGTGGAAACTTTACGTTCAGTTCCTGACCTTCCCAAGCCATGACCTACCCCAGAGTGAACCGAGGAGCGGCAGCTGGGCCGGGGAACCAGCACTGCCCAACACCATGGGGACAACAGGAGCCAGGAGAAATCCCTGTGCTGGGGCAGGCTCAGTCAGCCTGGGAGTTCTGCCCACCTCAGAGACCAGTTTGTGTTCCTGCAGGGTCCAGACAGACCCAGAGCGCAATGGATGAGTGCCAAGAGATGGGATTGCAGAGAGAAGAGCGAGGATTTGGCAGGAGGAACCTCTCTCTCCATGCCAGGAGCCAAGAGAAGAAGGAGCAGTTTCTGCTGTTGCTGCCCAACCCAACTTCTGGCTCAGGCCAGGAACTCCAGCATTGCTCAGGCCAGACAGCCCTGTGGCTTCACTGGGGAAGGGTCCCCTGCTGCAGCCCCAGCCCTGCTCCTGCTGCCATCACCAGATGGAACTTTGCGGGTGGGAGATCCCTGCTGCCATCACAGATCCTTCTGTCATCACCAGATCCTTCTGTCATCACCAGATCCTTCTGTCATCACCAGATCCTTCCTGCCAGTACCAGATCCCTGCTGCCATCACAGATCCCTCTGCCATCACCTGCTCTCCCCAGCAGGCTGTCACCACACTGCTGCCATCACCAAGTGGTGGCACTGCCACTGTCCCCACCTCTGCCATGCCCAGAGGAGCACTTGGACCTCCAGCCCTGCTCAACCCTCACACTCCCACAGCCCCAGGGACCAGTTCAGCACCCACTACCATGGAAGGAAGAAAAGAATTCCTGGAGGGAAATGAGGAGTCCCAGCACTCCCAAAGAGATGCAGATCCTGAACAGGACTGTTCTGCCTCACTGAGGTTCAGTGCTGACTGCAATGTTGGGGAAACCCAGAGTGCCCTGAAACAGGAACCTCAGGAAGAGTGAAAGGAACATCACTGTGAGCAGGAGCAGCACAGAGAGGGGCTGTCAGACTTGGCAGAGTGATGGCAAAATGGAATTCTACAGGATGCTGAGAGAAATCCTCAAGAGAAGAAAGAAGTGAAAACAGCTTTGGATGCACCTTCCACCATCCCAGGCAAGGGAGAAACAGCAGAGCAATGGAATCCCAGCTGGAATCAATCCTGTGCTAGGACAGGAGCTGCCAAAAACCACCTATTGTTGATTCTGGGTGGAGAAAGAGAATGAAAACCCCCCAGATCATCCACCAGAGCCCCAGTGCTGTGTCAGGGCACAGGGAGCAATGGGACATCACTGGGAGCAGCTCCAAATGAAAACACAAGCACAAGGAGCACTGAGAAGGAAGATGGATGCCCATGGATTCACTCCAGCAGCCTCACAGAAAGCCAAAGCCAGGCTTCCACCTCGGCTTTGGGAAAGAGAACCACAAGGTAAAGGCTCCCACACTTCACCATGGAGAGGAGTCATTTCTCTTGAACATTCCAAGCTGTACCTCTCTGGAAGAGGAGAGTGTGCCAGAGCACCAGTGCTGCCTGCAGGCCCCCCAGCCACAGGAACAAACCAATCAATAATTGATAATCAATAATCAATAATCACCTTTAGCTCCCGTTTGCGGTTCCGGTCGCTGTTGGATTTGGAGTGCCGGGAGCTCCGTCCTTCCTCCACTGCCTCGAAGAGTTTGTCTACAAATCTCAGGGTGGAATCATCCAGGAAGGGTTTCAGGTGGTCTGCAAAGGAGGAAAATCCCATCAGTGCTGAATTCTGAGCTCGAGGTGGGCAAGAGGATGGAGCACCCACAGAGATTCCTTGGGAAATGGAAACCATTTAAATTTAAATGTGATTCAAGTCTACAAACTTCAGGTGTGATTCAATCTAAGTGTGATTCAATTCTACAAACACAGGGAGACCTGGAAGCCTCTGGGATCTGTGGATTGTGTTGTCAGGAGCTTTAAACTAAGGGATTAAGGCAGAAGCAAAGCAGGGCTGTAATGGGCAAAAAAAGCACCCTAGTTAAATTACCATTTCCACTTCCTTGGATAAAGAATTAATTTTTACTTGTTGTATTTTGTTAACATATCCCAAGGCCTCCAGCTGAGTCTGGTAGGGCTGTAATGGGCAAAAAAAGCACCCTAGTTAAATTATCATTTCCAGTTCCTTGAATAAAGAATTAATTTTTACTTATCAATTTTTTTAACACATCCCAAAGCCTCCAGCTGAGTCTGACCTGATGGATTTCCTACTCATCTCACAGAGGGTAACAGAATTGCCCTGTGCCCCTTCCCCTCCACCCTGGTGAGATTTTGGGGCTGTTTTCCATTACCATTTCCAATTCCTTGAATGAGGAATTAATTTTTACTTGTTGTATTTTTTAACACAACCCAAGGCCTCCAGCTTTGAGTCCGACCTGACAGATTTTCCCCTCCTCACCCAAGAGAACCACCCTGTGCCCCTTCCCCTCCATCCTAGCAAAGTTTGGGGCTATTTTCCATTAAGAGAACTGCCCTGTACCCCTGCCCCTCCACCCTGGCAAGTTTTGGGGGTGCTCATTTCCAGTTCCTTGAATAAGGAATTAATTTTTACTTGTTGTATTTGGTAACTCATCCCACGGCCTCCAGCTGAATGTGACGGATTTTCCCCTCCTCACTTCACGGAGTGTGACAAAACTGCCCCTCCACCCTGGTGAGGTTCTGGGCTGTTTTCCAAGCCCAGCTCTGGACATACCAGCTGCTTTTTTCTTGTCCATGCCCTTGCCCACGCAGTTGAGGGCTGCAGTGACCACGGTGGGCTCCGAGAAGCCGAGCACTCGTTTCACCGTTTTCTCGATCCATGGCTTCAGCTCGTCCAGCTCCCGCTTGGACAGAGACATCTCTGCTCAGGCTGCAAGGAGAAACAGCAAACAGGGCCCTGGGCTTCATCACCCCATCCAAATCCCCTCTGTGAGATGAGGTTTTGGAGAAACGTGGCACACTTGAGGTAGCTCTGCTGCTGTAGCTGGGGTAAAATCAGTAGGTGGTGTTGGGAACAGAAAAGTTTTAATAAAAGGCAAAATAACAAAGATCTATAGAGAGAAAACTTGAGCTAGGGGCTCTTGCTCTTAGTAAAACATCCCACAAAAGCAATTTGTTCTTTTCTTTTTCTAATTAATTGCTTAGGTGAGACCTTTTGGCTTCTGTCCAATTTCCTATCCTTAAATTTGAAGTGAAATCCCTAAAATCTTATGAAGTGTCCTTTTACCTAACTGAGGAAAGAAACTTTTGGGCTTTTTTTCCTTTTTTAGGAGATAAATGATAATTTAGTCACTTTGTTAACAAGGTGCAAATTCCTACGATCACCTCCTCCCTCAGGGATCAGCTCCATGGGTGGGAAAAGCTTTTGTGGGCTAAAATGAGATAAACCCCATGAGGAGGAAGGTCTGAGCCCCCCAAATCCCTCCATGGGGTTTGGGAAAGAGAGAAGCACTGAGAGGGGAACATGAGGGACAGAAGAAACCCCCCTTGCTCCCACTGACCCCACAAAACAACCTGAGCTCCTTCCCCAAGGGGCAGCCCCAAATCTGGGCTGGTTTCTGGCACTCACACCCCCTCACTCACAGTCTGGGCTGTGGCTGCAACTGCTTTTAACTGGGCCCTAATAGGATTTGGGGAAATCTCCTTAGGGCTGAGCTGGAGCTGGGCACTGAGGTGGGGCTGGATGGACACCTGGGAGATCTGGGAATGGGGTCTGGGGTCAGGGATCCTTACTGGGAATGGGGTCTGGGGTCAGGGATCCTTACTGGGAATGGGGTCAGTTATCCCTCCTGGGAATGGGGTCTGGGGTCAGTTATCCATCCTGGAATAGGGAATGGGGTCAGTTATCCTTCCTGGGGTCAGTTATCCCTCCTGGGATTGGGCTCCTGGGGTTCAGCCCTAACAGAGCCCCCCGTTCCAGGTCCATGAGCAGTTCCAGGAGGTCACTGCTGCCCCCTCCAAAGCCTGGAAATCTCTGCAGGTTCTGCTCTTCCTGGCAGCTTCCTTAAAGCCAGGTTCAAGCAGAGCCCAAAGCCGGATCCTGGTGTTTCCCCCACGCGTTCTGAGCCTGCAGAGGCTGAGGACAAGCAGGACTCACAAATCACAGCCCCGAGACACCAACAGCTCTGAGCGCGTCCGTAATAAAGCACAAAATTCGTGTAATGAGAGCCGGGTCAGCCTCCAGCCAGAGCTGAGCTACCGGGAAAGCAGCGGCTTCACTTCCCGGCTGTTCCCGTGTCACGCCGGGAGAGCGGAGCCGCCGTGGGGAGGGGACACAACCCCGGTACCGGCACCGGGATCAATGAACGCGGCCGAGCACTGCCGGGGTTCTGCCTCACACGGACAAACAGACAGAGCTCCGGAGACAAGGAGCTCCCACCGACCCCGCTCCCGCGGGGCCCGGCATCCCCCGCTGCCGCGGAGCTCCGCCCGGGGCCAGGCCCGGCCCCCTCAGCGCGGCGCGCCGGGCCCGGGGCCGGGGCCACCTCCGCCACCGCCTCCCTCCCTCCCTCCTTCCCACCAGCCCGCCCGCTTCCCCCGTTCCCTGCACGCCCTCCGAAGCCCCGCAGTTTCCCTCACCGGCGCCGTTTTCCCTCACGCCGCTCCCGGTCCCGGCCCGGCGGCCCCTGACGGTGACGGCGCGTCGGGGCGGAAGCGGAAACGCGCGCGTGGCGCGTGCGCGACCGGGGGCGCGCGGGGGCCGCCGGGAAGGCGGGACATCAGAGAGGCGCGCGCGCTCAGCCCCGCCCATTTCCCTGCCCACCGACCACGCCCCCTTCCCCCTCACGCCCTCATTAACCAAACTCGATTAAAACAATCAGAGCCAGAGAGTTTTTATTGGGGCCGGACCCCCTCAGCAGCCCGGCCACGGGTCCTGGCGGGCGCTCCTGGCCAGGAAGGCGATCTTGCGCGCCATCTCGGCGCAGTACACCCGGCGGCACGCCTCGAACGCCCGCCGCCGCCGCGCCCGGGTCGGCTTCTCGTAGTAGCGGGAGCGCCGCACCGCGTCTGCCACGCCGTCCTGCGCCAGGATCCTGCGGGAGGGGAGAGGAGACAGCGGTGACAGCGGCAGGGGAGGATCCGGGATCAGCCAGCCCACGCTGCCAGCCCTGGGCACGGCCCGGTCCCCGTGGGCGCCCCTCAGTCCGGTCCCGGTGCGGGCCCCTCGGCCCGGTCCCCGTGGGCGCCCTCGGCTCCTTCTCCTCGCCGCCCATCCATGAGGGGAGCGAAGAGAGGAAGGAACCCCCGAGCTCCGTTTAATGTGGGATCTACGAAGGTCTCTGAGCACAGCGCTCAGTGATGGCAGCGCCTCCTCCTGCGCTTCCCAAGGAATATTCCTTTATTTCACTCTGCTCACACCCGAACCGAGCGGATGAGAAAAGCCCTGTCCGACCCTCCCGTCACTTTCTGCTCCAGAAATTCTGGTTCTGACCCAGTGCGTGAAGGAATTGCAGCCCCTCCGGAGTTCCCCCCCGGTGCTCACCTGTTGAGAACGCCGTACGCCGCCTCCACGTTCCCGTTCTGCACCATCACCGTGCGGCCCACGAAGCGCAGGTGGTTCGCCATGGCTGCGGGATGGGGCCGGTGGAACCGGACGGTCCGGGGGCTCGGAGGAGCCGCTCCCTCCTCCCCGCGCCCTGGGTATAGAGAGGGGCCGGTGCTTCCCGCCCCGCTCCCGGGGACACCGAGGGGCCCAAGGGAGCCCGAAGGGAACACGGCAGGGACCCCCCGCCCCAGGTCAAGCTACTCCCGGTAGGGTCCCGGTCCCCACTGACCCCGGTGAAGCCGCAGCCGCTCCGCGCCGGTACCGGAAGCGGCTGAACGGCGGAACTTCCGTTGGGAGGGATTTCCGGTACTACCGGGACTTCCGGCGGGCAGAGCCGGGACCTGTCCGGGTCCCACAGCGGAGGGGATAGAGGGACACCAAGGGCCGGGACTGACTCTGAGCGCCCCCGGGATAGGAACGCGCCCCCCGCCCCACCGAGCACAGAGGACACGACACCGGCTGGCCCCGGCCGCTCCCGCGGCGTTTATTGCTTCCAGCAGGGCCGGCTCCGGGCCCTCCCCACTCGGGGGGGTCCCCACGTTCCCCCCCAGCCGCCGGGGGAAGGCACAAGCCCGGGAGGGCCCGGTCCCCGCGGGGAGGGGGCTCCGCTCCGGCCAAGGCACGCGGCCGCCCCGGGGTTGGGGCTTCTGGGGGGGTTCGGTGCCTCCCCCGGTCAGTCCCGCCCGCCCGCGGGTCTCACTGACCACCGGTAAAAAAAGAAATCAAAAAAAGGCAAAACCAAGAAATGCAGACGAGATCAACCCCCCCCGAGCCGGGGGGGGCGTCACACGTCCGGCGCCGGGGGGGACTCGGGGGGTCCCCGCTGCTGGAACGGCCCCGCGGGGCTGCCGAGGGGGAGCTCCCCGGGCAGGCGGCGGCACCGGGGAGCCCCGGCGGCACCGGCGGGAGGGCGGCGGCGCGGGGGAGCCGCGGGAGGAGCCGAGTCCAGCGCGGGTTTGGGGGCGACGTGGGGGAACCAGAGGCGCAGCATGGCCTCCACCTGCAGCAGCGTCCCCAGGTAGCGAGCACTGCGGGGAGAGAGCTGCGGTCACACTCTGCGGAGCGGGGACACCCCCGTGCCCGCCCCACGGGGACACCGGGGACACTCACCCCATTTCTGGCTTCTGCAGCACCCCAATGATCCGCTGGAGCCGGTCCATGGCCACGCTCTGCTGGAAGCTGCTCAGCCCTGGGGAGTCCCAAATTGGGTGAATTCTCCCCAAAGGGAAAGAGGGGTCTGGGGGAGGGGGATGAGGGTGTGGGGGGCACCCACCTCTGTCGTATCGGCCCCGCCGCAGCCCCTCCAGCAGCTCTGCCAGCGGCCGGATGAAGCCCCGGAGCTCCCGGCACTGCCAGGACAGGGAGGAGGAGGAGGTGACTGTGCTGCAGCCACAATGGGGAGGGGGTATAGTGTACCCCTCACCCCCAAATCCTGCCTCAGTTTCCCCACCCACCCATTTCAGGTGGGAAAACTGAGGCAGGCCCAGCTTTTTTAGGGGACCAAGCCCTCCCCCACCTCCCATCTTTAGGGTGCCTCTTTGTTTCGTACCAAAACCTCACCTTTTGGGCAAAGAGTCGATCGCCATCGCTGGGAGGGACATCCCCGCCCTCCCCTTTCCGCGGGCGCTTCCCCCCGTGCGGGGACGGCGGCGATTCGGGGCTCCCCCGCTCCAGCCCCCCCGGGCGCTTGCGGCTCCGCTCGGCTTTGGGGGGGCTCCGGGGGCAGCTCTCGGCCTCGGCCCCGCTGTCAGAGGCGGGGGAGCCGCAGGAGCAGGCGCGGGCAGGGGGCTCCATGGCGGGGTTGGCCCCCCCAGGGGAGCCTCTCGCTGCGTTCAGCTCCAGCCGAGGCTGCCTGGGGGACGGAGGGAGGGAAACACCGGGGGGATATCGGACAACAATGGAAGACGAGGAAAGAACTGCCTTGTTCTCCCGTGGGGGTGTCATCTCCACAGCCCCAGTGCTGCCTCGCATGGAGGAGCAGATTGGGCATCTCCTGAGCAGGGTGGGGGTGCAGGGACCCTGCTGGCACTGGGACCCGTCACGAACGACACCCGCAGCCCAGGACACCCCCCAGACCCAAAAAGACCCTCCAGGACCACCCTCAGCCCCAGGGACATCCCCAGCCCCAGGTGCATCCCCAGGAACACCCCAAGCCCCGGGACCAGCCCCTCTCCCCCCAATACAACAACTCCCCAACCCCGGGACCTCCCGATACCGGGACCCCCCAGCAGCTCCCCCCCCCTCCATCCTCTGCCGCCCCCTCCCCAGGACCGAGATCCCCCTGCAGGAGCCCCCACCCGTGATGGGACCCCCAGGACCTCCCCCTCAACCCCGGTCACCCCGGGTCCCACCTGCTCCCGCCTGCACCTGCGGTGGTGCCGCTGTCCCTGTCCCGGTGTCGCTGTTCCGGTCCCTGCCCCGGTGCCGGTATCACCGTTCCGGTATCAGTGTCCCGTTGCCGGTACCGCTGTCTCCGGTTCCCGGCCGCTGTCAGTGTCCCCGGGCAGGTTCGGCGGTGGCCGTGCCGGTGTCCCCGTGCCGGTGCCGCTGTTCCGGTGTCCCGGTCTCTGTGTCCCGGTGCCGGTCCCGCCCCGCCCGCGGCGGCCCCACGCGGACACGTGCGCGGCCGCACGTGCCTCCGGCCGGGCCCCACCCCGCCCCGCTCCCATTGGCCGCCGCGCCCGAGGAGGCCGCGCCCCTTTTTTACTATTGGCTCGCTGCCGCAGCCCGGCGCTGATTGGCCGGAAGGCAGGGCTCTGGCCACGCCCCTCTGCGCGGCGATTCGGGGCACGCGGCTCCGGGCACCGCCCCCGTTCCCTCAGCCAATGGGCGGCGGTCCCGGCGGCGCTGCTCGGCCAATGGGCGTGGCGGCCCCGCCCCTTTCCGTTACATAACCGAGGCGGGGCGGCGCGTGGGCCACCACGTGGGGGCGGGGGCCGCTTGTGACGTCACGCTTGCGCGCGCTGGGAACGCCCGCAGGGCGGGGCTTCCAGCAGATGGGCGGGGCTTCTCGGAGAGGGGCGTGGCCTGGGAGAGCGTGCGGGGTTTGCTCGGGGCTCCCCCCGAGCCCCCCAAAATATTCCCCCCAAAATCTCTCCCAGATCCAGAGCCCCCAGCCCGGTTCTCCCCGCAGGAGGCTCATGGTGACCCTGAGACCCCTCCCCACGACCCTCCACAAGGCCCAGGGGCCCCTCAAACCCTCAGAGCCCCATAAACCCCAATCCGTTAAACCACTCACCCCACAAAACCCCGTACTCCAAACCGCTCACCCCAAAATCCCAGTCCTACAAACCCCTCACCCCACAACTGCATCGCTCGCCGCCCCATCCCCAGCCTCCCCTCACCCCGACGCCCCGGGCGAGGCCCCTCCTGCCCTCCCCGTCCCCCCGGGGGGGCCCGTCCCCCCGGGTGGGTATTTAGGGCCGGCCCGGTGGCACCCGGCCCCCCTTGCCCCCCGCCATGCTGAGGGTGCTGCTGCTCCTGGGGGGCCTGGCCCCCGCCCTGTCCGCTGGTGAGTCCCCCCCTACAGATCCCACCTTGGGGTGCATCCCCAGCCCCCCTCAGGTGCTCCCATGTGGGGTCAGGAGGCTCAGCCGAGCCCCCACCCCAAATCCTCCACTCTCCCCAACAGGTCCCCACTGGACGTATGAGGGTGAGTGGGGCCCCGCTCAGGGACCTCTCATTTATCCCCACACCCCAAAACCCCGCCATGAGCTGAGGGGCTCCCCAGAAGGTGGGGAGGTGGATGGGTGACAGCCCCCCCAAATGGGAAGGAGATGGGCAGATCACCCCCTGGGTCCCCCCCAGACATCCAGGACCCCCCAAATGGGAAGGAGATGGGCAGATCCCCCCTGGGTACCCCAAACATGTCCCCAGACATCCGGGCCCCTCCAAATGGGAAGGAGATGGGCAGATCACCCCCTGGGTCCCCCCCAGACATCCAGGAATCCCCAAATGAGCACCCACCTGGCTCCCCTGGGCCCGGCGGGGGTGAATGGGTGCTGCCCCCCATTTTCCCCCTCCTGCCCCCCTTTGCCCCCCTCGCTCCAATGGTCCCTTTGTGCTGCTTTACATAAGGTTCCCGCTGCCAAATCCAATTAGGATCCGGCCTTGGCCAAATCCCGCTAAGCCCCATCCCGGGGGGACCCATGGGTGCCCCCCCGGCCCCGCGGGCTCGGCTTTGTCCCCGCTCTCCCGCCTGGAAAAAATGTCCCCAACAGATTAACGAGGCCCTCGGGAATGTCACCCGCGTCCCGGTTCGGGGGCACCGAGGGCGTTCGGGGTCACGGGATGAAGATGGGGGGGTCCCAGCGGGGTTTTGGTGCCCCCCAGGTCCCCACGGGCAGCAGCACTGGCACGAGGCACACCCGGAGTGCGGGGGCCGCGCTCAGTCCCCCATCGATATCGCGACATCGCGGGCACAGCACGACCCATCCCTGCCGCCGCTGCTGCCCGAGGGCTACGAGCGCCCCGAGAGCCCCCAGCTGACCCTCGCCAACAACGGCCACACCGGTGAGCACCGGGGGCGGCACCGGGGGCAGAACCGGGCGCTTCCCGGTGTCCCAGCCCCGCTGATCCCCGTGTCCCACAGCCGTGCTGGCGCTGCCGCCGTCCCTGCGGCTCCGGGGGCTGCCCCGAACCTTCGCGGCCGTTCAGCTCCACTTCCACTGGGGCCGGCCCGGCAGCGCCGCCGGAGCCGAGCACCTGCTGGACGGGCACCGGGCCCCCGCCGAGGTACCGGGAGCAGCGCCAGAAATGGGTCTGGGGGCGGGAAATGGGGTGGGAAAGGAGGACGGAGCAGGTTTGGGGTCGGGAAGTGGCGTGGGAATTGTGTGGGAAGTGGTTGTGGGAAACAGCGTGGAAAATGGGTTTGCACAGCGGGAATTCGCTGCAGGGAATGGAAAAGGGGTCCTGGGGAGGGAAACGGGTGCGGGGATGTGGAAATGGG
>JAXCLO010000101.1:6379070-6405840 GCA_035583995.1 Arremon aurantiirostris | reverse complement strand
TTCCCTTCCCTTCCCTTCCCTTCCCTTCCCTCTTTATATTTTTTCTCTATTCCAAGCCCCTCACATCTCCCATCCCGATCCTGTCCCCCACTCCCACGCTGCTGCTGTTTACAGAGGAGCTGGGAAGAGCAGGAAAACTTTATTTAGACTAAAAAATTCCATCAGCCAGCAAGAACAGCCTGGACGGCTCCAAAGCCCCTCCCTCCAGATTATTCCACCTCCCTCTGGACCGACGGTGCCACAGGGAGCGCTGGGCACTAAAAATGAAGATTTTTCATCCATCTTCACGTCTCCTGCGAGGAAAACTCCAAACAATGTCCCCTGCAGCCTCTTCCGCAGGAATCCTGCGAATGCCATCTCCTGGGCACGAGGCATTGTTCAGGGGAGAATCAGAGTCACTGCCTGCCTTGGATTAATTTCCCTCCTTGTTTCGCTTCCGCCTATTAAAGCTGGGAAATGACACAGCACATCCGAGCCCTGCTGACTCCAGCTGCACCTTCCTCCTTGGTCTGACCCCCCTGCACAGCACCAGGCTCGGGGTGCCCACAGCATCCCTGGGACGGAGCCCTCTCAGCACAGCAAGGACCAGGAGCCTCCTTCTTCCTTCTTTTTGTCTCCTTTTCCTTCCTTTTTCCCTCTGGTTTGGTTCACACGTTGAGTTTTCCCTCAGGAAAGGTGTGCCTCCCTCGCTGCTCTGTTGTTGTGTTGAATTTCGGCAAAAAACCCTTTCCATAATTAAAAAATAAATATGTAAAAGTAGAAATATAAAGCAAAATAGGGATTTGGGGGAATAGGAAACAAGGTTTTGGGATGGGAGATGGAAAAGCCCTTGGTCTGCCTCCTTTCTGTGGCTGCAATGGCTTTGTTCTGTGATGCCAGATGTGAAGAATCAATAGGAAAAAAGGCAAAAAGAAAAAAAAAAAAGCAAACCAGGAGGAAAACAGCACAGTTTCCTTTTCCATCCAGAAACACAATTCCAGAGCTGCACCTGGGATGCAGGATGCTGCTGGAAGTTCCAGCTGGTCCCAGCCAGGGAAGAGCAGCTGTTTCCCCCTTGGTACCTTATGGCACATTTTATCCAGGTCCCTTTCTTTTCATGGATTCTCCAAGTTCTCCCAATTTTTGCAAGTCTTAGACCATCACAGAGAGTTCTGGAGTCATTCCCAGCCCTGAGCCAGCAAATCCCACCGAATTCAGCTCCCACGCCAAGGGTTTGTCCATTCAACCCCATCTGATAAGCCAGAACCATCCTCAGGGATCTTCCTCGCCCCTTCCCTCCCCATTCCTTTAATCCCAGGATATTTTAACCCTTTCCTGCTCCCCCAGCGCCTCCTGGCTGAGCTGCTGACCCCAGCCCTGCTGGGATTCTTCACAGCGAGTTCAGATTTCTGCTTGGGTTGGGGTTTTTGAGTTTCGTTGTTATTCTTGAGGAGGAGGGAGAGGAGGGTCTTGTGGAGAGGAGGATTTGAAGAGATTCACTTCCTGCTCAACATTCCTGGGCGTTTAACCCTTTGCCAAACGTCTCCCTACAGATGGGGGAAGCTCCTTTTGCAAAGCACAGAGGGGCTGGGAACCAGATATGGGATGTGCTGGAAAAAATTTTTCAGTTGGGTTCGCTCTGGTAGAAAAAAAAGTCTGCTTTGGGGAATTTTGGTTTAACATTGATTAGAATCCTTAAAATCGACAGAAATCTTTGGTTTAAAATTAACAGGAGATAAGATGAGCTTTGAGGCCACTCCCAACCATGATTCCATGGCCCTGCACCCCAAATGAGAAATCCTCCTGTACTATGCAAGGCTCATCTTGCTCTTTCCTGGCTTTCTAACCTTCATCTTCAAGAGTCACCAAAATATTGATTTTACAGCTCTGTCTCTTCCCTTTTCCTTCCTCCTCTGGTCTGCACCCATTTCCACCTGGATCCCTCCCACTCCTCACAGGAGCTCTGCCATCACCTTCTCCCCAGGGTGTTTTTGCCCACTATAAAATGAAACAAATCTTTGACCGTTCATGTTTCTTCCTCCTGATAAAGAAACTGAGGCACGGGAAGGGGAAATGAAGCCAAGACAACAAAAATCCCCCAAGATTTTACGGGAAGTCGGGAGCCACTCTGGCTCCCAGTCAGCATCTCTGCCTTCTCTCCCTGAAGAATTCGCTATTTATAGCCCTGCTCCGTTAGAACATAATCAAAACCATCCTCTCTCCGTATGAGAACTCATCCAGCGCCACTGACCCTCCCTGGGGGAAAACTTCCCAAGATTTGCGATTCAGCCGTCCGAAAACGCCTCTGCAAGAGGGAAACTGGGAAACTTCCAGCGCACGGCTCACGCTCAGCGCCGGCACAACCCGAGGCACAACCCGAGGAGGTTTTCTCGGCACGAACGGGTTCCCTCCCACGGTACCGAGAAGTTTCTCTCGGCTCAGCCCCCCCCGAGTCATTTCCTGCTGTCTCGGGCACCGAACGTGCCGCGGAGCAGGAGCGGAGCCGCTCCCGCAGCCGGCACCCAGCGGAGGACGATGAATTTCTGCATCGCGGTGCTCCTGGTCCTTCAGTCCTTGCCGGGTAAATCAAAATTCCACGAGTTTTCCCGAGGTTTTCTAAGGGCAGTTTGATTTTTAGCTCGCTGCTTGATTATTTAATTATATTATTAATAATGTATTATTATTATCTCACACTCCTGGGATGCTGCGGGGCAGTTGAGGGGGGAATCTGGAGGCTGAAAGATCTTGGGGGGGATTTTCTTGGAGAAAGGGAAAAAAACCCGATGTAATTACTGAAAGTTCCATAAAACCTCTGCTTGGAGAACAGTGGGATAGTGAACGTTTCACTCATTGTGTTCAAATCATTTGCAAACTCCAGCTGGGAGCTATTAGGAGACACAGAGAAAAAACCCCAACAGGATTTCCTGAGAGTTCTGTGGGCACTTTGAGACGGGGAAGAGCAGAATCAGGGAACTGAGGGTGGAAAACCCCAATCTGGAGCTGCTTAGGGATGAGCACAAAATTCCCCCATCTCTGGGAAGGTGAGACACAGAGCAGCACCAGCTGAAGGCAACTGGAAACTGCAGCTCTTCCTCTTTCTTTTGAATTTTTTCCTTCTCTTCACCAAAGGAACAGATTTAAACACGAAACATCAGCGAGGGGATTCCCAGCTGGAAACTCTTTTATTCTCTGTTATTCTTGTGGGACTGCAGTGTAAATAAGCTCCTCCAGAGCTCAAGGCTGCTGGAGCCCTGCCAAAGGAGCGTGGGAAGGAGCAGGATGGGGGCCAGGTCCCAATTTCAGCCCAAATTTCCCCAAAAGCTCAGGGTGGGAGTGGGACAGGTCGAGGTGTGAGGCTGTGCTGTGTCCCTGCTGCAGAGCTCCACTCCCAGCCTGGAATGCTCAGCCTCAGGCAGTGTTTTCAGAGAATTCCATAATGAGGATTGAGAATTTGAGATTTGGGATTTGGGAAGTTTAGATTTTGGGATCTGGGCTTTCCCCCCAGTGATGAGAAAGCCAGGGATATGAGAGGGAGAAATGGGAGGGTTTGGAGAGGGATCTGGAGCTACAGCTGGCCCTGGGCATGACTGACAGCATCACTCCAGATATTGATGGTGTCACTTAAAATGACAATATTATAATTATCTTATTAGTGACTATGAGTATCAAACTATAAAAATATCTTATTATTCCATATCTGCCATTCTCGTAAGTATCATAGTGTATGAATTTGTGACTATTAGTTCATTAATATTCCCCATTAATTTGCTTTTAAAAATCCTCCCAAACCCCAAGAAAACACAGAGAACTTTATGTTTGGAATAAGGAATGAGCCACTCCCTGCAACTGTGACAATGTCACATGGATCAGAATTTATTTATAGTGCCTCAGCCCTAAGAAAACATCAGGGTCCCTTGTGAGCCCTTGCAGGCAAAGGCACTGGAGCAGCTGGAGAGGGGCTGATCCCAGGGGAACAGCTGGATCCTGGATGAGGGGCTGATCCCAGGGGAACAGCTGGATCCTGGATGAGGGGCTGATCCCAGGGGAACAGCTGGATCATGGATGAGAGGCTGATCCCAGGGGAACAGCTGGATCCTGGATGAGGGGCTGATCCCAGGGGAGATCCAGCCCAGCTCAGGGTCTGGGGTGCAGAGGCTCCATCCCCACCCCTGCATCTCTCACTTCCACCACACCAACACCCAAAAATGAATAAAAACCCCAGCTCTGACCTCCCACACCTTTAGCTGGGATCTAACTGTGGGTCAGTCCCACAGGAAAGGGGTTTTGCCCAAAGCACCAATAAACCAATGAAGCTTCCCATGACCCCAGAGCTCAGCCTCGTGGTGATCCTTGGTTGTTCCTTTGCTTTCAGGGGAGGCGGAGGTCGAGGATGAGGAGGAGATCGCCCCGGATTTATTTGAATACATGACTCATTTAAGTGAGAAATGCCTTTTTTTTTAAAAAAGCATTTTTACCATTTTCCACAAACCACAAGAGAGAGTTGGGATAACCGGGGCTGGGAAGGGATTTATCTGAGTTGTCCAGATTAATCTGAGTTACACAGTGGGGAAAAGCTGGGTGATCACAACCCAGGACATGGGGGAAGGACTCACCTCAGCCATGCTGGACAGGAGTCCCCAGTCCCCATAGTGCCACCTCACCTGGAGCTGTTTCCATTCCAGGTGATTACTATTATTCCACAGAAGATTATTACTATGACAACGCCACAGCAACCCCTGCCACGTACGTGTACGAGTTTGATTCATATGAGGTGAGTTGGTATGCCCCTAAAAACCAGATTTTCCTCACCCAAATCTCTGCCACAAGGATGAATAAATGGATTAAAGCTGCTGATTTTTAGACCACAGAAAAAAATGGAGTGAGTTTGAGTAGAGTGTCCATGAACAGCAATCATGGGATGGTTTGAGTTGGGATTTATTTCTCCAGTTTGGAGAAACTCCTTGGGAATTCCTTGTTTTCCCAATTAAATACCATCAAACCATCCCAAGGAGGGATCTCTCTCTTAGGAGTTAATCCTGTGCTGTGACACACCAGGTTATTTCTTTTTCTCCACATGCAGACAAACACCACTGGAGACATAGATTATGACAAGTTTTTTTCAGAATGGAATGGCACCATTGAGCTTTCAGGATTACCAGACACAAATGTTCCAGGGGATGCCAAGGACACTCCAGGGGATGCCAAGGACACTCAGGTGGGTGCCTGTCAGCACTGCCACAGGCTTTTAGCACATGGGATTTCTGACTGATTTGTTTTCCTTGGCTCACCAGGATTTTCATCAGGAGTCATTGGGATCATCCCTGCAGGGCCACCTCACCCTCATCATCCTCCTCAGCTTCCTGGGTCTCCTGCTATGACCCCCAGACTCCTCCTCCCAAGGTACTCTGGGATTTCAACAGTCCAAGTGTGTCCTTTAACCCAGGGGAATGCAATTCTTTCTGAACCAGCAACTTTCCAAAACAATGGGAAGATAAGAAGCCCTTCCAGGCAGATAAGAGCCCATCCAGCTGTGACCCCAGTGATGGCCTGGAGAGGCTTTCCAGGGCGTTTTCCCAATGCCCTTGGCACTCAGTGGGACCTTCACTGCTGTGAGCAACCAGGCTCCTCCACCCTGCTCCAGAAATCCCTGGGATGCTTTGGGTTGGGATGAACCTCACCGAGCAGCTGGTTCCACCTTCCTGCCCAGGTTCCTCCAAAGCTCCATCCCACCTGGCCAAGCTTTCCCCACTGGAGCTCTCACACATCCCAGGAATGCTCCAAGCCCTGTCCCACCACACTCTTTTACCTTTTTCCCTCATTCCAGACCTTGTGGCTGGGATGGTGACCAGGACATTGCCAGGTGTTGAAGATGAAATCCTCTCCACGAGGTGTTGTCTCTGCTCCAGAAGTGCTGAGATTTTGTGGCTGAAGGTTTTGGTGAGAGCAGCTCAGCAACCCTTCAGGCCTTTCCTGTTTCCTTGGATTCTGCTGTAAATAAGAACCTCTGCCAATAAAACCCCCAACACCTGGTGCATGGTGTCTCATGGTAAATAATCCAGAACTGGAATAACAAATGCAAACAATGTGTGCAGTGCTTGTCCCATCAAAGGATCTTCTCCAGCCTCTCAACCCAGCCAGGAGCTTCCAACTTTGTTTCTTCCAGAACTGCTTATTTTCCAGAAACACCCATAATATCTGGGAGAAGATGGACCAGAAAATCTCCAACCCCCCCCCATGGAGAGCAAACCATCACAGAAATGAGTGGTTTTGGTCAGGAAATCAGAGTTAAATTCCTTTTTGGGGAAGAAAAAAGTGCAATCTCACACTCGGTGCCTTGCTTTTCCTTGGGAGAGTTAACAGGAAGGAGAGATGGAAAACTGGCCCGGGTGTACCCAGGACAAACGAGGCTGAGTCAAGGGATGCTGAAGGAGACTCGTGGTGCTCACAAATCCCCAGAGCCCTCGGATCCCTCAGACACCCCCGGACCCCGGGGGAATCTCCCGAGCCGCCAGGGCAGGCACGGCCCATCCCGCCCGCCTCGGAGCAGCGGGGCCAGCCCAGCATTCCCAGGATTTCCAGACCCCCAGGCTCGGAAAGAAGAAAACTTTTGTTATTTACAAAGGCTCGAAGCGGGTTCAGAGCGGGACCGGACGCGCTGCCTGGCAGTGCCACCTCCTGGCTTTGTGCTGCCATCAAGGTGGATCGAGACAAGCCAAGAACGCCCCGGAAATGGTTCAGGATCACACAGCAGTGAGATTTCCAACCCTGAAATGGAGTAAAAAAGCAGTTAAAGGAAAATAAAAGATGTGGATGAAGGTTATGAGTTTATTTCTACAAAGCATCCTTCTAATGCAGATACAGAAAATGAAGCAGTTTGTTGTAACCTGACCTAAATATAAATTGAATCACTCCCAAATCCTAAAACCAAATCTTCACCTTCTAGTGGTGTTTTGGGACAGCAATGGCCAAACACACCACAGATGGACAGCTGGACATGCCCTCCCTGCTCCCAAAGCTGGAAATATTCACCCAAACCTCTTTAATCCCAAAGTGACACCATCCTCCTGGCTCTTCCACAAGTTCCTTTCCTAGATTTACCCTTTTCCCCCACTCAGAGGGTGGTGGTGTCTCCATGAGCAGCCACCCAGCTCTCCTGGCAAACCCCTGGGATAAGCAGCTTTAACACAAAGAGGATTTTCCCTGCAGTTGTGAGAACCTTTCCCAGTTACCTCCCAGTAGGAAGCGAGCAGAAAGCTCTCCAGGTCTCTGCTGTTTTCCAGCAGCTCCTTATCAAACCATCCCAGGGAAATATTTTCTCCATGGAGCTTACATGAAGTTGGAACAAACCTGAAATTCCCGTGTTGGGTTGGTTTTGGTTTTTTTTTAAATTCTGTCACCATGCTGCCAAAATGTTTCCGGTTATTTGTGCCTCCAAAGTTAAAAGAGTCAATATGTAAATATTTACAACTGCTTGTCCCACAATTGTCCAGCCTGGGCATGAGGGATATCAGCAGCTCACAGGATTTCAAGGATCATTTTCCATGAGAAAAGCTTCAATAGAGAAACATTCATTCATTATTAATTTTAAATAGGGAAAGAATTTCCATAGGGATATAAATCCCATCTACCCACCTGGGGAGATCTAAATTACATATATCCAGCTAGAGGGAGATATAAATCCCATCTATCCACCCCAAGGGGGTTATAAATCCCATGTATGCAACCCGAGGGGGATACAAATCCCATGTATCCACACAGAGTGGGATATGAGCCTCATATATCCTTCCTGAGCAGCTCAGATTTTAGGAACTGAGCTATTCCCCAGATGTGTGAACCTGCCTGCCCTCCCCGATGTGTTGTCAGTGCTGGCAAATTAAGTAAAAATAACACAAATTCGCAAAAGCCGCTGTACCCTATGGTGTGTGAGACTCCCGTGAGCCCCCGGAGCCCACTCGGAACACGGAGCTCCGGGGGCAGACCCTCCCCCAGGCCGCGCGGTGGGACACGGCCCCCACAGGGGAGCACGGCCGGGGACAGCCACGACCCCCGGCCCGGCCCGGCCCGGCCCCGCCAGATCCGCGACCCCCACAGAGCCGCGACCCTCAGCTCGGTGCGGCCCCCTCAGAGCCGCAATCCCCGACCCGCGCCCACCCCACAGCTGCGACCCCCGGCCCGGTGCGGCCCCCACAGAGCGGCGATCCCCTCAGAACCGCGACCCCCGCAGATCCGCGACCCCTTTAGAGCCGTGACCCCCCTCAGATCCGCGACCCCTTTAGAGCCGTGACCCCCCTCAGAGCCGCGGCGCCGACCCCCGCCCACCCCAGAGCCGCGGCCCCCGCCCCGGCCCCGCCTCCTCAGGGCCGGCCTCGCCCCCGGCCCCGCCCCTCCCGCTCAGGGCGCGCGCACCCGCCGGACCCCGCGCGCGAGCACAAACCCCGCCCCCGCGAGTACTGACGGGCAGCGCGCTCGGCCAATAGCGCGGCACCCCCTGCGCCAATGGCTGCGCGGCGCTGGGAAGCCCCGCCCCGGGGCGGGGCGTGGCCGGGGGGGGCGCCATGCGCCGTGTCATGGAGGCGCAGTGTGCGGGCGGCCATTGACGGTGCCGGAGCTGCTGCGGAGCGGCGCGGCCGGGGCGGCCCCGGCGACCCCCGACCCACTCCCGGCGCGCTCCCGGCGCCCGCCGCAGCCGCAGCGACCCTCGCGGCCGCTCTAGGCCACCCTCCCTCGCCAGTGCGGAACCGCGGGAGGGGGGGCAATGGAGATGAAGAAGCGCATCAACCTGGAGTTGCGGAACCGGGCCCCCGAGAAGGTGAGGGGCGGCGGGGCCGGTGGGGCGCGCTCCCCCCGCCCCGTGGGGCCGTCGCTGCCGCCTCGGGCCGCGCAGGCCCGGCGGCACCGCTGCCGAATCTGGGTCAGCCGTGGCGCAGGGCCCGGCGGGGCGCGGGCGGCGCTTCCGGCGCGGCCCCGGGACCCGCGGCTCCCCCCCCATTCCCCCTCCCCCTCCTCTCTCGGGGTGCCCCGAAGTTCCCGGGGGGCGCGGCGGCCTCGGCTTCCCACGACGTTAATCCGCCGCTTCCCCCGGCCGCAGTAAACAGGTCACGGCGGCGGCCCCGGCCGCGGCCCGCCGCTCATCCCGGCGCCTTTAATTAGTATAATTAACGTTCTTTCCCGCGCCCGCCGCCCCGGGGGGGGTCCCCATACCCCTCCCGCTTCCCTCCTTTCGCGCTTCCAACTTTCAATTTCTTCGAAAAGAGCTCAAAAAAAATAAAAATATTTTTTAAAAAAGCCCCGAGCCGCTGGCGAGGCGGGAGCGCACGTGCGCGCCGGGCCCCGCGCTGCCCCCGCCGCCTCCCGGGGCTCCCGAGCATCGCTCCCCGCTCCGCTAATGAAGAAACCCGCGCCCGGTTCTCCCCAGGAGTAAAGTCCGGAGACTTTCGCTTTCCCTGACCCGCCGCATGTGGGGTTTTTTTGGGAAATACCTGCCCGAAAGCGTTGGTTTAACGCATCCAGTGGTGTTTGGGGTGGCAGGTACTCGGAGAGGCCTCGTCGCGCTGCCAGCTGGGGATGGAGCTGGGATCCTCCCTCTCCTCCCGGCAGCTTGCCTTAAAATTTGGTGTCTGTAGGGAATAATGGGCGTTTTTTAATGAAAAAATAAAGTAAAAGTGGGAAGCTGGCTTCGTGGTGCTTGGGGTCGGCAGCACTCCCAAAATTTTGTTAGTGTGCGGGGAAAAGAAGTCACCTTGTGCCTGTCCTTTGCCAAGTGGATGTTCCACTCTAGATAAAATAATTTAAAATTAATTGGCTGCTTCTTGTTGCTGCTTCTCCAAGTATGCGACCTGTATTGATTATGGAGGAAATTATTTATTTGGGCTCCATTAACCTCTAGGAATCTCTGGTAAAATAATCTGGAGTCAGATGGTTTTAAGTTCAGAAAGAAACTGGTTTTATGAGTTTGGTTGTGCACAGTTAAATGATGAGACCTGAGAAGTCAGCAGTTGGTTGGCTGCAGTGCTTCTGCGGGGAGCTGTACGATGGAATTTTGGGGTGAGGTCGTTTTTGCGAAGTTTAATGCATGCTTAGAGAACAGGAAACTACTGCATAATTTTTAAATTAGGTGGGTGTTGATGATTTCAGGGCAGAAATCCGCTCTGATTTTAGATGAAACCCCAAACCTGCAGGCACTGCCCAGTCCCTGGGCTGGGTTTGGGTGAATTTCAGTCCCTGGGCTGGGTTTGGGTGAATTTGCCGCTGTGACACCCACGTGTGCCCCGATTGCAGGTGACAGAGTTGGTGCTCGACAACTGCCGCTCCAGCAACGGCGAGATCGAAGGGCTCAATGACTCGTTCAAGGAGCTCCAGTTCCTCAGCATGGCCAACGTCGAGCTGACATCCCTGGCCAAGCTGCCCACGCTGAGCAAGCTCCGGAAGGTGGGTGCCTTTGGGCTGGCAGAGCCGTGGTTGCACCTTGCAGCACTCGTGGTTGGACTCCTGTGGTGCTGAAAGTGCTTTGTGGGTGTCTGAAATGTGTTTTTAAGAATTTGAATTGTTGTGGGTGTTTCCGGTTAATTGTGGTGAGCTGGGTTTGGTTTTTGGTCAGTGATTCTTGGGGCTGTAACTCTTGGATGTTGTGAAGGTCCAGCTGTGCATTGGTAGGAGGCTCTTGGGTCACTCAATGAACTCCAGTCCTGATAATTTAAAACTGAGGTGCCCAAACCCATGAGATTTAAGGAGCAGTTTATAATTCTCAACTTAAAGGAACTTTTTAGACAGCTAAAGCTTGTTACCTTAGGTGAATCTCCAAAAGTGATTACATTCTTAAAGGGAGAACAATTAACAATGATGCAGCTGGTTCTGAGGCTGAAAATCTATTTAACAATGATGCAGCTGGTTCTGAGGCTGAAAATCTGTTTGTTAATTCCTTTTTTTCCTGTCCAATAGCTGGAGTTGAGTGACAATGTCATTTCTGGAGGCCTGGAGGTCCTTGCAGAGAGATGTCCTAATCTCACATATCTAAATCTAAGTGGCAACAAAATCAAAGATCTTGGCACTGTGGAAGCTCTTGTGAGTATGAAGTGGGAGGGGCTCTGGGGAGATGTAATAAATATTATTTTTTATCAAGAACACTTAATATTTTTGCAATGGATTGATAGAATCTCGTGGTTGATGGACTCAGTGCCGTGGTTATAGGACAGCCTGTGGAAGCCCACTGCTGGAAAATGGGATGGGATGTCCCAAATCAGAGATGGTTGGGCTTGTTTTGTCTTTGAAGAAAAAGTTGCCAAGTTTGGTGCTGATTCCTCTGTGGTTGTTGGTTAAGGTGTGTTTGTCTGCTGAGTTTTCATTAAAATGTGAAGTGACTCAGACACAGGTGTGATACAGGGGGGAAGAGGAGGGAGCTGCCACTGGTGATCCATTCACCCATTTTTCTGGATGATTTTGTCCAAAATTGGGCTCTGCACACTTAACCCAACCCCCAAGGTTGGGAGTTATTCCACACAAGTGCCTTCAGTGGAGATTTGGCTGCTGACAGCAACTTGGACTGAATTTGAGGGAGAAAAATTCTAACTAGAAATGAGATATGAGGATAAAGTAAATTATTGAGTTGTCACCCTGCTGTATTTGACAGCATCATGGGGAAAAATCAAATATTTTGATTTATTTTCAGCAAAATCTGAAGAATTTGAAGAGTCTTGACCTGTTCAACTGTGAGATTACAAACCTTGAGGACTACAGGGACAGCATCTTTGAGCTGCTCCAGCAGATCACATACCTGGATGGGTTTGATCAGGAGGACAATGAGGCACCAGACTCAGAAGATGATGATGATGGTAATTTCCTGAAACAAACTGAGGGCAGGAATGGGATGCTGGAATAAAGATCTCCATGTAGTTCAGGGTTTTCCTGAGCACACAAGTGCAGTTCTGCTCGTGCTCCTGAAGAGCAGAGGTCAGAGTGTGTTTGGTATTAAAAAATAATAACAAAAAAAGGGTTCCAGTCTTGCAGAAGCCACCTGGGCTTAAGGGAATTGGACTAAAGATACTTCTGCAAAGACACAAATATTCTTGTTGCCAGCAGTAAAGCCCTTTGTGCCACTGGTGATACAGAGCAAGGGGGCATGCTCACTGTTTTGAATAAAAAATTACAATTTTACAGCGTTTTGTAATGATTTCAGGCCCCTGCTTCAGTATAATACAAATTTTAGCTCCAAAAGCACACCTAATTCCTTTTGGTCCCAGCTTGGTTGCAGTCCTTAAGGGGGCTGTTAGGGCTGGCAGGATTTTATATTTGCAGCTGCTTCAGACATCAAAAGATTTGCCTGAAGCTTGTGATGGAAAAACACTTTGAGACACTTTGTGAGTCTTTCTTAGAGAAAAAAAATGACAAAATTTAACTTGGTTACAATCATGGTAATTTCCCATGTGTTACCTGGATTTAGAAAAAAATAAAAATCCCAAAATCTTTCAGGAAAAAAACTGTTAGGGCAAGCCCAGCCTGCTATGCTCAGAGAGGAGAGAATGGAACTGAATTTCTGGTCTGATATGTGTGTCCTTCACTGCAGAGGGGGATGAAGATGATGATGATGATGAGAATGAAGCTGGGCCTCCAGGAGAATATGAAGAAGATGATGATGAAGATGATGGAGCTTCAGATTTGGGTGAAGGTGAAGAGGAGGAGGAAGTTGGTCTTTCATACCTGATGAAAGAAGAAATTCAGGTAAGGTTTGTAAATGCTGCCAAGTGCAGGAAGCAAAGAGAAGCTCCTGTGGGGTTCTGTGGTTACAGAAAACACTTCTGGTACAGTTCCCAGAGAACAGAAAACAGCTTTCAGGAGGTGATGAGTAGATTCTTGTAGCTATAAACTGATCACACAAATTACAGGACAGCAGTGAAGCCCTGGGTCCTGCTCAGGTCCTCCACTCCTGCAGGGTCTCCACAGGGGTGGGGTTTGTGCCCCAGAGCAGCCCCCCCATTTGGGATTGAAGGGGATTTGGGGTCCTGTGCCCAGCCACTGCTGGTTCTCTGATAAAAGTTCATTTCCTGCCAGGGAGTTCATGTGGGGTGGATTTAATTCCAATATTCCAAGAGCCACTATCAGAGGTTTGACTTGTCACACTCCCCTGTGTGCAAAATTCCACCAAGCAGAGGGATAGAAAAACAAGACTTGGGTTTGTTGAATTCTCTGGAGCTGATTGTTAATTCATTTACATTCCTCATCTATCAGCTTTAAAACAAGACAAAAAATAACACAAGAACTCACTTGTTTTCACAGAGTTATGCACCTTTTCCTCCAGGCCCTTACTGTGGGTTCAGAGGCAATCTGGAGCTGCTGGGTCTCTCTCACAGTTAATTTTTCAATAACCTTGAGCTGCCTTAAAGAAGTGGAGAGTGGGGAAAAGCAAAGAAATTAACCTCTGGGGCTTGTTGATGCCCTGGTGGGGAAATTGCAGGGAATTCTTGGATTTCTGCTTGGGATCATTGTGGAAACAAGACTTCAATAAACAGCAATTGTAAAAATATCTCCCAATTTTTGTACAGGATGAAGAAGATGATGATGACTACGTTGAAGGAGGTGATGAGGAGGAGGAAGGTGAGTGCTCAAGGATTGAAGTCGTGACTGAAACAATTCTCTATAATTGTTTGTGGGTTTGGGGCATGCACATTAACACAAAAACAAAATTAAAGTGAGGAAGAAACAACAATTTTCTGAAAGGAAGGGCACTGTCTGCTGTGCAGTTGGAAATTGTTCTTTGATGTGGAGAGGAGTGGGGCTCTGCTGTGCATCTTGTTATTTACAGACATTGAAAATATCCCTCAAGTGCACCAGAGTCTCCTCTGGCAGCCAGGAGCAGCTGGAGCTTTCCCTTTATCCAGCTTCTGCTACAGGGACAAAGTTCTATTTGCAAGAAGTGGCTTACTGGAGTATTTTTTAATAAGTTTTTTCATTAAAAATTCCACATCTTTGTAAAGATGAAATCCCAGAATTTCTCCCCAGCTGAGCTCCCATCTCCTCCACATGCTGGGAGCAGGTTTGGGAGCTGGATTTTCCACTTGCAAAAACAATATTTCTGAAGGAGCAGCGTGAATTCTTCACTTTGTACAAATCCTGGAGTCAGGATGGGCCGCTGGCCAGGGGATGAATGGACTGGCTGGGGCAGCATTGCACTGCAGGCTCCCACCAGCAGAGAGCACAGCACAGCACCCAAATCAGCCCCTGGGCACAGAAAACCAGGGATGTTCCACAGCACAGCACCCAAATCAGCCCCTGGGCACAGAAAATCAGGGATGTTCCACAGCACAGCACCCAAATCAGCCCTTGGGCACAGAAAACCAGGGATGTTCCACAGCACAGCACCCAGATCAGCCCTTGGGCACTGAAAAACAGGGATGTTCCACAGCACAGCACCCAAATCAGCCCCTGGGCACTGAAAACCCGGGGATGTTCTCCAGGATCCTGGGATGGATCCCAGGATGTTCTCCAGGATCTTCTGGCCCTTTGACACAGAAATCCCAGGGATATTCTGCAGGATGCTGGTTTGGGATGTTTTGGCTCTTTGGCACAGAAAATCCAGGGATTTTGTACAGGATCCTGGGCTGGAATGTTCTGTCCCTTTGCCAAAGAAACCCAGGGATTTTGTGCAGGATCCTGGGCTGGAATGTTCTGTCCCTTTGGCCACTGAAATCCAAGGGATGTTTTGCAGGATCCTAGGCTGGGATTTTCCACAGCACAGCACCCAAATCCAGCTCTTTGCCACAGAAAATCCAGGGATATTCTACAGGATCCTGGGTTGGGATGTTCTGTCCCTTTGCCACAGAAATCCAGGGATGTCCTGCAGGATCCTGGGCTGGGATGTCCCATCAGGAACACCTGCACCCCACACACACTCCCCATTCCCCTCCCCTCCTGTTCTCCATGGACAGACCATGATGGGCTGTGTGTGTCCCTCTCTCCTTAGCAGAGGGAGTCCGAGGGGAGAAGAGGAAACGAGAGCCCGAGGATGAAGGCGAGGAAGAGGAGGATTAACTTGCAGGACCAGACTCTCCAGTTGAGGAAGACGCAATAGTGATTATGCAGCTCTGTATGTCCATGTACCATAGATGTCCTGACAGAAATCCTATGTTAACTTTTTATAGCAGAAGTGTGGTTTTACTATTCCTGCCCCTTTTATCATTCCAGATAAGCTCTGATAGCCCATAGGGAACCTTCTGTAGAGAACAATTTTCAGCCCTATAATCACTGAAGCCATTGGCAAATTCCCCCCACCAGACTTTTCTTTGGAGCTCTTTCATTTCGTACAGTCTTGCTGTGTTGGTCATTGTTAGCCCTGAATCCAACCCCATGTCCCATGGGTTTAATATTGGGAGTTTTCATTCAGGATTTTCAAGTTTTTATGCTTAAAAAGCTGAACTGAAAAGTGCTCTACAGCGAATTCCCCACTCTCTGTTAAATCAGTTGACTCTAGGCCAAGTTTTCCATGGATTCAACTGGAAACCCCCAACTAGATGACACCCATGTTTCAGTTTTTTTAAAAGGTGACTCCTGTGATTTATTTTTTTTTCCTGTGATTTTTTTTTTTTTGAAGGCTCCTCTCTATTTTGAGTATTCCAGGGTAAAGCCTCAGTGGGTTTCAGAAGATGTTTTTGTTTTCCTGCTTGCTCCAATGTTCAGCGTTTGGAGTATTCACTAGATTAATTCAAGAGTGTATTTTGGCAAACTGAAAGAGTTGTGATCCTTACAGGATTGCAATCCATAAATTTTCCCCCAAGTCCATTGTCACTGCAGGTATTAACAAAGCAATTAATATGTAGTTTTAAACCTTTTTGCCAGAAATCTTTGTTAAACTTTCACTCACTTTGCTCTTGCATTGTCATTCTGGGAATTCTGCACCACTCATGGCTATAAAATGTATAAAATAGATGAAATATGCATTTCTGATGCAGAAGTGAACGGGTAACTCCTCCAAGCGTGTTGTTTTCCACCCCCCAGCTTTTCTAGAACTGTTGAAGGGAAGAATGAACCCAAGTTGGCCTTTCTCTGCACTTCACCTCTTCAACTGCTTAAATCTGGCTGTAAAACACTCGGTTTGTGTGTAACAGTTGGGAATATTAGGGAGTTTATACTGAGTGGCTGGAGAGAGAGCATGAGGGATGTGCAGAGAGGCTTTTATAATTCCTAATAGCAGCCTTTATAATTCCTAATCTGCCCCAACGTATCATCCTTTCCTGTTGGAAACAAATTTTCACTTCCAGCATTCCTCCTTCAGGCGTGACCTGGGTCTCACACAGCAGTGGTGGTGTCACACTGACTGACATCAGTCTCACACAGGTCCTGAACCAAATATCACACACAGCTTTATTGCAGAGACTTATTTTTGTATCTGTCCTGGCTGCCAGAAACTGGGGAGAGCCTGCAGGTGGGAGGAGGGAGATCCCTGGGTCTAAGAGAGTCAGTCCCTCACCACCTGGTTCCCCGTGGGATGTTCCTGTAGGAGTTTCAGTGTGACCTCCAGCTCTTGGGTGGAGTTTAGATCATGCAGGGTTGAAGTTCTGCAAAGCCCCACTCACTCCCTGTGTGTGTGGTTTTATTCGCCCCCCCTAACTAGAGCCTTAACTCTGGGTTTTTCCTGAGCCTTCCCAGCCTCAAAAGCAGAGTCTGGTGCTGCACTGGGGAACAACTGACTCCTTGGGCTTTGTGTTTTTGAAAGGATATCTCTAAAGACACTAGAAAAGCTGTGGTGAAACTTCCTTTGCAGCCACAACCAAGTCCTGTGTTTGTGATGAGTCCTGGCTGGGTCAGTGCATGGTTGTCATGTCCTGAAGGCTCTGGGCGAGGCACTCACTCCGTGCTCAGCTTTGAGAGAAAAAAATGTTTTTTCCCATCCTTTTGCTTCTTGTCCTTAGATTGAAACTTGTTATTTATAAGTGTGTATGTTAGAGCACCTCCATGTCAGGGTTTTACTTAACTGTTACTGATGCAGATAAAATTAGTTTTAAATGGAAGAAGAAGAAAAAAAAGAGTCTATTTTGATGGATTAAAATAATGTGGGTAGTGGGCTTGTTTGGGTAAGCAAGACCAGAGCTCTGAGGGGTGACAGCCCTTCCCTAGGCCAGACTTCCCACTCCCCAAACAGCCACAGTTCCACCACGTGGAACCTGAGCCCCTCACGAACCCCAGAATCTGTCCCAGTGTCACCGTCCCCCGTCCCGTGTCCTCCGCTCGGCATGCAGCAACAGCGTTTTTTAACGAGGAATTCAGAGCCTCCAGATAACTTTTGAAACTTTTTTGCTTGGTGGGTGGTCTTTTCATGCAAATACGTCAGGGTGGGTTTTATATTTTGTAGAGGTTTTGTCCTATTTTAATGCTCTTTGTATGGCAGTCTGTATATAGTGTGGTTTGGTTCCTTCTCCGACTCTTTCCTGAAACTTTGGAGTAACTGATTTTGTGCAACTGTGTTTTGAATAAAGCCATGACAGTGTTAAATTAAAGACAACAGCCCTGCAGCACTCTTCTGGTAACTTTTAGTTGTAACAAAACATGTTTCCTCCCCGTGTGTGCTGTAAATTTTAAATTAAAAAGTTTTCAAACCGAATTATTTCAAATAAATTGAGACTATTGTATTGGATTACTTCTCGGGGTATGTCCACCTGTGGGAAGGAATGGAGTAAGGGAATTTTCTTTCTGGTTGTGGAAATCTGCAGAATGGTGTGTGTTTCTGGGGGTGGAATTTGGACTTGTGGTACTTGAGTCCTTGGTAACATTGGAACAGTTGAGAAAGGATGTTCTGGAAAACCTGAATGGTTCCCTGAGTGTTTCCAGGTGAGTTTAACACAGATGTCACAGAATCAGAGTCTGGGTGAGTCCTGAGATTTGCTTTTAACAGGTTCTGCCTTGTGCCTGGCTGAAATATTCCTCACACAAGAACAATGTTTAAAAAAAACCCTGCTGCTCCTCCCGAGCTAGAGAAAGCATTGTTTTATCTTGGGATTAGTCCAGCATTCCTGGCAAAAATCCCTTGGATGCACTTGAGAAAGCCCTTGGCAAACAGGCTTTTCTGCTGCTGGATGAGCAATTAGGCAAGAAATGGGTGGTGACTTTCTGGGATATTTTATTTAGTTTTAAAGGGTGGAGAAGAATTGCTGTCCCAGCTGAAGTCCCATGTCTCTACCCTCTGCACCCAGTTCCCACTGGATCTGGGGCCAAACAGAACCTAAATTTTGGGATGACTTTAAACAAATTAAATCCATCTTTTGGGGCTGCAGGTGGGTGAAGTAAAACCAGACAGCCACGCAGTATTTTGATGGCAAAGGAGAAAGCTCCAGAGGTGTGTGGGCACATTCAAAGCCAGGAAAAACCTGTATGACTGCTGGGTTCCTCAGCTCCTCATGATGTGGAACCGGCTCTCCCTGCCCCAACCTCTGCTTTACACAACGCCAGGCACCTGTCGCTCCTGGTGTCTAGAGATGGAATTGGGCAGGGACCGAGGGATGCGGCCGCTACCCGCGGTCCAGGAGCGCCCTCGCCCTGCACGGCCCCCCCGCCCTCCATTTTGTTGCAGTGAGGGGAAGCCGTGCCGGCGGCCGGCTTCCTCCATCCTGCTCCTTCCTCCTCCTCCCGGGGCTTTTGTCCTGTTGTCCCCCTTCTTGCTCCCTCCTCGGGCCTTATCTCCCCCTCCCACTGGTGCTCTTTCCCCTCCTTTTCCTTCCTCAGGGCCCGGGGCGCCATTCCCCCAACCCGGGCACCCTCCTGAGGGGGCGCGCGGGCCCCCGAGCGCGGGAAACCGTGACCCACGGGGCTCCCCGGCTGCGGCCAGCAGGGGCCGAGCCGCGACCCCGCCGCTGATTGGCTGAGATTTGCCGCAGTTCCGCCCCTCCGCCTTCCCGCCACCCGCGCGCGCCAAGCCCCGCCCACGGCCCCTCAGGCCCCTCACGGGGGCGGTGAGGGAGAAGCTGCCCCCAAAGTCTCATTTCCACCTCCAAAACAGGTTCTACTCCCACCCGAAATGCCCCATTTCCACCCCAAAGCCTTGAGGAGAGGCTTTTCCCCTCAGGTTGTGTGAACTTTATTGCGGTGATGGAAAACAAGGCGGTTCAGAGGCCAAGCGGAGAAAAAACCCGAAAATACAAATCGTGATGCTGAAGGTGGCTGTCAACGTCGGCGTGAGGAAGGGTAAATTCAGCCAGGATTTGGTACAAATGCACAGGGTGAAAATAGGAAGAAATTCCTCATAAAATTCTTCAGGTTGCCTAGTTAAGCCCAGTAGCAAGGGAATTCCAAAGTGTGTATTTTCAAGCAGCTCCTGCTGCCATGGAGTTCCTAATATCCCCCAAATTGCTCCTGCTTTCACAGGGCAATGTGGCCTATGCAGGTTCCAAGGCAAGTCGTCCCCTTTTCCAATTACATCCCTACATCCCATTGCCCATTTCCAGGTTAATTCAACCCAGCCACAGTTCTGAAGGGATTTGGGGTTATTTTTGTGACCAAGGTGCTTGGGTCAGGGGAGTGAAGGTTGGGGGCTCCCACAGATCAGACTTCCAAAAAAGAGAGGTTTTGTTTGGTATGAAATGTGACCAAGAATTCCTAGAACTATCTCTTGCCATTCCTGCACTTTCCATAATGACCAGTTAGCCTTTTTGTCCCTTTATTCTCCCTCAAATTAAATTAATTTTAAAAACCTTATGCTGCCAAGGGTATAAACCCCAAGGATCTCTCAATGCCTAACCCGCAGGCAGCTCACTTTCAGCTTTACTCATCTTTATTTTGATGTGAGAATGGGGAAACCAACATTCTCGTGGAATCCCATGAATTCAGGAATTTGGCCTTGGAGAAAACTGTAAAACCCTTTGAACTGCATGATGGAGTAATGAGAAATCTCAGAATGAAAACTGCCCCATTTTCCAGCAAACAGAGCTGTTGTTGATTTTGGCAGCAGAGCTGCTGTATGCTAAAAATACACCACTTTCACTGGTCATACCCATTGCAAAGGTCTGAAGCAAAGAACAAGATCTGAATTTATGAGGTAAAAAACGATGCTTGAATTATTTTTATCCATTTCTGAGCCTCTCAGTTGTGCCAGGGGTTGCTCTGTCGTGTTAGATGTGCACACTCGTGTTCTCCATTTGCTCATTGATCGCTGGCACAAATGGAGAGTCAGGAATGCAGCTCCCCCAGGGTACCAAAACCCATGGGATGGGACAGAGAGAGTCAGGGACAGCAGCTGCTTGAAGCAGGACATGGAAAATGTCCCTCTGCAGAGCCTGGGGCTGGGAAATTCCTGTTGGGGAACACTCCTCTGGTTTTAAACTTTAAAATTACAGTTCATAGTATGCTTGGTTTCTGCTTTGATTGTGTCTCATTAAAAAAATAATAAAAAATGACCCCCCAAAAATAGCCAAGGAAAGTCCTTCCTATTGCTTCTAATTTAATTGGCACAAATGAGGGAGAATCCAAAAATAAATGTTTGGCCACAACAGCAAACCAGCAGAAAACCACAGGACACATTAAAATGGGAACTCCTGGCACTGAGGAAAGAATCTTGTTCTAGGAACAAAATGACCCCAGAGTGTGGGTTCATGTTGGAAAAGGAGCTGATCTCTCCTGTGTGAATGTAACAGTTTCACACAGGGTGTTTGAGGGGCATTTCCTTCTACTCTAGTGTTAATTTAAATAAAATAATCTCGTGCTGACTGAGGAGCAGCCAGCCAGAGCTCCCCAGCACTGCTTTGGTGAAGCACTGATGTCTTCTGGCCATTTGTGAGGGCCTTGGTCACATCCTTGTCCCTGGCAATGTTGAGGACACGCAGGAATCGTGTTTAATTCGGAATCTGAGGCTGGAAGGGAGCTCCTGGCTAATGGGGAATTGAAACCAAAGTGTCCCTGCAGCAAGTGCCTCTCTGCACTCATTGCAGAGTCACATCTGTGTCTCTCAGCTTCATCACCACGATGAGTCAGAATTATTGTGCTTTAAATGTGTGCTGTGGTGTTTCTTGTACGCCCCGTGTGTGTGAGTGAGCTCCCCTGTCACAGCACCACCCAGCTGCAGTGAATGGGGTAATTTGTGTTCCTGGAAACCAAGAACATCTTCAGTCTGTTCTTTCATCAGCGTCACTGTCGGGGGATCCACACCAAACCTGGAGGATCAGCCTTGGGAACTCAAGTCCTGCCCTGTTTTGTGTAAGTCAGAAATGTATTTAAGGATGGAATTGAGTGCTGGCTTTGTAATGCCAAACTCTGGCTGTGCTCACACCCACCCCTGCTCCTGCTGCAGTCTGCAGCTCCAAAAGCTGCTGCTGTTCAGTTCTGGGTTTGAGGTGTGCTCTGAAGCACAGACTTGTGCAGGTGAGAATGTTTTCAGACTTGTGCAGGTGAGAATGTTTTCAGACTTGTGCAGATGAGAATGTTTTCTCTCTGATGATCTGCTGAGGGCTATTTCCATCTCAGTCATTCAGAGCTGGGGGGGTGGAAGGCTGCTGCTTGCTGATGAAATCTCTTACATTACCATACTACACAAATTAATGAGGTTATTCCTGAGAGAGCCCTTTAGCTCCCACAATCATCCAGAGTTCCTCCTCGTTCACATCCCTGCACAGACCACATCACTCTGCAAGCAACAGGAATGGAAGGAGGAGGAATATTCACTTCTCTCTGCTCTGAGGTTCTGGAGGCTCCAATTGCTGCAGAATTTCTATGTGGATGTTAAACATTCTCACTACAAAGAAAACTCCCAGTTCAAAAAGTATTTCCTAGAACAGAGTGAGGAATCCCAGAGAAAACAGGAACAATCAAATGCCCACAAACTAGTTAAACTTGGGAATTCTCATGTGCATCCCAATGCAAGTTTTTGAAGTGCTTTAGTAAACTTCCCAAACCACTCTTTCTCCAACACACGTGGATTTCTAAAAGTGTGCTTCCAGTGTGAATCAAACAGGTCTGGGCCAAAGTTAGGGCTGCCTGGCTGGGGTGGGAGCAGTGCCACTCGGGTTTGCTGTTCTTGGATGTGTTTTCCTGTCAATCCGTGCTCCTCCTTGCCACGAGGGAAGGGAAATGTTCAATAATTGCAGTTCCACGGGTGGCTGCTCCGTAGGAACGCGTTCCCCGATCCTCCCGGTGAGCTCGGGATCGCAGAAACCCTGGATGGGAGAACGAGCACTAGAGGGCACAGCGCGACCAGCAACGAGGGGGAGGCAGAGCGCGACCGTGGCTGAGCTGCCTCCACCCCTGAGAGCCCGAGTGACTCCTTAAAATGGCATCTCTGAGAAGGTGCTGGGAGGCAAAGCCCTGCAGAAGTTGTGGTGCGCTGGGATTATCCAGAGCGCGCAGGTAGAAGAGTGAAAAGAATTCTGTTAAGCACAGGAAGGAATCCAAGACAGAAAATAGAGAATTGTCTGAACTTGGTGGGTTTGTGCTGTTCTTTGCACTGGGTGCCGTGGAAGTTTGGTGATGAAAAACTTTCCTGATTTATTTCCCAAAAAACCAAAATTTCCCAATATGATTTGATTTCTAGAAACGTGGAAGGAAAAATGCCAGGAGGTGCAGCTCTTTCATTTCCTTCTGATTTCATTTCCCTACATCTCCGGTAACATCAATAATTTTATAACTGATATAAAACATTTCCAGAAATCATGAAGCCCTCAGGATCCTCTGCCCAACCCAACTCCTTCCTTCCCTCTCAGTGTTTCAGTGAGATTGTTTGGATAATTCAGGGGGCCAGATGGCTGTAAATATGTTCACAATCCTCCTTCCCCTGCTCCCTCCTCCCTGGCACCCTCCCTGCTCTACCCAGCACTGAGCACCTGCTCTGTTCCCATTTGGAGTCTCCCTTCTCCCCTCTGGAGCTCAATTGGCTCTGCTGCTTTGTATTTTCCCTTGAAATGAAAATCTTAGGGAATGTTTTGTGCCAGGGAATACTGAATTTTTCCCTCACTGTCACTTGCACCATCAGTTAATTGAGAAGGTGGCATCAGCTCCCTTCCTGCAGCAATTCTGTCCCTGAGCTGAAGGTGCAGCTCACCTGCTGGGAACTGCAAGGGAGGAGCAGCTTCTGCCTATTTTGAGCACTTGCTCACCCTTGGCATGGGGTGAGGGCACACAGACCAGGGTGATTCATCCCAAATCATGCCCCAAGGAGCTGGCAGAGCATTTGAGCAGCCAGCCCTGTTCTTGCTGCCTCCCAGGCTCTGGATTCATTGTTACACTCTGATCCTGTTATTCCATAACTTAGGAGGGCCCAAATCCTGGGGGCTGAGCCCCTGAGATAACTTTTCTGTAATGTAACATTCCCAAAGTGCTGAGCAGTAAGAAAATGACAGAAAACTGTTTCAATTGCACTGAAAAAAGGGAAGTTGGTTTAAAACATCTGAAAATGCAGGCAGTGACGTTTTGGGAAGTGAGGAATAACTGAGGTCACGAGCTGCCTGAGGAACGCTGCAGCAGCACAGACTCAGGTCATGGGAAGGATGAGCTGTGCCCGTGAAGAAACACAAATTCAGCCAAATTTGTCTGTGATTTGCTCTCATTGATGAGCTGTGGGTGAACTCTTCCCTGGAAGGCAGGACGGAGCAGATGGCAGCAAGGAAATATCTGACTTGAGCAAGGAGAGAGAAACTGATTTTCCAAAGGGTCTACTTGACAAACAGCAACCACGTGTTCTTTTTATGAGGCAGACCTCTGATTTATTGAACTTTACCAGTTTGTGCTCTGCCAGCAGACCTAACTTGAGTGGCCCTGTGACCTATAAAGGACAAGGGAGGCAGGAGGAATTCTGAGCAGGGATTGTGAGCAGGGATTGTGAGCAGGGATTGTGAGCAGGAATTGTGAGCAGGAATTCTGAGCAGGGATTGTGAGCAGGAATTCTGAGAAGGAATTCTGAGCAGGAATTCTGAGCAGGGATTGTGAGCAGGAATTCTGAGCAGGGATTGTGAGCAGGAATTCTGAGCAGGAATTCTGAGCAGGGATTGTGAGCAGGAATTCTGAGCAGGGATTCTGAGCAGGGATTCTGAGCAGGCTTTTCCAGGAGCTGTCAGTGCTCTGAATGCCACCTCACCATTTCTGGGCAGGATGACTCCCAGCTAGCTCTGCAGAAAGGTAGACAGTGCTCACATTATTTATAGCAGCAAGTGGGCTGGGAGGAGAAACACTGGGCTGCACAGAGAGGGAGGCTGCTCTGGAGACAGCCAGGAGTGTCTGATGGTGCAGCACAAACCACAGAGGCCCTGCAAAGTGGAGCTGGGCCTGGGGGCAGCTGGCAGGAGAGCCTGGGCAGTGCCAGGGCAGGCTGGGGGCACACAGATTGTTCTCAGCTCTTCTTCATTCTCTTCCATCCTCCCACCTCCCACAAACCCCATCCAACCTGGCCTTGGGCACTTCCAGGGATCCACAGCTGCTCTGGGCACCCTCCCCACCCTCCCAGGGAACAATTCCTTCCCAAAATCCCAACATCTAAACCTCCTCTCCTTCAGTTTGAAGCCATTCATGACTCAGCCCCTTTGTTGAGAGTCCTTTAAATAATGATGTCCCCATCTCCAGTGGCTCATTGCAGTCTGTGCCAGACCTTTGCCTGCTGTCCAGGCACAGATTCCTCCAGCTCTGAATGCTTCCCTCTGTCCTTCTGTCCTACATGTATGGGCTCTTTATTCCAGCCCTCAGCCCCAGGGCAGGGCTTTGGAAGGAGAAATCTCCATTTGTAGGAGAAATCTCCATTTCAGCACAGAACCCCCAAACCACTGGTGTCAGGAGGGGGCTGAGCTCTGCCCTTTGAACTCTGCCTGGTCTGGCCTCTCCCAAGCATTCCCAAATGTTAAGAAGGTTTTTAAAATCCTCTCTTGCCTCTGAGCTGGGTTGATTTGTATCAAAACACAGCAATAAGTTTTTAAACACATTACAAATTAAGGAAGTGGAAGAATCACTGTAGTTTTCAGTCCCTCAGGACATTTTATAGATTCAAACAAATCAACAGAGTGTGAAAGCAGAATTTGATATTCCTGGGCCAGGCTCAGGAAACACTTCCAACAGGAAGGAATTCACCTTTTCTCTGGTGTCACTTTACAGGTGTTGTGTCAAACCAGCCCCTCTGGCCACTCAGGCAGAGGAGTGTGGAGATCTCTGAGCCTGATGAGGGTAAAAATGATGATTTTTACCCTAAATTTGATTTAGGGAAAAAAATCCAAGGCACTGTACTTGTATCTCACCAAAGAATTCTTTCCTAAAGAGAGGGAAGATGCACAAATCTCCACATGTGCATATTCCAGGGATACATTCTGCACACCATACAAAACCACTGAATTTTCCCCTTTTCTTTCCTTTTTTAGGGAAGTGGGTCTGTTCTTGCTGAGCTTTAATTTCCAACCCAGTTGGAACTTGTTAAGTCAATAATTATTCTTGTAAATGTGGGTCAAACTATTTTATGTCTCTTCCTCTCTAGGGACTTGGAAGAAGATTTAACCCTGCAGCACTCCAAGGTAGGAAGCACCAAATTTCCCATTTGATTTCAAAATTCCAAACTGATTGTCCCATAGGGGTAAAAGCTGGTGAGGGACAGGGTCAGGGTGTGAGTGAGTGGCAGTTCTGGAGCTCCAGGTGTTCACCTGCAGCTGCTGACACAGATGTCTAGGAAAGAATGTCCCCAGCTCTGATAACACTCAGAGTGCCTTGGGATCCCATGGAATTTATTCTATTTATTTATTATTATAAGGGTATGCTGAACTTATTATTCAGTTGGATGTTGGAGGTTCTGTAGTTTTCCACCTTCCACCTCTGGACACAAATCCTACTTTCTCTTTTTAAAGCATTTGCCTGATTGCAGAATAACAAAATAAGCAACCATTTCTGCAGTTTTCTCTATCAGTAACTCCAAGAAATCCTTCTGCACAGCAGGATAAATTGTATTTATCCACCCCCTCCTCAGCATGAGAACCTTCTGCCATGAGTTCAGTGCTCCTGCTCCACTTGGGAGTTAGGGGCTTTTTCCAAGGTTGGAAACTGCTGGAAAAACTGGACTTTATGCACCCCAGTTTTAGTGCTGTGAACTGCTCTGTCAGGTGTGATTCCAGCCTGCAGAACAGCCCAGTGCTACTGGAACAACATGAACCCATTTCTGCTCTGCACCCGAGTTTTGTCAGCCATCAGCAGTGTGAAAGTTTCCTCCAAGTGTAAATTCTATTTAAAGCCACCCAAAGCCTCTTAATCAGTTCCTCCTGCTTTCCAGAGGCCTCTCAGCACTGCAGAGACACTGCAGCTGCTCCTTTTGTGCCCAGAGCTGCTCTGGGTGAAACTCAGGGCAGCCGTGGGGCTGATCTGTGGGGCTGCACCCCAAAATGTGCTCCAAGAGCAGGAACTCTGGGGTGGGCTCAGCTCTGAGCTTGTGGGGGTTTGTTGGGTTTTCAGCCCTCTCCTCCCAGGCTGTTGGGTGCCAGTGTTTCATAGAACAATTTAATTACACAATGTTTGGGATTTGGGGGGAACCTTACCTCTCATCCAGGTCCATTCCTGCCATGGGTAGAGACACCTTCACTATCCCAGACTGCTCCTAACCCAGTAAAACCTGGTGTTGGACACTCAGAACTGCTCCTAACCCTGTCCAACCCAACCTTGGACACTCAGAACTGCTCCAACCCCAGTCCAACCTGCCCTTGGACACTCAGAACTGCTCCTAACCCAGTCCAACCCAACCTTGGACACTCAGAACTGCTCCAAGCCCTGTCCAACCTGCCCTTGGACACTCAGAACTGCTCCAAGCCCTGTCCTTGGACACTCAGAACTGCTCCTAACCCTGTCCAACCCAACCGTGGACACTCAGAAC
>JAXCLO010000101.1:6358764-6378970 GCA_035583995.1 Arremon aurantiirostris | reverse complement strand
AACCTGCCCTTGGACACTCAGAACTGCTCCTAATCCTGTCCTTGGACACTCAGAACTGCTCCAAGCCCTGTCCTTGGACACTCAGAACTGCTCCAAGCCCTGTCCTTGGACACTCAGAACTGCTCCTAACCCTGTCCAACCCAACCTTGGACACTCAGAACTGCTCCAAGCCCTGTCCTTGGACACTCAGAACTGCTCCTAACCCTGTCCCAGGACATTCCCAGGGACAGAGCCACCCCAGCTTCTCCGTGCACGCTGCTCCAGGGCCTCCCCACCCTCCCAGGCAGGAATTCCTTCCCAAGAATTCCATCCTAAGGTGTCTCTCTGCTAATTCCCTTAGAAAGGCAGAGGATGGAGGGAGGGAGGGAGGAGGGGGTTTGCTTAAAGCTTGCGAAGCAGAGACGGATAAAATAATCCAAAAAAGGCGCTTTGGCAGGGAGGGTGGGTGGGCTCCCGAGCGCCCGTGCAGCCGGGGATCCTCGGCCCGCGGTCCTTATTTGGCTGCGAGCGGGAGCGCTCCGGGGATTGGCTGTGCTGGGAGCAGGCAGGGAGTGCAGGAGCGCGGTGGCAGCTGACGAGCACAGCACACGCTTGCCCACTCCTCAGCATGTGTCGAGCAAATTGCAGCTATTTTTACAGGAGACGCTTTGCCTACATCTTAAGAATCCAGTCCCAATCCCGTCTCCCTGGAGTGTAACGGGAAATCCCCGTCCCAGCCCCCTTTTTTCCCCCGTTCGTGTTTTCAAGGCACAGTTGGGCAGAACCCAGAATTCTTGGCCATTATCAGCCTTCAGACTTGTCTGCTGTGCTGTGCCCGGCCAGGGCACTCTGTATTCCAGCAACGATGCAATGTTTTGTCTCCAGACCCTCCATAATTGCCACGCTGGACAATTTCTGGGCACGGCAGCCGGCTGCTGCCCTGCTGGGCCAGCACGGCCCCTTTGTGCAGCGTTACTCCCGCATGGATAGAGCCACCGGCCAGGGGGCGATGCACAAAGCCACCTCTGTGCTGCCCTCGGCTTTGCAGCTCCCCGGGGCTCCCTGCACCGTGCCAGAGCCTTGGGGAGGGCAGGAGGCAGCAGAGAAACAGAGGGGGGAAAACTGAGGGGTGAGCAGAGAGGCAAAATCCCCAAAATTGCCTGTAAGAGTTCAGGGCCTGCCTGGAGAGAGCAGGGCAGGGCTGCTCAGGTGTGCAGCAGCTCCTTTCAGCCCTTCCCACAGTGTGTGCTGGCTCTGCATGGCAGTGAGCATTCCAAAATCCAAGGAGAGTTGCTGGGGTGGGACTGGCACTATCTGGGATGCAGGACACAATGGGGGTTCAGTGGTTCCTTGCAAAAAAACTTTGTGAAGCAATCGAGTTCATCAACGTGGAAAGTTATCCCTGGAAGTATCACTGGAGTCTGGTTAGCCCAAACTCATTGAGAAAGGTTTGGGGTTTGGTTTTATTTTTTCTTTAATTTAGAAAAATCTTGTCATCACAGCCAGGAAAGAGAAAACACTAACCACAACCAGGAATATCTCTGTGGGTTTAATATTTCTGTGGACTATTTGTCATGTAGGTAAAATAATTAGGTTTCCTTTTAAAAAAAACAGTTGGATGTTACCAGGAGTGAACTTGTGAGGCACAGCCATGTCCTGCTGGTGGGTGGGAAAGCTGAGCCAGCCTGTGAGCTGATGATCTGAGCTCTGCCCTGGGCTCAGCTTTCCTTCCAGCAGGGCTGATTCACATCTTGGGCTGCCCAAGCAGAGCCTGCTGCTGTCTGACTGGACACCTGAGAGAGCAAAGCAAACCTACCAAAACTGCCATTGCCTTGTGGTGTCTGGCTCCCACACACACCCCCTGACTTTTCAGCTCAAAGAAAAGGTAAAAAAAAAAGAGAAATTAGAATGGAAAAGCCCAAACCCCTCCCAGCTGCCTGTGTGGGCTGTCAAATCCAAGGCTTTGATCCTCACAGAAGGGAAGACACATCACTGCCACCTCCCACTGCTCGGGGCCAGGGGGGTCTGTGAAGCATTCAGGATCAGGGTGGGTATGGATTGTGTCACTGCTGCCCTTCTGGAGGGCTCTGTGCACCCCAAAATAACAGCTGCCAGCCCCAGGATTTCCAGGAGATTGTGCCAGGACAGAGCTCTGAGAGTTCACCCAGCAAATGCCTCAATGACCAGAACTTCCCACATCTTCAGGAGAGTTCCTGCGTAATGGGGACTTCCAGCAGTGGTGGGGATGAACACCTTTTTTAACCTTTTAATGTCATTTATTTCTGAGAGGGAACAGGGCAAATGTCCTGCTGAAAGAGAGTTTGGGCCACAGCCCAGACATGAGAGCAGCAATGCCAGGGCTGATCCAGCTCCACCCCACGGGATGCTCCAGGCAGTTCCAGGACCAGAACTTGCTCCTGTCCTTGGAGCACGACAGGAGCTGCAGTGCAAAGGGAGCTCTGACAAGGGAGGTATAAACTGCAACTGATTTATTGGAACACTGGGTTGATTCATCAGGGGATGCGATGGAGGAAAGGAAGGGTCCAAGCTTTGAGAAGCAAATTTGGGTGAGAACAGGCACCTTTTCACTCTTTTGAACACTGTAAATAATAATAATATTTAAAAAAAAGACCAGATGGCCGCCCTTCCCAGTCCCTCCCTCCCATCCCAAGGCTTGCCTTCACATCATGCTCTTCCTAAACTGCGACTGTGAGCTCTGTTTGGGCTTCGAGTCTGACTGCTGCAGCTCGAACTGTTTGTACAGGTCCCTCAGCTCTCTGATCTCCTGCAGCACCCTCTTGGCTTGGCTCCAGGTGGAGGAAGCCTCCCCCAGCAGCCTCTCAGATTCCTGCAGGATCCTTTCAGAGTCCGACTTGGAAGAAGATGATGAGGAAGAAGAGGTGGTGGTGATGGTGGTGCTGGTGTTGGAGTCCTTGGTCTTTTTCTTGCCTTCCCCGTAGCCCTTCACCTCTGTCAGCAGTTCCTGAGTTTTTTCCAGTTTCAGTGCAACCAGTTCCTGTATCCGGGTCAGCTGCTCCGGCTCTGCCGAGGCAAACTGAGCCTCCAGCCCCTTCCTCAGCACCGCCCGGTGTGTGGAAGAGTCCCATCGGGACAGGATTTCTTCCATGGAGGCACATTTATTCTTTTCTGAGTGGGAGAGCTTTTTGGGGACCTGCGGCGTGTACATGGTCCCTTTGTCAAAGGAGTCATTGCGCTGCCCGGCTCTGTCCCACGGGGCCGCCTCCTGTCGGGGCAGGCTCCCTGTCCGCCCTTTCTCCGCTGGTTTGGCGTTCTCCGAGTCCGAGCGGCGCCGCCCCGCGGTCAGGTGAGCCACGGACTTGTCCAGATCCACCCGGAAACTCTGCTCGCAGGTGCCGTGATCCTCCGGAGAGGCGTCTTCCTCCTGGATCAGGTCGAGGGTCAGCATTCCGTCAGAGGTTGAGGTAGATGCCTGGAGGAGCAGAAGGCACAGCTGAGCTGGCACCAGAAGGGCTGTCCCTGCTGCCAGGGGTGTCTGCACTGCAGGGAGGGAGGGGGATGCTCCCTCACCCAGGGACAGAGTCCAGGGTGGATTTATAGTGCAGTGGTTCATGAGAGAAGAGGATGAGAGCTGACCCCGAGCTGTCCTCATGGCAACTCTCAGCTCAGGATGGAGCTCCAACAACCCCACTTAGAAATGGAACAATTCCAGGGAAATTTCACCAATTTCACCCAACCTGGTGACCCAGAGCTGTTCTCATGGCAACTCTCAGTTCAGGATGGAACTCCCAACAACTCAACATACAAATGGAACGATTCCAGGGGAATTTCACCCAAGCAGGTGTCTGGGGTTGGGTGTACCTACCAACAACCCCACTTATAAATGGAACGATTCCAGGGGAATTTCACCCAATCTGATGACCCTGAGCTGTCCTCATGGCAACTCTCAACTCAGAATGGAGCTCCAACAACCCCATTTACAAATGGAACACTCCCAAGGGAATTTCCCCCAAGCAGGTGTCTGGGGTTGGATGTACCTACCAACAACCCCACTTACAAATGGAACACCCCCAAGGGAATTTCACCCAAGCAGGTGTCTGGGGTTGGGTGTACCTACCACAGCCATGAGGTGACCCCGCGTGGGAGGGCGCCGGGAGTGCTGGATCTTGGCTCTGTCACGTGTCGGGTGGGCAAGGAAGCTGTCCTCTTCCACGGTGACCTGCAGGGTGACACAGGCTGTGAGCAGGGAACAGGAGCCATTCCCAGCTCCTGGAGCTGTGAGAGAGGAGGCTGGCAGGGAATGGGGTGTGCAGTCCAGCTTTGGAAGTGACCCAGTGTTTCTCCCCTCTGTGCTGTGATGGGATTACATCTGCTCGAGTCATTCCTGACAACTGAACCTGTCTGCAAAGATTCCTGTGAATATCTCCTGGTGTTTGCTGTGCTGCCTCCTGCTCTAAAAGCTCTCCCATAGTCTGACCTTGGTTTTCCTTCACTTCAGGCTCTGTGCTGCCATCCAGGAGAGCAAAGAGCCTCCTGGCAATGCCACGGTGCTGTGAGAAGCTGAGTGTGAATGGGAGATCTGAGACAGGTCTGAGCTGAGGAAGGGTTGCCATGAAACATTAATGTGAGAGTCAGCCCTGGAGCGAGGGCACGGCTTGTTCCAGGCAGGTTCTCCTCCCCACTGAAGGGAACTGTGTGGGAATGCTCACCCTGACCTGCTCCTGCCAGCCCACCTGGTGCTCTGAGTACACCCTGAGCCCCCAGGAGGAGCTGAACTGGGGCTGCCCTGTTCTTTTTCCTGGCTGAAACTGCTTTGTGTAACTGGGACTTTCACAGTCCCCTTGAGAAGGGCGATGAGCTCTGCTGGAGATGCTTTATGTGGATGTTGTATCCCCAAAGAGTCTCAAACCCTCACCCGGGCTGAGCCAGGGTCAGTCCCACTCACCTCGTCCAAGATCCGGTTTTTAGCACGTGTGATTGCAGAGTTGAGGGCGTTAATCCAGGACTCTTTCTCTTCTGGACTCACAGCCAGGAAGATCAGATTTGGTGCCTACAGAAGAGGGAAGTCAGGTCAGTGCTGGAACTCACACAGAGAAGGTCCCTGGTCAGTGTGAGGCCTCCACAGAGCAGGCAAAGCAGAGCTGAGCCTCCAGCCTCGATCTTCCCACTCAGCAAACCCCAGAACCACCCACATCCCTCCTTCCCTGCATCCCCAGGACCATCCACACCCCTGGAGCCACCTCTTGGCCTGGCATCATCTGGGCCAGCCCCACGTACCGTGTTTCCAGGCTGCCTGGAGTGGGCAAGGGTGAATTTACTGTGGTTCTTTTTGCTTCTACTTTTGGACTTCCTGAGCTCTTCACATTTCTCATAGTCACTCAGATCAAACGTTTCCTGTATGTTTTTTTCATCTTTTACCTGCAAAACAGCAAGAAAATCAGAGCTTTGCAGATGTCAGACAGGGACTCTGCTGCTCCAGGCAGCAGGATTTCAACATGAGGGTTTTGATTTGTCTCTTCTGGAATGAGGGGGCATATTTAGAAGGACAGCAAGAAAATCCCACTTTGCCAGGTTAATTCCTGCCTCTTCTACCCCCAGAGGGCAGGGGCTGCCAGGCTGCCAGGCTCAGTGTCCTTTAAAGAGTCCTTTTGAGTGAGCCCTTTACAAGATCTCCCATTTTCCAGGTCTGTTCCCCAACACTCTGCACTGGCACAGTGTGACAGGGACATGGATCAGTGTCACAGAGACCCAGATGAAAATGGAACTTGCACAGGATCACTGAGGCTGCAGCTCAGGGATCTGGGGGCACACAGGGGTCTGGATGCTGAGCCCTGACAGTGCCATCCCCCAGTGACACCTGGAGCAATGGGGATGTGGCAAAGCTGTCTGTACCCTTCCTCTTCATTGCTCTCTCTCAATCCCACTCCTGCAGCAGGGAAGCTCTGCTGTTCCATGGTAAACACGAGGAACTGGGGTTTGCATGTCCATTACAGGCTCAATTCCACATCCATCTGCTTAATCCCACTGCAGCCAGTCACCCCAGGCTGCCTGAGTGGGGCAGGGTGTGTAACTGGGGTGCTGGGAGGGCAGATGGTGCTGAGCTCTGAGCCCTTGGATTTCCTCAAGGGACTCCACCCCACTTCATACATTTCCTCCAGTTTTGGGAAGCACTGAGGGAACTCCCTATGATTCTTCCATAGAATTTAATCAAAGAGGGTGACTAAAGCAGCTTCCTAACCGGGGGCATGGATGAACTGACCATCTGGCCCTGCCTGATGAGAACAGCTCCCCTCTGTCCTTCATTGTGCCTGTGTCCCCAGGATCCACAGGACAATCACCGGCACTGCCAGCCCGGAGCTGGTTCCTGCTTGTGACACATCCCCTGTGTCTGGGTGTGATAACAGAGACTGTCTGGCTGCACATCCTCCCCATGCTGCTAATCTGCTTTGATCTCTTCCCACTCCCATCCTCCAATCCACCTCTTTCCAAGAATCTCAGCTGAATTCTGCCCGACTCATTTGCAGCAGGAAAAGCTGATCCCCCTCCATCCCAGCCCCCAGCTGTGCTCTGTGGCTGAGAGCAGAGCTTTAACTCCAGATGTTTGCTCATGTGGGTCACTGGGGCTTCCCCAGCCCTCCCCTTCCTCCTCAGAGCTCACCCAGCTGCAACTGAACCTCCTGCCTGCAGGAGCATCCCCAGGAGGCTGCAGGACAGAGCAGGTGCCTTTGGTTCAGACAAACACCCTGCAGGTGCAGCTCGTCCTTTAAACACCTCTGAATGACACCAGGGCTGTGACACTGCACTGGGACAGGCTGAGGGCATCCTGCTCCTGTGTGTGACCCCTTATAAAAGCTTAAAATTGGGAATAAACAACATCCAAAGTGGGATTCCTGGGGGAAAAGGGTCAGCAGCAGCCTGGGCTGTGGTGGCACAGAAATCCCAGGGGACACAGGAAGGACAGTGGGTGTCTCACTCATGTAACAGAGCATCCAGTGTGCAGAGACAGAAACTGGACAAGGAAGGTGAAAGACAACTCCAGAGGCATTTGCCAGCTCTTTTGTCCTTTGTAGGAGGCTCCTGAGGCCAAAAGGAGGGAGGTGGTGGCATGAGAGGCAGCTCAGAGCAGCCTTGGGAGGTAGGAGAGGCTGAGGACAGCCATGCAGCCCATTCTCTGTGAGAACAGGACAAAAGCAGCCCCTGAGGCCAAGAGAGCTGAAATCCCAGTCACTGTCAGTCACAGGGGGTGACAAACCTGCAGGGTGTCACCTCCTCTGTGTTCTCAGTGAGATAGGGGCCATCCAAATCAAACCTTCCAGGCTTCTCCAAAGAGGATTTGGCTGGGTGAGCAGTGCCCAGGAGGAAGCAGCCTCTGCTATCAGCTCTCAGTAGGAAGGGGTGAAGCAAGAGGTTGGTGGTTGATTTTGGCAAAACCATTCCCTGCTGGGAGGTTTCCAGCAGGTCTTTCCTTCCCCAAGGGTTTAAGAATTGAGGGATGTCAGGTGGGTCCTGCTCTCTGTGCCCTGTGGGGAGCTCAGGATTGGAAGGATTAAGGTGAATCAATCCCAGCAGGTGCTGCCCTGGCTGTCTGAGCTGCCTTTGCTGAGTTGTACCCATGTGAGGCAGGCAAAACCACCTTGCCCTGCAGTTCCACCTGCCTCCTACCTGTGGCCAGGTGAGGGAAGGGAAACTGAGGCACGGAAAAGGAATCAGAAGCATCTCTCAATCCTAGAGCAGGGAACATTTCTGTGCAGCCATGAGATCCCACACCCCTGGCAGCTGGCCCTGCCTGTGCCAAGGCTGACAGTGCTGACTCTGCAGGGATGCAAGGAGGGAGCTGCATTCCTTCCCCTCCTTCCCCTCCTTCCCCCGCAGCTGCTGCCTGCCCAGGCTGGCCCCAGGGGCACCAGCACTCCCTGGGCCCTGAGATGTGGCCATGGAATGGGTCAGAACACCAGCCATGGCACCTAAATCCCCTCTCCAGAGGGTCACAGCTGTTTGTGCTCCCAAAGGGCTGCTCCAGGCTCGTGGCAGTGCAGGAGGGTCTCTGACCTGGTTAATTATCCACCCTTGGGTGTCTCACTGATTAGAGTTTAAATTTCCTCATCAAGCTCTGCCCTGCAGTGACTCCAAACCTCCTGGACCCGGCTCAGGGCTGTGTTTTGGGGCCACACCATGCACAGGTGCTCAGTCACACCAGCCTGGGATTTTTGGTGATGATTTGAGCAGTTTGAGCTGCAATGGGACACAGAAAAATGAGGAAGGTACAGAAAATCACAAGACACCCATGGGACACTTGTGAGGGGTGCGTCAAGTGTGGCTCAGGATGTACCAGAAACCTCCAGACTCTCTGCACAGCCAAATACCCAAACATGGGCAGTTTTGGGACAGACAGTTCCCCTTGCAGGGTACAAGCAAAGTTTCAGTTCCTCCAGCTGAGCAGCTCAATTCAGCAGGGGACTGAGGTTCCTGCAGACCTGGCTGGGACAGGGATGCACACTGGGACTGTCCAGCCCTTGTCACAGCCAGGTCACTGCCCTTAGCTGATCAGGGGATGGTGACAGCTTCAATCCCTTCTCCAAAGAGTCACCACCAAGGCTCCCAGGGACACAGCCCCCCCAGAGTCACTGAATTATGCTTTTGCAGGGACAGGGACACCTTCCAGATTGCTCCAAGCCCCATCCAGCCTGGCCCTGGACGCTTCCAGGGATGGGGCAGCCTGTGCCAAGGAGGAATTTCTTCCCCAAATCCCTTCGTGCTGTGTTCAGCAGCACTCAGCGAGGGCAAACACCCCATGGAGCATGAGAGAACCGAGAATGCAAACACAGCCCCAGCCCCAGCGGCACCTCCTCGAGTGCTCTCGTGCTAATTGAGCGATGCCTTCGGTAGCAAACAAACGAAAACCGGAGAGAAGCGTTTCCTCAGCCCCTCTCGGCTGTCTGGCAGCCCCGGCTTCCTGCGAGGAAGCGCCGGGCCCGGCTGGGGCAGCTCGGCCGCTGCTCCCGGGCACAGACAGCGACAAAGCCGGGCCAGGAACAGGGAACAATTCCCAGAAATGTGCCGGGGGGGGAGGCAGCGAGGGGAAAGAATGCGAGAGTGAGTTAAGAAGGTGGTGGGGTGTGCTCAGCAGAGCTCAGCTCATCTCCACAGAGCTGGGTTTGGCTGATGACCAAACGCTGAATAACCCAAGGATTTTGGTGTGAGTTCACGAGTTCAGCAGCCGTGGGGGAGCGGAGCGAGCACGGCCAGAGCCTCAAGCTCCCATTTCGGGAGGTGTCAGACAAGTCCCGCAGCTTTCAAAGGGCAGCACTCAAACACGCTGTTGGCATTTGCCATCAGCTGGGCTGAAAAACTGCATTTCCTCTCCTTACAGGCTCGGCTCTGCCGGGGAGAAGCCCAGGCTTCTGTCAGGCATTCCCAAATTCTCCTGACAAAATGGAATAATCAGGGCTGGGCTCTGACCTGCAAGCCCAGGTCTGTCCTAGACAGAGAACTGGAAAATCACCAGATTCCCAGGAGGTATCAGCGTGGATATTGATGGGATTTTGTTACTCTGAATTTTGGAAATCTCCTCATTCCAGACCTCAGCTCTGAGCAGCTCATCAACACTGCCCCGAGCCAAGGGGGATCTGCTTCCCAAGGGATCCTGGTGTGGAACACACAATTCCCTGTCCCCGTGTGCTCTGGGGAGATGGGATTCACTGCCCTGCTTCCCAGATGGAGAAATTCAGGCAAAAGTAAATAAATGTCTGGTTTGGATTCATTTAACAGAGCTGAGGAGCTTCCAGGAGCCTTGGGATTTAACCCTTTCTGCTCTGAGATGGTGGGGAGGGCTGGGAATGTGGCTTCACCTGCAGAACCACATCTGGAGCAGCTGCTGAGCATGATCTGAGCTGCCAGGAAACAGCAGGTGCTGTGGGAGCAGAGCCTGGAGCCACATTTTGGCCTTCCCTGGAGCCCAGGAGAGCTCCTGGCTTTGCTTTAAATTGGCATCAAACCCTGCAGCACCTTCTGAGACCCCTCAGGAACTCCCCACAATGAGACCCCCAGGATGCCACGGGCACAGAGGGACCTCAGGGCACACCAGCAGCACGGTGTCACCTCCATGGGCAGCACAGAGTCACCTCAGGGCACACCAGCAGCATGGTGTCACCTCCATGGGCAGCACAGAGTCACCTCAGGGCACACCAGCAGCAGATGTCATCTCTGCTGGCCACACATTCTTCCATATAAAGCCTCAGCAGAGGCTGCTGCAGGTTATTTATGGTCCCTCACACACATGGGGCTGCCTCAGCCTCAAAAGCTGTGAGGTTTTCCCTCTATGTAACACAAACACAAGAACTTCTTGTTCAGAGCAGGCTCTGTGTGGCCCCTCCAGCCTCATCTCTCTCCTGGGCCCCCAGCACACCTGGATTTGAGCTGTAGCTACCTGGACATCTATTGCTGTTCCTGTGTTTCTCTCAGACTCTGGAGCAAGCTCTGGAATGCCAACAAGCAGCTCAGCACCACCTGGGCATTCAATCCACTTTTTAAAGCCATTTCTCTGTTATAACAAGCCCTGACCCTCTGCCTGTGCCACGTCCATGGCTCAACCAGCCTTAAATCAAATTATCCCTTCCTCTCTCCAGGTAGAGCCAGGCCAGGCATCCAACTATCAGGAAATCACCTCCACTTTGGGGGAAAACACAGAGAAACCAGGATTTTATCCCAAATTCCCTGAGTTGGAGCAACCCCCCTGCCTGCTGTGGGCACCACTCTGCCCAGTGCAGCTCTGGGATGTCACAGAGGATGGGAGGGAGGAAGGCTCTGGCCTGGGGAGTTCTTCCTGCTGGATTTATGGGGACAAAAAGCACAGGGGGGGCGTGCAAGGACAGCCAGGTGCTGCCTCAGCCTGGCAGTCACATCCAATTACCTCCAATGCCCAACAGCACGTTAAACCCCAAACCCAGCAAGGAAACCAGGGCAGGGCACGTGTCATGCCAGGATGTCGATCCGGGCTGAAATTTCGTGAAAAATCCAAGAGATCGACCTGTAAATGGCTCGATTCCAGCCGGGAGAGCGGAGTTATTTCCAACCAGAGAGTGAGCAGCTGGGAACAAGGCAGCGCTGGGCTCAAGGACAGGCACAGAAAGGAGCCGGCATTGCTTGGAAGAGGTTGGAGGGGCTTAACTCTCGCCAAGTGAATCCCTTCGTGTCTCCACGCTGGGAAAATGTCTCCCAGCAGAGCTGGCTGTGGAATCGCTGTCAGAGCAGACCCCGAGCCCGACCCCGGCCGGCGCCAGCCCCGAGGAGGAGAGGGAGAAGCCCCCTCGGAACCCCCTCGGCCCGGCTGGCGCTGGGAAGGGCCGGGGCTGCGCCTTTCATATGCAAAGAGAGAGGAAGGGGGGATGGGAAAGGAAACTGAAACCGATCCTACCTCCTTCTCCGAGATGTAAAGCTGATCTCCCTTCAGAACCACATAACGGTTTTTCCAGATTTCCCTAAAAATGCCTTTCCCGCAGAATTTCCGCACCCAGCCGACCTTCTCCGGCTGCGCAGGTTGCTGGTTTCCATCCTGGTTCCCCTAACACAAAGCGAGAGGGGAGAAAATGGGGGGGGAAAACGCGATTATTCTTGGTTTTACACTCCTTTTCTCCCCACACCCCACTTCCCTCTTTGCCCAACTTTTGTCTCCCCCTCTCTCCGCCGAACGCCGGGCCCGAGTCCTTGCCCGGGGTCGCTCCGCGGGGATTTTTGTGCAGCGGCAGCACCGGGAGGACGCTGCGAGGAGCGGGCAGGGTTCTCTCCGTGGTTATATAAGCCAGGCCGGCGTCTCTATCGCCTCATCCAGCGGGCATTTACCCGTGGAAAGGGGAACAGGAGGGGGATGGGCGGAATTTAAACCAGCTGGGGTTTTAATGTTACGGTGAAAATGGCATTTTGGAGCTTTTTATCAGCAATTAATCCAAGAGGTGAAATCTATGGGTGGTTTGTATCAGAGGTGTCTCCGTAGGCAGCGGTGGGCGCAGCACACACACAACACGGCAAAGAGCGAGGGATTGATGGTGCCTCCGGATTTTATCGTTTCCTTGTGCTCCAAGATGAAAACTGCCTGCCTACATCCCGCGGTGGCCGAGGCGGCTGCGGGAGGCCTGGAGCGGGGTCTGGGTCTCTTTGGGGGTCCGTGCGCTTTCCACGGGGGGAGCAGAGGCAAAGCGAAGCGAAGATCCAACCCCCCCTCCCCAAAACATCCAGGAGCCTCCCTCCCCCCTGCAAGAACCGAATCTCCACTCACCCTTTTTGCAGAATTATTATTTTTTTTCATCGTTCCTCAGTGCGCTCCGAGGCGATTTTGGGGCGGGGGTCGCAGAGGGGCTCCCGCGGCCTCCTGGCACCGGGGAACACCCGCGATCCGCGCTGCCTTGGCCCCGCTCGGCTCAGGGCCCCTCTCCCGTTACACGGAGCCCGGCCCGGTGCTCTGAGGCATCGGCAGCGCCGCCGCCGCCGCGTCCCCCCCCGCCGCCACCATCCCGCAGCTCGGGGGGCTGCGCTGGGCTGCGCCGGGCTCCCGAGCTCCATCTATAGCCGCACGCCCGTGACGTCGGGGTTCGCGGCACGGGGCGAATCGCAGCCCACGAGGGTTTTTCTTCTTTGTTTCTCACTCAAGCGGGGCCGTGGGGAAGCGGGAGGGGGGCGGGCGGTGCCGCCGATGGGGTTCTCCCATCGGGGTATAGCCGCGTTCCCGGTGGTGTCGTGGGTCAGCGGGAAAGTTTATGGGAGAGGGAGAAGCAGCCGGGTGGTACTGGGAGGAATTCATCCCCTAAAGGTGTTTGGAAGTGGGGGAAAATCTCTCTGGAGAGAGGAGATGGGAGATTTCCTTCCAGCACGGAGGGTCTGACAGCCAGGATTCAGAGCACGGCTTCCAAAAGTGAGGAGACATTCAGCTCCCTAAAAATGCCCTTATTTGGTTTATTTTGTCTGTCTCCTTCATGTCCTGCAAGGAATAGATTGATCCACCGTCCATCAGGGGATCAGCTTTCCAATGACAGCGTCCATCCTGTCCCTGGACATCCCCAGCCCTGATTTCAAGTTGTAGTTTCACCCCAATCTGGAATTAATACCCCCAGAGTCCTGGGGATGTACTTGGAGTATTTCCAGAGCTCCTGTGAGTGTTTGTGTCCCAGTCTGAGCATTGGCATTTCTGCCATGAGCTGGGGACTCGCTGCCTACCTGACAGTACCTGGGACAGAGACACAAATTGCTCTACACCAAATCCAGGGGTTGCCTTTTCCTCCTGTGCCTCTGCAATCCTGAACTCCACGGGGCCTAGGATTTGCCCCCTGCGTGCCTCAGTTTCCCTTTTACCCCAAAGCTTGGTCCAGGCAGGGCTGGTGGCAGAGGGACAGATGAACCACACTGGCCCCCAGTGCATCCCCAGGACATCACACACAACCTGCCAGTTTCTTTAATGACATTTTGCCTTCCAACTGCACTTGTCCTTCCTCCCATCCTGTTTTTGGTGGCCAGGGCCTGCAGAGCACCAGCTGGTGGCCAATAGCAGATGGCACAGAGCTGGTGGCAGTGGGACAGCTCTGCTGTGCCCTTTGCATGCAGGGCCCACGCTCTTCCCAAATGCCCTCTGGTGCCACAGCAGGTAACAGCACACCTGCACACATCCCTGGGAGCAGGAATTCAGCTGCACTTGGAATCCTCAGGCTGTTCTGCCAGTGAGTCACACGCTGTGAAGGATGTGACCAATGATTCAGAGCTGGAAACATCAACAATTTGCAGGGAAGGAAGGAGATAGGAGGGAACCCAGCTCCCATTTCTGTGCCAGGAACAGGAGGCTGCACTTCCAGCACTGAGGCTGCTCCCCAGTGGGACAGGTGACGTGGGCAGTGCAGCTTCTCATCCCCAAAAGCCTCTCCAAGGTGTGGTTGTGTCTCTCCCTGTATTCCCATACCCCCTTTGCTACCCCTGGCAGCTGCAGCTGCTCCTTGTGCTGCTCCACAACAAACAGTTGCCAAAATCGCCTCTTCTTGCAGAGCAGATCAGCAAACTCCTGGTTTATTTATGTATTTAACACCCCCCACACAGCATTTTGCCTCTGGATATCAAGTGTGAAGCTGCTGCCTGGGAGTTTAATTAGGACACATGCTTTTCTGTGGCTCTGACAACAATTACATCATTGCTGTCTGGGGAAGGGGCTGCTCAGTATCCTCTGACAACTCCCCTCTGTTGGGATCTCAGACACCTGAGTCACCTCTAAGAGGGAATTCTTACAGCTCTGCCTGTCCCAACAACCCCAAATTCACTAAAAATTTGGTGCCCACCCAGTTCCACCCCAGCACAGGCTGTGTCCCCCCTCCCTTCCCCAAAGAGCTGCCCAGGCCCCCTCCTCCCTGCAGGGCTTTGCTCTCTCCCACACCAACAGGACTTAGCTGTGATGCCAAGGTAATTCCCAGGGATTTAGGAGCTCATTTCATTTGATCTGGCTTGTTAATTCCCAATCAAGTGCTGATTAGAGGCCAGGGAGCAGAGCTGGAAACGCACTTGCAGGTTCCTTGGTGTGGTCCTGGAGGGGAGCAAAAGCTCCTGTGAAGGCTCAGGCTGTAACTGCACCTTGTGGCCTTGGGAAAGGGAAAGTAGGAATCATCTAGGAGACAGATTTGGGCAAAGTGGGGGATTTAATAGGATTCAACATATACAGACAACAGCAAAGGGCTCCTGTGCCCCCAACCAGACCCCCACAGCTGCTCCCCCTGCATGGGCTCCTCATGGGACTCATCCAGTGTGTCCTGTGCAGAGCTGCAGGGATTCAGGGCCTTTCCCAGGCTCTCCTCAAGGTGACCATCCCAGTCCTGGAGCAGTTTGTGAGGGGACAATGAGGAGCTGCAGTGGGGGCACGTCCTTGCCCTTGGGTTAGTGCCAGCTGCAGCACTCGCTGCCATTGTGGGTGTGGAGGGGAAGCTCCAGCTGCAGGGCAGGAACATCCTGCTCTGGGAAAGCTCTGAATGTTCAAAACCCCCTCATTTCTTCAGGATTCACCGTCTGCTGGACCTTGGTGGGACTTGGGAGCTCTCAGTGCTTCGACCGCGGAATCCTGCGGCTGTCACCTCCTCCAGGAAGCTGCTGGGAAAGCTTCAGGTCAGTGAACAAGGGCCAGAGGGGCTCATGGCCTTGTCCCAGAGGTGCCCAAGGCCTGAGGGGCTCTGACTGTCCCCAGCACAAAGCTCAGGCCCGCTGGCATCACCCACCCATAGCTGGGAGCAGCTCCCAAGGGCAGCAATGCTCCCAGCTGGAAGGATCCTGCCCCAGGATGGTTCCTCTGGCAATGAGACACCACGGCCATGCCCAGGCTGACTCATCCCTCAGTGTGCTCATCAGGTGATCTCAACAGCAATGCTTCAAAAAATACCCCAAAAGATAAAGAAATACAAACCAAGAGATGCCACAAATCCTACAGAAATGGGATTCCCCTAAACTGGGGCTGGAGCAGCTCAGGTTGTGAATCTTGAAGGGTTTGAAAAATAGTAAAACCCTAAAATCTCCTGCAAAACCTGCCGCAATTCCAGCTCTGAGTGCCACCAGACACAGCTGGGAGGGGGCACAGCCAGGGCACTGCCCACAGTGGCACAGCTCTGGCACAGCTCTGGCACCTGGCTGTGTGTTCCAGCCTGAGCTCTCCCTCCTCCAGGTTATTTTTAGGCACTAGAACCAGGCAGAACTGAGCTCTGGCAGGGAATGACTGCTGCTTTGAGGGTCTCTGGTTCTGTGCTGTCTGCAGCAGCTTGTGCCTGTGACCAGTGATACCTCAGGGTCCCTCAGAGCACATTCCCAGTCTGGAGTGACTGGAGGAATGAGCCAAACTCCCACCTACCCTCCAAAAATGAGCTGCACCACAGCACAACCCCCTCTGCTGCTCCAAGGACCTGCAGATCCTGCAGGAACAGCTGAGAACCCAGCAGAGGCATCTGCAGGAACCTCCACAGCTGAGAACCCAGCAGAGGCATCTGCAGGAACCTCCACAGCTGCTCCACCCAGGAACTCCCAGGAGGACCCAGTGGCACCAGTGTGGCTCTAACTGGGTAACTGGGTCAGGCCCCACATCCTGGATTAGTCCCAGCAGGTTTGTCTCAACCTGGCCAGGATGAGTCAGCCCCAGCACCAGATGTTCCTGCAGCCCTTCTGATCCGATTATTGATCCTCTGTAACCCTTTCTCCTCCAAGCCCTGTGGCACTGCTCTGGAATCCCTGGGAGCAGAGCAGATTCTCCATCCTTTGGGCCACCCCTGAGGGCTCACAGATGTTGGTCCCAATTCCAGCAGGGAGGAGGAACAATGGGAGCAGGATTTAGGTGCTTACACTGTGCATTAACAGCCAAATCCCCTTGTTTCTGGTGACATATCTGCCCTAATCCCACAGGAATCAGCAAGGCCATGGATTAGGTGAGGGGTTGGGACACACTAAAACCTGGCTTTCCTTGGATGGATGTGCTGAGATATCCCTGATCCTGGGGCACTGTGCTGGAATTGTGGATAACAGTGGACAGGAGGCAGTTTTATTGTCCTTCCATGCTCAGGGAAACCTTATCCAAGAGAAAATGGATCATTTGGGACAGGGCTGATTCACAACAGGCCCCTTGCTGTCCTCCCCAGGCAGGACCAGGCCACATCCAGCCCTTCCTTTTATTTTCCTTTTTTTTTTTTTCCCTCCCCACCTCATTCTTTGAAATGCAAATTTGGACACAGAATCCCAGCTTTTCAGTAAATAATTCAGGGACTGCACAGCAGCAGAGCCCAAATCAGCCAGGGTGGCTCCTAGCAGCACCAATCCAAGCAGATCCAGTGATGGAGCTGCAGATCCTGAGCTTCTTCTCAGGATTTTCCCATCATCCCACACTGAGCATTGGAAATCTGGAGAGATTCCTGAGAATTCAGAGAATTCCTGCTCTCCTGCCTGGCCAGGAAGCAATTCCCACTGTGGCCTCAATTCTTTCCTGTGCCCAAAGTGAATCATTTGGGTTCAGGAAAAGTTATTTGTATTTGTAAGCCAGGAAAAGCTTTTTGTTTTTATAAACCAGACATTTCCCACTGGCAATTCCATACTTACAGGGATTTTTGCCCACCTTCAGCAAAGCAGCTGCAGGTTCATTCAGTGCTGAATTCCCATGTGCTGCCCTTTGTTACAAACTAGAAAAACTCTGTGGAAAACTCTCCTTGCCTGCCCTTGAACTCATGGAAATTCAAGTTAAACTCCAGCTCAGGGATCTGTCCTTGAGCCAGCACGAGCAGAGCTGGCTCCAGAGCACTGACACCCATTTCCACGTGGGGATCTCCCAAATTCCTGCTGTGCCAGCAGCTCCACAGGGCTGGATTTTACCTCCTGGTGTTGTGGATGGTGGTGCCCCCCAGCACGATGCGGACGCCGGGGTTGGAGCGGTTCAGGTTGAACACAGCCAGAGCCTCCTCGTAGGTGGCTCCTCCAATGAGGAACACAATGATGTCCTGAGGCCTGGGATAGAAGCACAAATCATGGAATGGTTTGGCTGGAAGGGACCTAAAAGCTCTCAGGGACACCCAGCAGAGCAGGTGGATCCAAGCCCTTGGACACTTTCTGGGATGGAGCAGCCACAAATATTGAGTTTGGATCAGACAAACCAAGGATAAATCCTGCACTTTGCAGGCACATCCATGATCCTGAGGGTGCCTCCTCTAGACCCTCCCTCATGCCTGTGATGTGGAGCTGAAAACAATCCACTGAATGCCCCAAAACCTCTCCTGAACTTGGACTCCAGCAGCCCCACCCCGATCCCTGTGGATCCACGTGCCATGTTTCATGCATGATCTGCTGGGGCTGGGAAATCAGGATCGATTCTGGAGTCAGGCTAGGACACAGAGCTGCCTTGGAGCTCCCAGGCTGATCAGGAAGTGCCAGGATTTGTGCCTCAGTTCACCTGAGGGGACATTTCCCAGCCAGCAGGGAGATGTGGGATTGCTGAGGGAAGCCAAGAGGAATGGGGAAAGGAGAGAAGCACCTTTCTCTATCCCAACACATACTCAGTGTGCTGTGCACATCCTGCTTTCAAGTAAGGATGTGCCTGTAACCTGTAACCACCCTCCCAATCCCTCGGAGGAACCAACACCAGGGATTTCCTTCTTGGATCACTGCATGGACAGCATGACCTGGAGCAAAGCTGCTCCTGCCTCCTCTGCTGGGTGAGGGCTTCACCTGAGGCACCCATCAGGAATGGCACATCTGGGCCAGGGTGAGGCACACCCCAGTCCTGGGACCATCCCTGGGGATACAAGACCTCTACAACCAAGAGATTTCTGCACCAATCCCCAGCTCTGTTCACCATCAGTCCCACCCTGCTGTGGGGACAGTGTTGGGGACAGCAGGGATGTCCCAGCTGCTGTGTCCCAGTGCAGGCTGTGCCCCCCAGGCCCCACGTACCTGTCCCGGAGTGTGTTGGGGCCCAGGTAGGGATACTGGCTGTCCTTGAGCTTCCCCTTGATGAGCTGGTCCAGGGTTTCCTGGAGCAGGGGCTGGTGCTGGGTGTACACATTCTCAATGCCCTGTGGCCAGAGAGAAGCTCTTTAGGAAGTGGCCCAGCAAGGGAGGAGGATCAGCAGAGGCACTGGAGGTTCCACCCCTGAATGTGGGATTGAGAAGCTCTCCAGGCGCTCACTCCTGTTGTTCTCAGTGCAACCAGGCCCTGATTGCATTCCTGCCAGCCCTGCTCCTCCTCTGGGCTGCAGTTTTGAGCCTGTCCCCGTTTCCCCAAGGCATCTTGGTACCTTCAGGCCTTTGAGGAACTGCTTGGTGATGGCCACGGCGTCCTTGGGGCTGAACAGGTCACTGCCCCGCACGCGCTTCCCTCCGTACTCCACCACGGCTGACACCAGCTGTGCAGGGAGAGGGCACAGCCCATCAGCCTGGCACCCCCTCCAGGAGTGAGGACTCGCTGCAGACACCCCATGGGGACAAGGAGCCATGGAGATGATCCCAATGGAACCACACATGGAGGTGAGGGGGCAGAGCAGCAGCACCCCCACGTCCCCCAGCCCGCCCCGACCCTCCTGCTCGAGGAGAAGCTTCATCTCCATCTCCATCGCCTGCAGCAGCTCCTCCACACGAGGTGACATCATCCCTCTCCTCCACCTCCTCCCCAGCTGCTCCTGGCACTGCTGCCTGTTCCCTCCCTGCCAGCTCCTCTCCATCCCCAGCCCCTCGCTGCAGCCACTGCCTGGTGCTGCAGGAGCTGGGCAGAGTGGGGGAGGAAGAGAACAGAGGAAGCACAGCCCAGGCCCGTGGAGGTGCCACGCTCCCCTCCCAGCAGGCTCCTGCCACCTCTGCTTTATGAAATCCTTCAGAATATCACGGAATCACAGACTGGTCAGGAGTGGAAGGGACCTCTGGAGTCCAATCCCCATTCAGTAACTCCTGGGCTGCAGGGCTGGACTTGAACCCCAAACCAGCTGGAGTCATTCTGCCTCATTTCCACTGATTTAGGAAATGGAAATCAAGTCCCTTACTTAAAACACCTTTTAAAGCCACACCCACAGGTCCCAGGTGAGCTCTGTGCAACAGCACAACCCTTGGCTGACCCAGAGCAGGCAGTTTCACCCCAAACAGCAGAGATTCCCCATCCTGTGGGACATTGGATGTGTCCCACCCTGGGGTTACCTGGTGGTGCCTGGAGGGGGTTACCTGGGGTACCTGGTGGTACCTGCCCCCCATCCTACCCTACCCTGGGGTTACCTGGTGGTACCCGCCCCACCCCAGGGCTACCCCACAGTACCTGTGCCCCATCCTGCCCCACCTCAGGGTGACTTGGTGGTACCTGCCCCCCCCCAGGGTTACCTGGCAGTACCTGTCCTCCCTCCTGCCCACCCCCGGGCTTACCTGCCCCTGTCCTGCCCCACCCCACGGTTACCCCACAGTACCTGCCTTGCCCCATCCTGGGGTTACCCCGCACTGCCTGCCCCGCCCCGGGGTTATTTATTTGTCCCCTCCTGCCCCCCCCCAGGGGTTACCTTGCGGTACCTGTCCCTGCTTTACCCCCCCGGGGTTACCTTGCGGTACCTGTCCCTGTTTTACCCCCCCCCGGGGTTACCTTGCGGTACCTGTCCCTGTTTTACCCCCCCCCCAGGGGTTACCTTGCGGTACCTGTCGCTGTTTTACCCCCCCCAGGGGTTACCTTGCGGTACCTGTCGCTGTTTTACCCCCCCCGGGGTTACCTTGCGGTACCTGTCGCTGTTTTACCCCC
>JAXCLO010000101.1:6340029-6353672 GCA_035583995.1 Arremon aurantiirostris | reverse complement strand
TACATTATGTATTATACATTATACATCATACATTACATATTATATATTACACATTATATATTACACATTGTATATTACACATTGTATATTATATATTATAGAATGCTATACTAAACTATACTAAAGAATAGAGAAAGCATACAGACAGAAGGCTACAAAGAATGATAATGAAAACTCTGTGACCTCTTCCAGAGTCCCAACACAACCTGACTGTGATTGGTCATTAAGTTAAAACAATTTCCATGAAACCAATCAAACAACCACCTGCTGGATAAACAATCTCCAACCACATTCCAAAGCAGCAAAACACAAGAGAAGCAAATGAGATATGAATTGTTTTCCTTTTTTTCTGAGGTTTCTCAGCTTCCCAAGAGAAGAAATCCTGGCAAAGAGATTTTTCCAGAAAACATGACAGCGACAAACAGGTGTCTGTAAAAAACGAACAAAGGCTGAATCCATGGTAAAGGGATGAACTGTGGGTTGCTCTCACCTTCACACACTCGGCCAAGCGCTTTGCTGGCTCTGAGGAGAGCTGGTAGCGGATCATGGGACACTTCTTCAGGGACAGCAGCAGAGCAGTGAGGCCCTGGGTTGTCCTGGTGAGCTGAGCCGGGTCCCAGCTGCGGCCCTGGAAGGAAAAGCTGCACCTCACATGGATGCACAGCTCCCAAACTTCCCCACATCCTTGTTTCTAAGTGCTGAAGTCTCACAGGAAAGCACAACAGTGCTGGAGCAGCAGGTACCCAGGGGCTGAACACAAAATCTCCTTGCCAAGGCCCATTCCCCCCCATCAACCTCCCAATGCCCTGGGTTATGAGAGCTTTGTTGGGTTTGTTGTTGAAATGGCTTCTGAGATATTAAAAGTCTTTTTTCCCAGCTTCTTCTTCCTCAAAGAAGTCAGGATTCCTCAGCTCTAGTTTTCAAGGTTGTTTATTTTCTCTTATCTTACATTCTTTCTCTGACCTGCTGAGGTCAGTCCAGCAGGTTGGGTTGAGGCACACTGCCCACCCTCAGGGCAGTGTTATCTTTTTATACTAAAAACTACCTGTACTTTATTTACAATAATTTTCCAATCCCTATCACCTATGTTAGACAGTCTGTCTCTATGCTAAACCAATCCAAAAGTGCCACCATCACCCAGAAGATGGAGAACAAGAAGAAGGATAAAGACAGGACACACCCAGATTCCTCCATCCTGCCTCCTGAACCTCTAAAAACCCCAAAATTCTACTTTTTCACCCTGTGATAAATTCACTATCATTCTACTCAAACCCTTGTGCCTTGTAACTCCTCTCACAAAGTTGGTAATTGTTTCCATGGGTTAAAATCGAAGGCACAGGTGTCTTTGACTCTGTGCCAAGGTCTCTGAGCCCCTTCCCAGGGTCTGGAGTCCTCCAGGGCAGCCAGAGGAATTTCCTGGGTTCAATACATTACCCAAAGCAAGAACAACTCGCCGTGTTCCTACCCGACAGCAGCCCAGCAGGTTCAGGGAGAAGACGTGTGGGTTCACTGCAATGTAGTCACCATAGAACTCCTGGAGAGGGGAGCAGGACAGTTCTGTGTCTCTGACCAAGCTCCCACCACCCCCTGGACACACTGGCTCAGACCATCCTTCCTCCCTCCACCCCAAACCCCGCTGACAGCTCCCCTCCACCTGTCCCCAAGTACCACATCCACACGGATCTGAACAATTCCAGGGATGGTGGCTCCACCACTGCCCTGTGCCAGGGCTGAACAACCTTTCCATGAAGGAAATCTCCTGCAAACCCAACCTAAACCTCCCCAGCATTGCTCCAGTGCCCAGCTCTTCGTCAGCACCACAAACATGGAATCATGGAATTGCTGACTTTGGAAAAGCCCTTTCAGACCACTGAGCACTGCCAAGGCCACCACAGACCCCTGTCCCCAAGTGCCACATCCACATGGATTTGAACCAGGCAGCACCTTGTGAGACACCAAAACCAGCAGCAGCTGTGACAGCCCAGGGCATAGAGAAATGGAAAAGATATTTTCTGTCTTTTACGTCTTCATCCCACATTTGTGTCCATCCCTCCTCCCAGCCAGGCCTGGCATGCACCAGCTGGGAACAGCTCCCAGTGTCTGGCAGCCTGGACCTTCCCTCTGCTTTTGGATCTCCCTAAAACATCCAAACCTCACCTGGACTTCAGCCACGACCTCCTGCTCATCGGCCTCAGCCAAGGCCTTCACGTCGCTCTTGCTGATGACGTTGCTGAAATCTGGGAGGAAGCAGAGAAGGGACAGGGGGGCTCCATGCAGACCCTGTGGGGTGCCAGTCTGATCCCCTCTGGAACAGGAGAGATCCCACAGAGCCCCCCTAACCCTGCAGGTGTTGGAATCCTGAGCCACCTCCCAGGGATGCTCCCAACCCTTGCCTGCCCATGTCCCCAGTGTCCTGCAGAGCCACAATGACATCTAGAGGCCACTTCCCCCAGCTCCTGCCATCCTAGGGACTCCTTCCTGGCCTGCAGGACTGCACTGCAACCCCAAAGCAGCTGGAGTCATTCTGCCTCATTCCAAACCCATGGAACATTCAGGACATGTGGGAATTCCCTGCCTGGCACAGCTGGCACAGGAAGGTGCACTGAGGTGTGCAGCCTGTCCCATCCACACTGAGATTTCCAGATTTATGGAGCTCCAGGACCTTTCCAGGGCTCTTCATACTCACAGATGAAGTAAACGCTGTACTTGGGCCTTCTCAGCTCCTGCACCAGGAGCTCCACGTTCTCCTGGATGGAAACAGCACCAGAGAGAGCAGAGTTAAGGAATAAGGAATCATGGAATCCTTAGGAATGGAAAAACCTCTGAGATCTTTGTGTGCAGCCATTCCCCCAGCACTGCCAAGGCCACCACAGACCCCTGTCCCCAAGTGCCACATCCACAGGGATTTGGCTCCACCACTGCCTGTACCTTCCTTTCCATGAAGGAATTCTCCTGAAAATCCAACCTAAACCTCCCCAGCATTGCTCCAGTGCCCAGCTATTCATCAGCACCACAAACATGGAATCATGGAATTGCTGACTTTGGAAAAGCCCTTTGAGACCACTGAGTCCAACTGTCCCTCCAGCACTGCCAAGGCCACCACTAAGCCCAAGTGCCATATCCACATGGATTTGAACAATTCCAGGCACTGTGGCTCTGCTGAACAACCCTTTCCATGAAGGAATTCTCCTGAATATCCAACCCAAACCTCCCCAGCACGATCTGAGGCCGTTTCCCCCCGCTCTGCTCCGTACCTTGGTGGGCCTCAGGAAGCAGATGGCCTTGAGGTGCTTCATGGGCTCCCTGTTGGGCGAGTCGAGGCGCTCGAAGAGATAAACCTCTCTCTGCAGGATCTCGGACTGGGTGTACACCACGCTCACGGCGCCGGTCTGCGGGCGGCACGGGGGCAGCGCCCGTCACGGCGGCGCTGGGCCCGGCTCCCGGCCCCGCCGCCCTCCGCGCTCCCTGCCCGGCCGCTCCTCACCGTCTCCCGGTCCATCAGCAGCACTTTCATACCGGGACCGCTGTCCTCGATCATTTTGGACACGTACTGCCGGACCGCCAGCACCGCGTTCATCTTGGCGGGGATGCTCCTCCACCGGGCTGCCCCTCACCCGCTTCGGCCCCGCTTCGGCTCTCTCCGGCCCCGCTTCGGGACTTTTCGGCCAGGCTCGGCCCCGCTTCGGCGCTTTCCGGCCCCACTTCGGGACTCTTCGGCCCCGCTTCGGCGCCGCCCCGCCCGGCCCCGCTGCCTGCTGGGAGTTGTAGTCCGGCAGAGAGGGCGGTTCCGCAGTCCCGGTCCCCCCGGGGTTCCCGCAGCCCCCGGTCCGTCCTTTCCCTTCCCGAGGGAACCCGAGCAGTGGAAGTGCCTCGGGAGGGCGGAGAAGTTTGATACTGAACCCAAGCAGACTCACCCCAGACACACTTAAACCCATGTTAAAATATATGTTAAAACATATGGTTTAACCCATGTTAAACCTATGTTAAAACAACACAAACCCGCTCCAACTTGTACTAAACCCACCCTAAACCAAACCAAATCCACCCAAACCCACCCCAAACACTCACAAACCCCCTCCAGCTCTACCCACACCACCCCAAATCCTCGCAGACCCACCCAAGCCCCCAGGAGGGCTCGGCACACCCCGGGGTCCCCAAGGACAAAGGACTGACCCGGTTCCACCGGACCGGGGATGGAGAACGCCCCGGGACCAGCCCGGCCCCGCTAACCCCGGACCAGGACGCTGGGATTAGGAGCTATTCCCGGCGGGACAGGGCTGACCCGGGCCAGGCACTCCCCCGCTGCCAAAGCCCTATTTATAGAGGGGATAACAATTAATTAATGAGTGTGTCCTGCCTTTCACTTCCAATTAAGCGGTTCCCCGGTTCCTCTCAGAGCGACGGACACTTTTGGCGTCTTTAATCCTTCCATTTCCTGCCGAGATTTTACTTTTCACTTCCAAATGCTTTGAGGCTTCTTTTCTAGAGGCTGGAAACGTACAGACTCCAAAGATTTGAGTGGTTTAAATAGGGATTTAGCCAGAAAAGTACAATTCCAATATTTTCTTTCTTACATTTCTTATTTCTTGCCAGATTTTGTTTCTCATATCCAAAGTGATGCCTTAAGGAGTGTGTGGGTGCTCCTGGCCAAAGGATACACACAATAACAGCAAATGGTATAAAAAATTGGGATTTCATTGCATCTGATTGATTTCGGGCCTTATTGTTAAATGACTCAGTGTCTATAAAGTGCTGGTTTAGTTATTGTCCAGTTTCCTTGGAAATGCTTTTGGATTTTATTTGTGAACTAACCAAACCCAGGGTGTCATCTCCTCTTTAAATCCATCTTTGTCCTTGTTCTCAGGGAAGACAAACCCCTTCTTGTTCCATTTTAATGAAATGAATCACAGACCAAACCTCCGAGGCTTCCTGGTGGGATGTTTATCCCTGGTTTGCAGGTAAAACATTTTAAACAACTTTTATTCTGCAGAAATTTTACACTTTTCATTCCCCACAGGCCGATTGGTGGGGTGGGAGTGGTTGGAATAATGGAATTGTTTAGGCTGGAAAAGACCTCTGCATTTGCTGCAATTTAATTTAAACCTTATTATTCTTTTAAATCTTAATAATTTTAATAACCTCTTTTTAACCTTAATAATTTTAACCTTCTAATTGTTGAATAAGAATCGATTCAAGTATAATTTCTGTAAATAACCCTGATTTAACCTCCCCAATGACTGCCCTGGGGCTGCCACCACTGCCCAGGCACGAGGACAGACATTGGTCCCTAAGTTGAGGCAATAGGATTGTCCGGGATTATGGCACTGCTATTTTAAGGGATTGAATTTGGTGTTGATTATTTCAAAAGGGTTCTCCACTCCTGATTCCAAGGGGAAATGGCCAGGGCAGGCTGTGCCATCCCTGTGTGGGGCACTGTCCCTGTCCCCATGGCCCTGCCCTGTGTGTGGCTCTGGAGGGAGCAGCAGCACCAAGGCCTCCCGTGGTTTCTCAGGGGTAAATTAACCACAAAATCCTTTTGCTCAGTCTGGGAATGTTTCTAACTGGAGCTGTTAGCAATGAGATGGGATTTTATGGTTTTTTAGCATTGTGCTGACCCCTCGCCATGGCTCCTGCAGGAGCAGGGGGGGACAGGATGGAATGGGCACGGATCAGTGTGGAGAACATTCCAGAGCATAGGGATCATTCCAGAGCACAGGGATCATTCTGGAGAACTGGGATCACTGTGGAGAATGGGAATCATTGTGGAGCACAGGGATCACTGTGGAGAACTGGGATCACTGTGGAGCACAGGGATCACTCCAGAGCACAGGAACATTCCAGAGCACAGGGATCACTGTGGAGAACAGGGATTACTGGAGAACAAGGATCACTCTGGAGAACAGGAACATTCCAGAACACAGGGATCACTGTGGAGATAAGAAACATTCCAGAGCACAGGGATCACTCTGGATAACATGGGTCGCTGTGGAGAACAGGGGTCATTGTGGAGGACAAGGATCACTCTGAAGCACAGGAACATTCCAGAGCACAGGGATCACTCTGGAGCACAGGAATCACTCTGAAGCACAGGAACATTCCAGAGCACAGGGATCACTCCAGAGCACAGGGATTGTTCCAGAGCACAGGGATCACTCCAGAGCACAGGAACATTCCAGAGCACAGGGATCTCTCTGAAGCACAGGGACCCTCCAGCCCCTTGCTGGCCACCAGAGACACGAGGCAGGACCTGCTGTGAGGACAAACTGTGCAGCCAGCAGGGACAAACCCCGGGCCTGTCCTTTCTGTGCTGGACATTTCCCTGCCCGGCCACACAAACAATCCCTTTGTGCAGGACACAAACAAGGGCAGGTTCCTGGCAGGACACAAAGAATGGATTCAGAGTGGGGATCAGCTGAGCTGGGGGCATGACGTGGCCTGTTTGTCACCAGCCCCTGCAGCCCCCGCTGGCCACTGCTGCAGAACAGGGCCTGGCCCACCTGGGGCACAGGGGATGGCACAGGAGATGGCACAGGGACAGGGAATGGCACAGGGAATGGCACAGGAATTGTCACAGGGAATGGCACAGGGAATGGCATATGGACAGAAAATGTCGCAGGGAATATCACAGGGGATGGCACAGGGAATGGCACAGGGAATGCCATAGGGACGGGGATTGGCACAGGGGATGGCACAGGGAATGGCATAGGGGATGGCACAGGGACAGGGATTGGCACAGGGAATGGCACAGGGAATGGCATAGGGGATGGCATAGAGAATGGCACAGGGATATGGAGCCCTTGGCATGGAGAATGTCATAGAGAATGTGGGGCCCTTGGCATGGGGAATGCCACAGGGAATGCCAGGCCCTCAGCACAAGGAATGTTCCAGGGAATGTGGGGCCCTTGGAACAGGGAATGCCACAGGGAATGTCACAGGGAATATCACAGGGAATGTGGGACTCTTGGCATGGGGAATGTCCCAGGGAATTTCAGGCCCTCAGCACAGGGAATGTCACAGAGAATGTCCCAGGGAATATCACAGGGAATGTGGGGCCATCTGGGGCTGCTGCCCCACTCTGCACTGTTCCCATGCCATGTGTGAGGAACAGGAATATTTCCATACTAAGGAAAGGATCCTCAGTGGCAATCAGGCTCAGGGAGCGGGTGCTGACCCCTCACTCTCCAGGGCCTCGCTCTGGGGCTACTGACCCCACAGAAGAGGACACCCCTCAAGGTCTCAGGCCCTTACTGAACCCTTAAATGGGGTCTCGGGCTCCATCAAGGTGTGACCGACCCCATACAGGGGTTTCAAGCCCTCAGCAACATCTCAGAGTCTGTACAGGGAGTCTCAGGCTGCAAACACGGGGTCACGGCCCCTCACGAGGGTCTCAGGCTCCTCATGGGAGTCTCAGGTTCCTCACAGGGGACTCAGGCTCCTCATGGCGGTCCCAGGCCTCTCATGGGGGTCTCAAGCCCCTCAAGGGGGTCCTGGGTCCCTCAAAGGGGTCTCAGGACCCTCATGGGGGTCTCAAAGCCCTCATCGGGGTCACGAGCCCCTCACAGGGGTCTCAGGCCCCTCATGGGGGTAATGGGCCCCTCCCGGTGGACCCAAGCCCCTCCCGGTGGTGCCGGTGCCCCCCCGCTGTCCCGCGCCCTCCCGGTGGTCCCGGGGGGATCCCGGTGCCGCCCCCTCCGTCCCGCCGCCAGGGGGCGCTCTGCTCCCCCCGCTCCCGAGGTGGGCGTGGCCTGGCCCGGCCCTGCGCCGCCATTGGCCCCTGCCCGCACGGCCGCGTGCGCCCGCCAAAGCGTTCCGGGCGGGAACGGGGGTGGCGGCGCGTTCCGGGTGGCGCGTTCCGTTCCGCCTTCCCCCCCCGCTCTGTCCGTCCCCCCCCCGCCCCGGGAGCGGCCTCAGCGGCGGCGGCGGCGACGACGGCGGGAGGGCCCCGGGGCCGCTCCGGGCCGGGCCGCTCCGGGCCACCCATGGAGCCTCTCGGAGGTAACGGCGGGGCCCCCGCTCGGCCTCGGGAAAGTTTTGGCGGGGCCGGGCCTCGGGGCGGTGTCGGCGGCGCCCGCGGGGTCACGGCGCGGCCTGAGGGGGCGGCGGGGGCGGCTCCCGGGGTCGCTGCCGGGGTGCGGCTCCCGGGGCCGCTCCCGGAGGTTGTCCCGGGGTACCGGGGTGGGTTGCGGGGTGCGGGTGCCGGCTGCGGGTCCCTGCTCAGCCCGGGGGCCTGCGGGGCCGCTCCGGGGCCGCTGCCGGTGCGGATCCCCCGGGCTTCACCCCCGGGGCTCCTCGGGGAGCGGCATTTTCCTGCTCCTGTCCCGAATAATTCTGCTCTTGGTGGTTGTTTTCTCCCGGGAACACCGGGATTTCCGCGGCTGCCCGGTCCAGGCTGGGGTGGCTCCGTTGTGGGGCGAAACAGGAGCTCAGAACCAAACCTGGAGTGAGGAGAGGGAGTTCGGGAGTTTTTATTTCTGCTTTGGTTCATTCCCGGCCACAGCCCCGGACCGTCCCCAGCTCCGGGAACCTCACTCTCGGTAGGAGAACGGAGCCTCCCGGGAGCTGTGTTGGGTCCCGGTGCCCCGGGAATGCTGCGGGGCTTTGCTGGCTGTGAAATTGGTGCTCGGGACCGGGAATCTCCCGGTTCCTGAAAGTCACAGAGCTGCAAAGTCCAAACTTCCAGCCGGGATTCTTCGCCCTGAATCGCTGACACCGCTGGGTTTTATCTTCCTGACCCAGCACACGTCCATGCTGAGTTGTTTGGGTTTTTTTGGGGAAAAATGGGATTTTAAAACTACTTAAAGATGGTTTTGTGCTAAAGGAGCTCTGGAGCGGCCACCTGTGGCTGCAGTGTTGGATGTGGCTGGATCCAGGCAAACCCTGTGCCTGCTTCAGCCTTGGCAGCCCCTGGTGTGGGCAGGAGCATCCAAATCCCAGCTGGGGATGGGAAGAGGATCTGTGTGCCCAAACTGCTTCAAAATTCAGGACTCTGCTCTTCAGTATCTTTGTTGGAATATATTTAATTTTCTGCTGGCGTTGGTGGTGAATCTGTGCCGCTCTGTGCCAGGATGTGGCTCTGGGAGGTTATCTGGCCCTCAGTTGGCACTTCAGCTCTCCCATCCTGAATTCCACCCTAAACTCATCCCTGCAAGGGGCTGAAAATGGATTATCCTGGCATGAGCAGCACTGGGCTGAAACGTTTGGGGATAAAAGGAGCAGAATTGGTGGTGGAGCTGCCGTGGCCTCGATTGCAGAGGGGACATTTGGAGCATCCCCTGGGATCCAGGCAAGGACAGCGTGTGCCAGGCCCAGCTCAGGCTGCAAATAATCCTGGCCTGGTTCAGGGAGAGCTTGGCTCAAAGGGAATTTCTTTGGTGCAGACACTGAGAGAACTGAGTTTGTTGTCAGTGCTGTCATTAGAGATTAGAGAACGCTGTAATTTTGGGAGCAGTTGATAACCAGGAGGATGATGATGATGATGATGGTGGTGGGGCAGAGCCTGGATTGGATGGAGCTGCTGCTGGAGATTTATTGGGCTTTTATCTTGGAGATAAAAGTGGAAGCTTCTGGTGTGTTCTTGAGCCCAAGGTTCAGGATGAGTTGGGAGGAGCCCAGCTGTGTCTGCAGCCCTGGGAAGCAGCTGGAACTTGGAAAAAAAATGGAAAAAAAAAAAACCAAGATAAAACTGTTCATTGAAGCACTGAAGCTTTATAAAAATGGGGTGATTTCCATAATTTCACTCCTGCTCCTGAGCACCAGGGTGGTTTTAGGAGCCCCTTTTAGCCCCCTTTAGGAGCCCTTTTGGCCCCCTTTAAGAGCCCTTTTAACCCCCTTTTGGAGCCCCTTTTAACCCCCTTTAGGAGCCCTTTTGGCCCCCTTTAGGAGCCCCTTTTTTAGGAGCCCTTTTTCCCTACTGGAACAATCATTTATGGGGATTATGTGCTCTCCTTTTAGACTGTGCTAAAACTTTCTCAGAAGTTCCCAGAATGGGAAATCTTGGTGAGCTGTTCCTATCAAGCATGAGGTTCAGCCACAGAGCCACATCCAGCACCTGGAATGGGGAAAAATGGGAATAATTCCAGGAAAAATTGAGGGAAAAATCCTCAGTCACAGCCACAGCTGCCTGTGGTGTGTGTTCCCCAAAATTCTTGCTCTTCCCTGCCAGGCTGGCTTCATTCTGCACTCACATCTCCAAGGATGTCCTGCATCTGATAAGTAGCAGGGTGTCCTGTTATTTATCAGGAATAACTTTTTTTTTGTTGATGATGATGGTGAGGATCTGGATTGATTCCCATCCTGGAAGAGGCTGCCATGGTGTGTGTCCCACCCAGCCCTTGCAGCTGGAGCTTAGTGACACAGCCCAGGTGTCAGGTCAGGACAGGTGCTGCTAATCCTGGTGCTGTTAGATAACCTGCAGGGCCAGGACAGGGATGTGGGGTGGGATGGGGGCAGGAGGAAGCCAGAAACCTCCTTGAGGAGCATCAGGAAACCTTCAGGAGCATCAGGAAACCTTCAGGAGCATCAGGAAAGCTCCTTGAGGAGCATCAGGAAACCTTCAGGAACATGAGGAAAGCTCCTTGAGGAGCATCAGGAAACCTTCAGGAACATCAGGAAAGCTCCTTGAGAGGCATCAGGAAACCTTCAGGAGCATCAGGAAACCTCCTTGAGGAGCATCAGGAAACCTTCAGGAACATCAGGAAACCTTCAGGAGCATCAGGAAACCTTCAGGAGCATCAGGCCACGCTCACTCAGAGCTCATGGAAAAGCTCATTTTTCTCGTAGCCTCTGACTGGAGCTGCTCCCATGTCCCACCTGCAGGTCCCCTCAGGACCCCCCTGCTTAGCCCTGAGTGCTGCCAAATTTCAGGATTTTGGAGGATTTGGAGTTTAGGGCTTTGATTTGTGCTGGATTTCCACTGTTCTGCAGCTCCCTGCTGGTGGGAGTGAGCACATCCCTGTGGGTCTGGCAGGATGAAGTTTCCCATGGATTTGGGCACCTCCTGCCTCACCTGCAGCTCCCTGAGGGTCAGGCCTGGTGTCCCTCACGTCCCTGTGGGGTTGGGATGAGGAGCAGAGCCCTGGCAGTGCAGTCCTGGCTCCCAGCTTGGTTCCTGCCCTCAGCAAAACATCACGTGCCAGATCCGGGGCAGACACGTCAGACTTTGCTGCTCCTGAAATATTTCTGGAAGTGTTTTATAAACACACTGGAGCCACAGGTCGTGGCTGACCTTGGGTCAGGATTTGGCCCTAACAAAGAGAATTATTTCCTCTTTCTGCAGCGTGTTGAAATCTAACAAAATAAGGGAATTAAAACCCCATAAATCCCAGTCTGGAACTTTAAATGAATCCAGTTTTGCTGCTCCACACTTGGTTCTGGTGAACTGTTTAAATTCAGTGTTCCCCATGGTTGATTTCCCACCAGGATGGAGCTGAGAGACATTGAGCTTTTGGACCTTTTGTCTTGAATTCCTCCCTCAGTTTCCTGATTTTTCTGATGGGGCCAGGATGCTCCACACGCTCCTGGTGAATTGATGGAGTTGGAGTTGCCCTGGGAGAGGCTGTAAGCAGCAAGAGAGATGAAGCTCTGGGGGGGTTTTCCCCTTCTTTTGGATGGACATTTGGTGTCAAAGGTCTGAATTCCCTTTAGGAAGGATTTCCATGCTGCCAGCAGGGACCAAACCCAGCTTTGCCCCATCCCGAGGGTGGAACTGGGCAGATTGCTCTGCTGGAAGGCTGAGGGTTGGTGTCAGCGTTGGGTGGATCCCCTGGCACTGTGAAATGAGGTTTTCTCTGGGTTCCCATGGGTGTGTGACCATGGAATTCTGTTTGCATGAAGCTCCAGCTCCTCCAGGCCCAGTGATCACTCCTCACTCCCATCGGGAGCATTTCTGTGCTCAGACCCTGTGCAGGTGTGAGGATATTTGTTAAACATTTCCTGAAAAGCCTGCAAAGAGCTGTTGGGATCACAGCAACAACTGAATTTAATCCTAAATACAGTTTTTTTCCACCCATTTCTGGTTGGAATGTGGAACACTCACCTTGGATCACCCCCATGCCCTCCTGGGGGATTTGGGGTGTGCTCAGCCCCTGCTCCATGGCTGGGGGATGGATTTGTGAATCTCCTGGGGCTTGGATTTCCTCCCTGGGCTCATTTCCCACCTGTTCTGGAAGGAGGGAAGAGCAGTGAGCATTTCCCTTGCACAGGGAAAGGAAATAATCAATAAATAAATCTGAGGTGGGGACATCTCTCTGTCCAACCCCTCAATAAATCCCCCGACAATCCTTCACCTCCCAGCTGGACCCAGAGTTTTCCATCTGTGTTTTCCCTGGCATTTTTGTGCACGAGGGAGTTTGGAATGCAGTGCAGGAGGGGGTGGCATGTGCTGCTTGTTCCCTCCCCAAAGCTCTGCTGAGTTTTCATTTGCATTGGAATTCCACACCCACCTGGGGGAGGCTTCTCCCGTTATCTCCTCCTGGAGCTGCTCCTGCAACTCCTGCCAGGGATTAGAGGATCCAAAAGTGCAGCTCCTAATTAGGGATCTTCCCTAAATTGGTGGAGTAAGAGCAGGAATTGCTGCCAAATCCTGCTCCAGGAATGTGCTGGGCTTTGGCATCGCTTCTGGGAGCAGGAATTTAACAACTCCATTGTGGGAAAGGTGTTTCTCCAGCAAAGCCAAGAAATTCCAGGTTAAAGTCTGGATGCTTGTGGGGAGTTGTGCTGGTAGGGAATTTCACCCACCTTTAAGGATAATCTTGGAAAAAAATATTTTAAGGCACCAGGGAGGGGTTTGCCTGTCTGTAGGGATAATCCTGAAAGAGAGATTTTATTTCCCAGGCACCAGGAAAACAAATTCCACAATCCTGAAATTTCCTCTTATACCTCATCCACCAGCACCTCCCTCTCCCAGCCTTCCCAGATTTTTGCCCTTCCAGATTTCCAGCTCAGCATAAATTCTCTTCCCATTCTTTCCTGTTCCTTGATGGCAGAGTTTTTATCCCAGCCTTTACCAACTGCCCATGGGGACTCCCACGGATGAGGCTGCTCTTCCTCTCCCTCTCTGCCCCAGGAATGCAGAAAATCAGGATTTGAAGGCATGGCAGGAGCACACGCCTTCAGAACCCAACAAAATCCAGATTTACAGAATAAATCAAATAAACCAATCGAATAAACCAAAATTACAGAATAAATCTGGTTTTGGAACCCTCTGGGAAGGGCTCAGGAGTCAGAGGAGCTCTGGAGTGGAAAGGAGCTCTGTCTGGACATTGATTTTATCTGCCAGAGTAACTGGGATTGTTTAGTTTGGATTTTTGTCTGAAAAAGGCTTTTTAAAATATATTTTCCTTAGAATCTCCTAATTCTAGCATTTTATCCTGAATTTCCTTTCCCTGCCTCGCATCTGGGGTGCTTGGAGTGGGATGGGGCAGGGATTGACTCCTTGTAAATGCACAAGAGAAACTCTCTGCTTTCTCATTGCTCCTAAAAATTCATTTATTATATGGATATATCATAAATGGTAATTATATGTATATTATATAATAAATTATATAGTATACAATAATAATACATTATATTATCTATATAATGGATAATGGATTATATATGATATATAATATATAATGGATAATATATAATATAATATATAATAT
>JAXCLO010000101.1:6307638-6328858 GCA_035583995.1 Arremon aurantiirostris | reverse complement strand
ACACCCGGGGGACAACAGGGAGTGAATTACACCTACAACAGGGAGTGAATTACACCTACAACCGGGAGCGAATTACACCCAGGGTACAACAGGGAGTGAATCACACCTACAACAGGGAGTGAATTACACCCAGGGTACAACAGGGAGTGAATTACACCCAGGGTACAAAAGGGAGTAAATTTCACCTACAACAGGGAGTGAATTACACCCAGTGTACAACAGGGAGTGAATTACACCTACAACAGGGAGTGAATTACACCCAGGGTACAACAGGGAGTGAATCCACAGCCAGGGCTACAACAGGGAGTAAATTACACCCGGGGTACAGCAGGCAGTGAATCCCCTCAGGGCACGGCTCTCACAGTGCCCCAGGGCAGGGCAGCAGCTCTGGGTTGGGCTGGTTGGGGTTTCAGGGGAAGGACAAAGATCCTGAGGCAGCACCAGGCACATGGAGCGTCCCAGGAAAGGATTTTGGGGCTTCTTCTGGGGGGTGGCACATGGATTGGGCAGGGAATAAATCCTTTCCTTGTGTTTCCTTGTGTTTCTTTGTGTTTTCCTTGTGCTTCCTTGTGTTTCCTTGTTTTCCTTGTGTTTTCCTTGCGTTTTCCTTTTGCTTCCTTTTGTTTGTTTCCTTGTGTTTCCTTGTGCTCTTCCTTGTCCTTCTTTGTGCTTCCTTTTGTTTCCTTGTGCTTCTCACTCTGAAATTAGAATAACCCAGAGCTGAGACTTTTTGCCATCTCCCTTCTGTTTCAAGGACAGCCACAGCTGTCCTTATCTTTAGATAAGGGACTCCCAGCCATGCCAGGCAGCAGCTGGGCATTCCTTGGGCACAAACCCTTGTTTTGGAGCAGGACATTTTGGGAATCCACACCTAAACCCTCAGATCAGTGCTGAGCTCAGCCTCTGCTGGCTGTGAAACCTCCTGCTGGTGTTCCAAAGCAAATGTTTGAATATCCAAACTGTCCAAGGGATGACATTCAGCTTCTCCTTTGCCCAGGGTGGAGAGCTCAGAGGAGCCAGTGTATGAGAGCCTGGAGGAGTTCCACGTCTTTGTGCTGGCCCACGTGCTGAAGAGACCCATCGTGGTGGTGGCAGACACGATGCTGAGGGACTCAGGTGGTGAAGGTGAGACTTTCCTCTCTTCCCAAAGCCTCTCTGAGCTCTCCACATTTCCTTTCCACCTTTTCTGGGATCTCTTTGCTGTCAAAGCTGTGCCTGGAGTTGGGAATGGTGCAGGGGGGAAAATTCACCTGCTGCAGGTGAGGGGCCAGGTCAGATTTGGCTCCCAACCCAATTTCTGCTGCTTTAACAGCATCCACATGAAGTTTTTTTATTTTTTTACCTCTACACACACATCTGGGGATGAGAAATTCCATTTCCTGAGTGGTGGATTTTCCTCCATTCCCTGGGTGTTGGATTTTCCACCATCACCTTCAGTTCCCTGTCAGGGAAGGTTTATCAATTTCCATCCTTCTGTGGGCAAGGTTTGTCTTGTGGGGGAGTGAAGAGGAAGGCTTTTTATAGAAAATACCAGTTCATTCTACATTTGAAATCCTCCTGATGTAAAATAAACATCTATTTTGGGTTGTGGTTTTGTTTAATGTCCCTTGAGATGAGAGATAATTGCAGGTGAGCCCTCCATTGAGGCAAAGGGCTCATTCTGGAGCAGCTGCAGCACAAACAACTCTGAACTCTTGAACCTGTGATCACAACTAACCACTCTCAATTGTTTCAGCATTTGCCCCAATTCCCTTTGGAGGGATTTATCTGCCCCTGGAAGTCCCAGCCAACAAATGCCACCGGTCCCCTCTGGTCCTGGCTTATGACCAAGCTCATTTTTCTGCCCTGGTCTCCATGGAGCAGAAAGAGAACACAAAAGATCAAGGTGAGTGATGGGATTCAGGTGAGAAACTGAGGAGGAGGAAGATTTGGGGGTGCTGGGGAGGAAGAGCTGGCCAGGACCCATCAATGTGAGCCCAGAAAACCAACAGAGTCCTGACCTTGGAGCTCTCCCAGTGCCCAAAGGGGATCCAGGAGCTGGAGGGGGACCTGGGACAAGGGTGACAGGACAGGAGGAGTGGATTCCCACTGGCACAGGGCAGAGTTGGATGGGAAATTGTGGAGAAACTCTTCCCTGTGAGCTTCAGGTGCTCTGACAATTCCATGATCCCAACGCTGGGATTTGCCATCAGAGGTGACAAAAATGCTCCTGGTGGGTGCTGTGCTCAGGGCTGGCTCCAGGAGTGCAATATTTGTCCTCCTGGGCTGTCAGTGTGACATTTCTGTGACATTTCTGTCCCATTTCTGTCCCGTTTCTGGCAGCTGTGATCCCCCTGACAGACTCTGAGCACAAACTGCTCCCCGTGCACTTCGCCGTGGACCCGGGCAAGGAGTGGCAGTGGGGGAAGGATGACAGTGACAATGTCAAGCTGGCCAGGTTGGTGCTGGATGAAAGCTGTGCCCAGGGAATGGCACTGTTCAGCTTTTCCTTCATTTCCCTTCATTTTGATGTGATTTGGGTGGGGCTGTGACATCCCACAAGCTTTGTTCCACATCTAAGTGATGATGCTCCAGGTCCTGGAGCTCTGGGCTGGGTGTAGCTCAAGGCACCAACAGCAGGGGAGGATCTCCTGTGATAGCAGCACAAAAATGTGCACAAATTTTTCCATTTGCCACCAGATCCTTGTGTTGTGGGTCCCTGGAGCAGGGAGGGTGGTGGCCACCAGCCCATGCCTGGTCTGGGTGAGGCTTTGGGCAGATCTCACCATGGTTTGGTCCCAGCACTTCCTATGGCTGAGGCAGAAACGTTTTGATTCCAACACTGAGGAATTTGATTTCTCCCTTTGGATTTTCATTGAAAGGAAAACTTCACAATTATCCCTTTTGTACCCTTGGAAAACACCCATTTCAATACACAGCACAGGGAATAATGTAGATATGGGGGGAGATGTTTCCAGGTGGGAAATGGCTCTGACCTGTGGCTTTCCCCCCTCCAATGCCAGCGTGACCCTGTCACTGGAAGCCAAACTGCACCTGCTGCACAGCTACATGAATGTCAGATGGATCACGTTGCCTTGTGACATGCAGGTAAAGGGACCAGGGGGATCTTCTTTACCTATGAATTATTCAGCCCCTCCTCTCTGCAGGAAAGCTGTTGTGGGCTTTACCTGGGGGCTCTGTGCCCACAGGAATTGTGGCTGATTCTGCTCAGAGAGCAGGGAAGTGACTCAGTTTTGTGTGGGCTCCTTTTCCCCAGCACTTTCCACGTCCATTTTCAGTTTCACATGACCCAGAAGCCCCTCGGGGACGTCCCAAACTCCAAACAAATGGGAGCTGTTGGTTTATGGTCACCTCGAGACTGGGACAAATCCCACCCTCCTCTTCCCTGGATTTGCACCTGAAATCTCCCTGGATTTGCAAGTGGAGGTATCAGAGAATCACAGAATAGAATCATAAGATCCTGAACTATCTCAGGTTGGAAAGGTGCCACGGGGATGTTTAGGGATGTGCAGGATGCACTTTCTCAGTGTCCCCTCCATGTTCTAAGCCACACCACCTCCTTTGCTTCACCTTCCACGTGGAAATCTTTACCTGAGGGGTTTCTAGACTCTGATATTTGCCTCTCCTCCCTCCCCAGGCGCCCCTGGCTCAGCCAGAGTCCCCCACGGCCTCGGCGGGCGATGACGCTCGCTCGGCAGCGGAGTCGGGCGAGTCGGACAAGGAGTCGGTGTGCAGCAGCTCTGCCAGCAACGGGGGCACCAGGGCAGCCAAGGACAGGGAGAAGCCAAAGAAAGAGAGGGAAAAGGAGAAGGAGAAGGATAAAAAACGAGCAGACTCGGTAGCCAACAAGCTGGGAAGCTTCGGGAAGACTCTGGGCAGCAAACTAAAAAAGAACATGGGGGGCCTGATGCACAGCAAAGGCGTCAAGGGCGGCGTGAGCAACGGGCAGGGAGACACCCTGGAGAAGAAGAAGAAAGGATCCCTGAAGGCACGGAAGGACAGCAAGGAGGAGTGTTCCCCTGGAGATTTGGCTCCTGCAGAGAAGCCTGGTGCAGGTAAAGCAGCCCTGGAGAAGCCCTCGGATCCCTCCAAGTACAGCAGCGACGTTCGGCTGAGCCTGAGCATCCTGCGCGCCGCCATGCAGGGCGAGCGCAAGTTCATCTTCGCCAGCCACCTCAAAACCAGCACCCGGCACCAGTTCCAGGAGGAGATGATCCAGAGGTACCTCCTGGACGCTGAGGAGCGGTTCCTGGCGGAGCAGAGGCAGAAGGAGGCCGAGAAGAAGGCGCTGGGCGGCGGCGCCGCGGCCAAGAGGCCGGAAGGGGAGGTGGGCGCCCAGCGGAGCGAGGAGGCGATGCCAGGCCCCGTGTTCTGCCAGCCGCCCCCCAGCTACCCCCCCCAGCCCCTGGAGCCGGCCGTGGGTGCTAAAATCGCTGCTTTTCCAGCTGGCTATTCCGGCGTTTTCACCTTCCCCAGGCCCTCTATGGGCAGCGCCGAGGGGCTGCACCCACCCGCGTGTCCCGAGGGCCGGCGGCAGCTGGCGGGGGGGCCCTGCGGGAGCCTCCCCCCCTATGCCACCCTGCCCCGGCACCACCAGGGCCGGCTCGGCCCTTGCCCGCCCGGGCCTGCCCACCCGGGCCGCTTCTCCCCCACGGACATGGAGATCCAGGCTCCGTTCCCCGCGGAGTGCGAGGGCTCCGGCTGCCTCCTGCCCCCGCACAGCAACGGCTGCCGCGAGCTCCTGGAGCAGGACAAGGGAGGAACGGCGGAGAAAATGAGAAGCCAAGGCCTCTACAACATCCAGCAGACCAAGTGCAAACAGCCCAACTGCAGCTTTTACGGACACCCAGAGACTGGGAATTTCTGTTCGTGCTGTTACAAGGAGGAGCTGCGGCGCAGGGAGAGGGAGGCGCTGGTGCACAGGTTCTGAGCTCCCGCTGTGCACATCGGACCCCTGGCACGTGGGGGATGCAATAACAGAGATGCAGTTTGGTTTTGTACACCCAGCCACGCAGCGTTGGGCCTGCTGGGATGGGCTGGTGGCATTGATGGGTGCAGGAGGGAGAGAGGGGGGAAAGCAGCCCCTGATTTCCTGGAGCCCCTGCAGGGGAGGAGAAGGATTCCCAAGGGGCTGCTCGGCTCGGAGCACAGGGTGAGGGGGGAGAATTTCCTCAAAAACTCAATAAACCAGACCAAAGCTTTGGGAGTGGGCAGGGGGAGCAGCTCCCATCAGGTCCTTCCCACTTCCTGACCACCTGGGACGGAGCAGAAATGCCCCATTTTGAGAGTCACAAAACCTTTTAATGGAGTTTTTTAACACTGGTTTTATTCTGTATTTCTTCTTGCTGGTACTGAGCGACACCGTGTTGGAGTTGGACTTTGATGAGGTGAGGTGGCTTGGACGCCCCCCACCCAATCCTGGATGATTCTGAGCACCAGGACAGGCTCAGGGCTCTGTCCCCTCCTCTCCTCCCCATGAGCTGAACTCTGGTTTTAAAATGTTCTTTTTAAACTCTTCCTGAGGCGGGGGGGACTCCCAGAGCTCAAGGGATTGGAGGTTTCTCTTCCTGTGCAGAACCCCCAGCCCACAGGAGGTCCTGCCAGGAATTCCCAGTGAGCCTGGGGCAAATCCCCCAGGAAAAGCCACTGGAAAGGGGTCCCAGAGCACCCCAGCCCCATGTAACTCCTACTTGAGCACAGCTACTCTGTACTACCTCTGATCCTGATTAACTCGGCTCCGTTGTGCTGAGCCACCAACTGACCTTTAGGCTGCGGAATTAATCCATATTTTTTGATAACAGGGCTAAAAAAAGCAGAACAAGAAGGTAAAATCCTCCTCCCACGTGTTGTTCCTGACCCCATCCCGGCCCCCTGGCTCCCAGGGTGGGATTCACTTTAGCACTGCGATGTTTGCACAGAATTCCTTGGGGTTTTTTTGGTAACTGCAGCTCCCGAACCTGATCCTGCACGGAGTGAGGTGCAGCATTTCCTGCCACATGGAAATAAAACAGGAGTTGTATCCTTCAGCCAGAGCTTTACAACATTCCCTCCTTTCTATTTTTGGGTTGATTTTCCAGAAGGAATCAAACTATGCAACCCCTTCGTGCCCATGGCCATTGCCTGGAGAGGGGATGAGGAAGAGGAGCTGGAAGTGAGCTCGGGGCATCACCCCACGCCTTACACTTGGCCCTAAAAGTGTTCATTTAGACCTAAAATCCCAGATTTAAGGCCTTTCCTACACCTAAATGCCCCCAATTTGGGCCTTTCCTGGTGGGATCCCAACACTTCGAGTCCAGCCAGCAAAGCTCCTTGTCTGCAGATTTTCAAATCCAAATTTCAGACAGCCCAGGGATGGTTTGATTCCAGTGTTGTTTTCCCTGGTTTTATAAAATCCCCGAGCGTGGCTGAAGCTGTGGGAAGGGGAGGGTGTGACACCCACTCCAGCTGGCTCCTCTTACCTGGGAACAAATTCCACATTTCCCCCTCAAAATGCAGGAATTCCAATGGACTTCAACCCCAGGCAGGGCCGTGCAGTGCTGGTTAAACAGCACAAGCTCTGCCCCTACTTGGTTCACCCCAAATTTGAAGCTGTTTTGGTTAAAACCCAACCCAAACCCTTCACTATTTATGGGCTCTTGGTTTAAATTCCACTTTCTGATGTTTATTTTCCCCCAAATCGGAGCAGCAGCTTTGTTTTGGTGTTGGGAATATCCTCTGGAGCAGGGATGCCCCAGGGCACGGGAGGGCAGGGGGAGGTGATGCTTCAGCACTCAGGTTTTGGGGGAATTTCTCTCCTTTTTGGGGAGCTCCATCCCAGTGGAGGCTGGACTTGGGTGGGGATGGGGAGAAGACAAAAAACCTGTAGGAAAAGCAGCAGTGCTGGAGGGAAAACCCCAAAACTGCAGGAGAAGCACCAAACCTGTCCCCAGGAGGGATTTTTCCATGGGGAGACTGTGGTGTGACCCCAAGGTCAAACTAAGTGCACTTAACTGGTGTGGGTGGAATTCACATTGATCCTGGTGGAGGAAAACTTTGTCTTTCAGCGTGTGTAAAACCCGTTCATGAGATTTGATTTGGTTTTATTAAATGAGATTCACCCTCGGCGGAGGAGGCCGGGGCAGCTTTGGGTCTCACTAACGCGACACCGAGTGACCTGAATTAATTCTGCAGTGGTTTATTCACAAAAAAAACTCCTTTTTTTTTTTTTTTTTTTAATTAATTCCAGATTAATTGGTGATATTTGGCCTCCTGGTGAACAGGGCCAGAGCGTTGCACTTGGGCTGTACCTGTGGCCTCGTTGTGGCACCACAGACTCATTGACAATAAAAACCTTCAGCTGATGCACCTGAGGCTCCTTCATCCCCAATCCCCTCCTGGGGCTGCTCCTCATCCCCTTCTCCATCCAATTTGGGGATTTTGGGGTTATTATTTATATTGTTTATTGTGTGATTCCATTTTGGTACTAATTCTTGGCTTTCATTTAAAAAAGAACACCCTCAAACACCCCTCCCTCCCTGTTTCTGTGTGTCCTTGCTGCTCTTTTCCCCACCTGCATCCCAAGGCTCCCTTTGGTACCTGAGGCTCAGGACAAAATTAGGGATAAAACCCAGCATGGGCCATGTGGATGCTGAAGCTTTAAATGAAAAAGAGATTTGGGGGTGGTTGGAAGGTGGGGACCCCGGGAACAGTTTCCCATGGGATTTCTGGCACTGGGATTTTCTCTCCCAGCTCTGTTTTTCCTTCCTCCGGGCATTGTGGGCGGACACTCCGTGCCCAGCTCCACCTCTGATGATTTTCCTCCAGGATCTTCCCTCCTGCCATGGCCCCGACTGACCCCGTCCGGGCTCAAAGCCTCCAGGAAATTCCTCTCATCTGCCAAAAGCTTTTCCCAGCCCCGGGAACCTCTGCCAGGTGATTCTGCTGCAGGGGGAAAATTGGGGTGCACGAAGTGCAGCCTCCAAAGCTGCGACTGCCCCCAAAATCTGGGGGGAAACAGCAGGAATCAGAGCTGGAACTGGAGTTTCTGTGTGCCTGGGTTGTGTCAGGATTTATTTGGCTGCCTCGGGTTTGGGGTGCGCGGAGGTGTCGTGGCACCGAGGGGTGGCACAGGTGGCCCCAGGGCCACCATCCACCTGCTGCCCGCTGAGGGGTGGGGGCTCGGCGAGGCAGGGACGGGGCCGGCTTGGCTTGGCTTGGGAGGAGAAGGCTCCGTGCCTGTGCCGTGAGTCACCGAGCAGCTTCTGGGGCCCCGCGCCCCTCCCGCTCCGCTGCTGGCGGGGTTTGGGGCTTCCCCCTCTTTCGAGACCCCAGACCCGCCCGTCCCTGAGGGGTCGCCGTGGAGTTCTGTACCCCCGACCCAACACTGAACTTTGGGGTGCCTCAGGCCGCCCCCCCGTCCCCGTCCGCCCGCGGAGCTCCCGGGCTCCCCCCCCTTCCCTCCGCCGGTACCGGGACGGCGCGGGGCGGAACGCCGGGATCCGCGGGGCCGGGATGAGCGGAACGCCGGGCCCCGAGGGGCGGGATGGCGGGGCAGGGATGCCAGGGGAGGGCGGGATGCCGGAGTGCAGGGCGGGATGCCGGAGCCGGGCCGGGCGCTCGGGGCTCTTTCCCGGGCCGCTCCGGCCCCGGCGCTCCGGGCCCGCCCGGCCAAAGTCCCTGCGCCATGAGCGGGGCCCCGGGCGGCCGCCGCCCGCCCTTCCCCGGGCTCCCAGGTAGGGCCGGGACCGGGACCGGGGGTTTTGGGGGGCTCGGGGCGCTCGGAGCCCCGCACCCAGTGTCGGTCCCCGCAGGGGAGCGGGTGCTCGAGGAGGCGGCGGGCGCCCGGCGGCTCCGCGGGAACGGCGGCGGCTCCGTCCCGGGGACGCTGCTCTGCACCAACCGGCGCCTCGCCTTCGTGCCCGGCCAGGTGCGACGGGAACACCGGGAACAGCGGGAACAGCGGGAACGGGACGGCGGGGCCCCGCGCCGCCTGCCCGGGGGGATCCCTGCCCCGGCGCGACCCCATCGCAGCACATCCCGATCCCATCCCGGCACATCCCGACCCCATCGCGGCACATCCCGATCCCATCCCGGCACATCCCGATCCCATCGCGGCACATCCCGATCCCACTCCAACCCCACCCCCCCGCACCCCGACCCTCGGCTCAGCCCCAGCCCACCCCTGCCTCCCATCCCAGCTCTATCCCAGCCCATCCCGGCTCCTTGACTGCAGAACCTTCACCCTGGGAGCTCCTCACTGCAGGACATAGCGGGGACAAGGGACATCGGTGCAGATGTGCCACCCCCGATCCATCCCCAGCTCCCCTCCCGGGCCTGGGGGACGCTCCGGGGCAGTTCCCAGCCCTCCCCACTCTCCCGCAGGCTCCCGGCTCCCGTGGCCTCCTGCGCTCTGAGGACGAGGTGGCGCTGCCCTGCATCCACAAACTGGTGGCAGGTACTGGGGACACTGGGGACACCTGGGGACACACGAGGGATGAGCCGGGCGGCTCTCGGGGTTCAGCCCTGACAGCCTCATCCCCCCGACCGCAGCCAGCAGCTTCTCCAAGCCCAAGGTGCTCACGGCCGCCTCCACCCTCAAGTTCATCCCGGAGGAGCTCGCCGTGTTCTGCCGGGATTTCCGCCTGCTCCGCTTCTCCTTCCCCGAGAACGGTTTGGCCCCGCAGGCGTTCCGGGTACGCCAGGGAGGGGCAGAGGGGTTGCACCCCCACTCTGGGGTACCCCGCGGTTCTGGGGTACCCCGGGGGGCTCCCAGCTCACAGCCCACCCCGGCTGCCCTCGCAGGTGGCCAACGCCATCGCACAGGCGCGGGAGGCGGCTGCGAGGCTGGGGGATGCTGCTGGTGGCTGGGCCAGCCCTGGAGAAGCCATCCCAGAGGAGGAGGATGAGGATGGGGAGGAAGGCTCCTCCACCACGCTGCTCTTCGAGAGCCTGCGGGACTGGGAGGAGGAGCTGCAGCGTCTCGGCGCTGCGGGCTGGAGGGTGAGCGCCGTCAATGAGCGCTTCGACATGGCCCCGAGGTACGGCCCCCAACGCTGTCTGAGCCCCCCAAACGGCACCGAAGATTTGGGGGGACCCCAGCCCGTGTCCCACCTTCCCACAGCCTCCCGCAGTACCTCTGGGTGCCCAGCGGGCTTCTGGACCACGACCTCAAGCGAACCTTTGGCCACTTCCAGGAGCGCCGGGTGCCTGTGAGTGCCTGGGCAGGGCCGGGCAGGGTGGGGGGCACCGGGGGATCTGGGGGTGTCACCCCGTTTCTCTTGCAGCGCCTGTGCTGGCACCACCCGGGCGGGGGGGACCTGCTGAGAGCTGCCAGCTTCCACCCGGCCTCAGAGCCGGGCAGCGAGGACGTGAGGTGGGTGCCAGGGGGCTGGGGGGGATGAGGGTGTGCCCCAGGGCTGGCACCACCTGGGGGTCCCGGGCTGGCACCTCCCTGTGCCCTTGGGCTGGCCTCACCTGGGGCTCCCTGTGCCCCCCGGGCTGGCACCTCCCTGTGCCCCCCAAGCTGGCACCACCCGGGGCTCCCTGTGCCCCCCAGGTGCCTGGAGGAGCTGCTGCTGGGGGGCCGTGGGCCCTGCGTGTTGGCTGACACGGCCGAGCTGCCCACTCTGGCCGACATCCAGCTGGCCCACCTGAGGCTGAGGGCGCTCTGCCTGCCAGGTGAGGGGCACCAGGGGGACATTGGGGACCCCCAAACCCACTGGGGGGGCTGGGATTCCCCTCCTCTGAAACCCCATCCCGTGGGATGCAGGTGCAGTGGCAGAGGAGAAGTGGCTCTCGGCCCTGGAGGGGACACGGTGGCTGGATCATGTCCGGTGAGCAGGGGACAAGGGGACTTTGGGGTGTAGGGAGGTATTTTGGGGTGCAGGGACGTATTTTAGTGAAAATTCACCCTAAATCCCATGGTGGAATATCCCCCTCAACCATGGGGTGATGGGGGCATTGTGGTGAGTGCATGAGCCACCCAAAAGAGTGACTGTGACATTTTGGGGTGCCCCGAACCCCGGTTTTTACCCCCCAGCTCGTGCCTGAGAAAAGCAGCGGAGGTGGCATCGCTGCTGGCAGGGAAGCGCTGCTCTGTGATCCTGCAAGGTGGGGACTGGAAATAGACGGGAGGGGGCTGCAAAGGGGACCCCCCCCTCACCACTTTGTCCCCCCAGAACCCTCAGACCGGGACCTGAACTGCCTGCTGGCCTCCCTGGTGCAGCTCCTGGGGGACCCCCACGCCCGCTCCCTGCCCGGCTTCCAGAGCCTGGTGCAGAGGGAGTGGGTGGCAGCCGGGCACCCCTTCCCACGGCGCCTGGGGCTGCTGTGCCAGGACAGCCCCCGCGAGGAGGTGAGACCCCCAGTCCTATCCCACAGACCCTAATCCTAACCCTGGCAGGAGGTGAGACCCCCATTCCCATGCCTAACCCTGGCAGGAGGTGAGACCCCCACTCCTGTCCCACAGACCCTGACCCCAGGAGGAGGTGACCCCACTCCATCCCCATTTCCCCCCAGGCCCCCGTGTTCCTGCTCTTCCTGGACTGCACGTGGCAGCTCCTGTGGCAATTCCCGGCGCATTTTGGCTTCACCGAGGCGTTTCTGCTGGCGCTGCACGACAGCAGCTTCAGCCCCGACTGCAGCACCTTCCGCTTCAGCTGCCAGCGCCAGCGGGGCCGCAGCAGCCTGGTGAGGGCAGGGCAGCAGGGCTGCACCCCCAAACCTCCCATTTCACCCCTTATCCTCCTCAATTTCAGCTTCTCCATCCCCATTCCAAACTGGGCACGGGCACCCCCAGATCTCCCATTTCACCCCTTCCTTCCCCCCTCCGTGCCTCAGTTTCCCCATCCCAAACACGGCACTGATTTCCCAACCCTCCCCTCACAGCCCCGGCTCCCCAGCCAGACCTACCGGCCCATGGGGGGCTGGCAGGAGCCCGGGGGGCACAGGGGACACCCCAACTCCTGCAGCTTCCCCCCGGTGTGGGCCTGGGGCCGCCGCTACAGCCGGCAGCAGCGGGAGCAGTTCCAGAACCCCGCGGGACCCCCGGGCCCTGCTGGGCCCCCGACCCCCAGCACGGTGAGTGGGGCTGCACCCTCCCTTTATCCCTCCATCCCTATGATTTCCCCCATTTCCTCTTGCTTTCAGCCCCTTTTATTCCTATTTTTCACCCCATTTTTCCTTTGAGGGAAAATCCCAAAATGGGATTTTTCCCCCTTTTTGTTTGCCCCTAATTTCTCATCCCATTTTTCCTCCTGTTTTTCCCTTAGAGGGAAAATCCCAAACTGGGATTTTCCCCCATTTTGTTGCCCCCTAACTTTTCCTAATCCCAGTTTTGCTCCTTCCCCAGCCCGCAGAGCCCTGCCCGTGGGGGGAGCCCAGGCTGGTGCTGGCTCTGGCCAAGGGCTCCCTGTGCCCCCACCCCCTGCCCTGGTGGAGCCGCCCCCCCCAGCGCCCCCCACTCTGGGGGTCCCCCTCGGGCAGCCAGGGGACACTGGGGGGGCTTTTGGGGACATCGTGCCAGCCCCCCCCGGGGCTGCTGCTGCCCTGCACCGCCGGGCCCTGCGTGCGGCTCTGGCACCGCTGCTACCTCAGGGGGCTGCCCCAGGAACAGGTACGGGGAAACTGAGGCACGGGGGGGATGGGATGGGGGGGCCTGGGTTGGGGGGTTTGGGTTTGGGGGGTGTCAGCCCTGTGCTGATGTTTGGGCTGGGGGTGAGGATGGATTTGTGTCCATCAGGGGATGGATGGATGGATGGATGGATGGATGGATGGATGGATGGATGGACGGACCCCATGTCCATCCATCCTACCCTATGTCCCTGTCCTGCACTGGACATTCTGCCCCATGTTCCCACCCCTGTGTCCCTGTCCCATGATGAACCCTCCACCCATGTTCTGGTCCCCATGTCCCCATCCCTGCCCTGTGTCCCCACACTGTTCTGGACGTGCTCTCCCTGCAGCGTGGCCGCTTGGCCCCATCCCTGACCGGCCTGACCGAGGAGCTGCAGCTGCTCCAGGAGCGGCTCCGTGCCTGGAACCTGCGGAGACCCCACTGAGAGCCCGAGGACACCGGAGCCCACCCAGCATCGCCCGGGCCTTGGGGGCTTTGAACACCCCGGTGCTCCCCGCAGCCGCCCCGGCTACCTCTGGGCGCTTGGCATTGCCGGGAAGGGCGGAGCGGCGGCTCCCGAGGTGTCCCCGATGCCGGACGGATGCTGCGGGGTCTCGGTTTGCCATTAAATTTGTGCTGCCTCCATGAGGCTCCAGGAGCTCAGGGACGGGGACTGGAATGGGGATGGGGACACTGCGGGAGCCCAGACCTGGGACCTCCAGCACTGAGGGCCCTCCTGGCCGCGAGGGCAGTGTCGCTACCGAAAGGCCATGTCGCGACAGAAGGTCCATGTCGCGACAGAAGCAAGGGCAGCGCCCTCCGACCACACTCAAGATGGCGGCCGCGCCTTCCCCCTCACGACACCACTTCCGGTCCCGTCCCGCTGACGCCGTGCTTGCGTGCTGACGTCACGCGCGTGCGTGCCTGCGTGCGGCGCCGCGCGCGCGGGGAGCGGGACAAGATGGCGGCGGGGCCGATCTCGGAGAGGAACCAGGGTGGGAGCGGCGGGACCGGCCCGGCGGCACCGGGGGCACGGCGGGACTGGGGCGGCGCTGCGGACACTCACGGGGACACCGCGGGGGTGCTGGGGAGGCCTTGGGCGCGCCGGGGGCGTGCGGGGTGTGTGGGGACCGTGGGGGTGCTGTGGGTACATCCTGAGGGGCTTGAGGGGTCCTTGGTGTATCCTGGAAGGGCTGGAGGGGATTTTGGGCTCCCTGAGACACGGAGGGAGGCGCTGGGGGAGCGCCGGGGTTGTGGTGGGCTGTGGTTTACTCACGGAGGAAGAAAAGGGGCTGGGGGCTCTTGGATTAAGGGCTGATGGGGAAAGGGGGTTCGGGTTCTTGGGGGTCCCGGTTCTGATCTCGGTTCTCGCAGATGCCACGGTGTACGTGGGGGGCCTGGACGAGAAGGTCAGCGAGCCCCTGCTCTGGGAGCTGTTCCTGCAGGCGGGGCCCGTGGTCAACACGCACATGCCCAAGGACCGGGTCACGGGCCAGCACCAGGGTGAGGGAGCCCCGCAAGCGCCGAGCCGGGGCTGGGATTGGGGTGTGGAAAAGGGGGATCATCCTCTGTCCCTCGAGGAGATGGCTCTCTCTTCGAGCTGGCTTTTATGAGCTCTCAGAGAATCTGTCACACCTGAGATAGCCCTGCTGCATAAAATTAACAGGATGGGTTTTGAGGTGGTGTTCAAAACAGAAAAAAGGTTTAAAAAAGGCGAAATAACAAAGGTCTTACAGAGAAAAATCTGAGCTAAGGGTAAGAGGTTCTTGCTCGTGCTAAACACTCCACAAAATGGATTATTTCCTTTGCTCTCTTCTTTTTTTTAGTGAATTACTTAGGTGGGACTTTTTGACCTCTGTCTAATTGGCAGCCCTAAGTCTCAGGTGAAATCTTAAAATCTTATGGGGCGTCTTTGTACAAATTGAGGAGATAAACTTGTGGGCTTTTTTTCTCTTTTTTAGCAAAGAATAATTTACCCACTCCGTCAATGGGGTGGGCACATTCCTTACATGAGGGTGGCCATGGTTTAAGTAAAGCGGGGATTTAATCAAGGATTAGGTGGTATTAAAATAAAATCAGGGGGATTTCAGTCAATAATTAATGGGGTTTTCAATGAGCTGGAGTTTTAAATCAGGTGGGGGGGAGGATTCTGTCCTGAAATCCTTTTGGGGTCCAGGATTTCTGTCCTGAAATCCTTTTAGGGGTCAGGATTTCTGTCCTAAATCTTTTGGATTTCTGTCCAGGGTTTCTGTCCTGAAATCCTTTTGGGGTCCAGGATTCCTGTCCAGGATTTCAGTCCAGGGTTTCTCTCCTGAAATCCTTTTGGGGTCCCCCCCTGAAATGCCTTTGAGGTGTGTTGAGCCCTTTTTGGGGTCCCCCAGGCTACGGCTTCGTGGAGTTCCTGAGCGAGGAGGACGCCGACTACGCCATCAAGATCATGAACATGATCAAGCTCTACGGCAAACCCATCCGCGTCAACAAGGCCTCGGCCCACAACAAGAACCTGGACGTGGGCGCCAACATCTTCATCGGCAACCTGGACCCCGAGATCGACGAGAAGCTGCTCTACGACACCTTCAGCGCCTTCGGCGTCATCCTGCAGACCCCCAAGATCATGAGGGACCCCGACACGGGCAACTCCAAGGGTTACGCCTTCATCAACTTCGCCAGCTTCGACGCGTCGGACGCGGCCATCGAGGCCATGAACGGGCAGTACCTGTGCAACCGGCCCATCACCGTGTCCTACGCCTTCAAGAAGGACTCCAAGGGCGAGCGGCACGGCTCGGCGGCCGAGCGGCTGCTGGCGGCGCAGAACCCGCTGTCCCAGGCCGACCGGCCCCACCAGCTCTTCGCCGACGCGCCGCCGCCGCCCACCGTCCCCACGCCCGTGGTGACCGCGCTGGGGCCGGGCGTGACGCCACCAGGTGGGTGACACCGCCGGGTGGGTGACGCCGCCAGGTGGGTGACAGGGTGGGTGACACTGCCAGGTGGGTGGCACCGCCGGGTGGGTGACGCCGCTGGGTGGGTGACAAGGTTGGGTGAAAGGTGGTGGCACTGCCCTGGTGCTGAAATTGTAGGTGTGTTTGCAGGGGTGCACCGATGAAGGGAGGAATGGTGGGTCTGAGTCTGTGTTCTCAGAAGGCTGATATTATATTACATTACTTTACATTACATTACATTATGACATAATGGTAATATAATATAATACATCATATCATATGTCATATCATGCCATATATTATATTATATTATATTATATTATATTATATTATATTATATTATATTGTATTATATTATATTATATTGTATCATATAATATAATATTATATCATATCGTATCATATTATATCATATCGTATCATATCATATTATACTATATTGTATCATATGATATCACATTATATTATATTATATTTTATATTATATTATATTATATTATATTATATTACATTATATTACATTATATTTACATAGTATAATATGATATAATATGATATGTTAATATGATATAATATAGTGTAATATAATGTCATATATTTAATATTATATAATGTAATATATCATATCATGTCATACTATATAGTATTAATTATATCATATTATACTGTACTAAAGAATATAGTTGAATATATTCTATATATTCTGTATAGAATATATAGAATGTATGTTCTATTTTCTATATAAAATTTATATATTCTATATAGAATATATTCTGTATTCAGGTGAATAAAGTGAGGATTGATGGCTTTTTCACTTCCTCTGGAAAGCAGGAAGCTCTCACACCCTATCTGCATGTTTTTGGGGTTACTTTACTAGAAATTTCCCTGTTGTGTTTCAGGCCTGCCTCCCCCCGGCTCGTTCCCGCCGCCGGTGCCGCCACCAGGGGCGCTGCCCCCCGGGATGCCCCCGGCCATGCCCCCCCCGCCGATGCCCCCGGGCGCCGGAGCCCCCGGGCCCCCCTCGGGAGCTGCCCCTGCCGGGGGACACCCCCCTCACCCGCACCCCTTCCCGCCGGGGGGGATGCACCACCCAGGTACGGGGCTGCCAGGCCTGGGGAGCCTCCTCTTCTTGTCTTTCTTTTCTTTTTCCCTTCCTTTTCTTTCTCCTTTCCCTTCTGTCTCCTCTCTTTTCTTCTCTTTTCTCTTCTCCTTTCCTCCTCTCCTTTCCCCTTCCCTTCCCTTCCCTTCCCTTCCCTTCCCTTCCCTTTCCCCTTTGCTTCTCTCTTCTCTCCTGTCTCCCTTTCCTTTTTCCTTTCCTCTCCTTTCTTCCTTCCCTCCCCTTTTTCCTTTCGTCTCCTCTCTCCCTTTCCTTTCTCTTTTCTCCTCTCCCCTTTTCTCTCCCCTTTCCTCCTTTTCTCTCCCCTTTCCTCTCCCCTTTCCCTTTCTCCTTTCCTCTTCCCTTCCCTTCAATTCCTGCTAGACACTTCAAACAATTCAAACATAAACAACGTATTTCGTTTCTCAATTAGAATTAATTAATTGACTGGTCCGTGTAAGGAATTAAGCACGTGGCATCCTATAATTATCAAAATAGTGAAATACAGTCTAAGTAGGGGTTGTGATTGCTGGAGGATCTGGGGAATTCAGGAATTCCTGAATTCCTGGGAGGCACCAGGGCAGGGAGAGGGTTGGGAGGTGTGGGAGGCAGGGACACAGGAAGGGAGGAAGGCAGGAGCTGATTTTGGCATTAATAATTGAATTAAACCCTTTTTTTCCCTGATTCCCCACATTTTGGCCCCGTGGTCCTGGGAAGGAGCTGTGTCTGCATCTCAGCTCTGCGTTCAAAAGCACAAATTCTGTGAAATGTGCAGTTTAATGATTCTCTGGGATTTGTTTGATCCTGTGGCTCCAGAGCCACCCTAATTAGGGAGCTTTGTGTGATCCTGCTCTGGCCATGCCAGGAACAGATGCTGCAGGGCCTGAGCAGGGCCAATTACACCTGAAAGGGAAAAGCAGGCTCAGGAGGAAACAATCATTTATTTATGGGGTTTTTTAATGGGATAATTGACAGAAAGGAAGTTTGGGGGAACCCTGACTCCCCCAGTCAGAGCAGGGCAACCTCCAGCTTTGGATTGCTTTGGGAACTTGCCCAAATTCTGCAGGGATGGGGATTCCTCACTGTCCTGGGGCTGCACACACTCTATTCCCATCTTTTCCCACCCACTTGCATCCAAACCCTTTTCTCTTGCTGTAAACTTCATGTTTCCTTCTTTTTAACCCCTTTTTGGCAGCAGAAGTCCCTCTGCACCCATGATTTCCAGATCCTGCTGGAATTCAGATCCAGCTGGAATTTTGGTTCCTGGGGGTGCTCAGAGCTGTTTCCCTTCTCTTTAACCCTTTCTTGGCAGCAGAAACTCCCTCTGCACCCCTGATTTCCAAACCCAGCTGGAATTCCAGATCCAGAATTTTGGTTCCTGGGGGTGCTCAGAGCTGTTTCCCTTCTTTTTAACCCCTTCATGGCAGCAGAACCCCCCTCTGCACCCCTGATTTCCAAACCCAGCTGCAATTCTGATTCCTGGGGGGGCTCCCTGACACCCCTAACTCCATCTTTCCCCCAGGAATGCCACCCATGCAGGTGCACCACGGCCCCCCTGGCATGGGGCAGCACCACCCAGGACCACCAGGCTCAGGAGGGCAGCCACCCCCCAGGCCCCCCCCGGGAATGCCACACCCTGGACCCCCCCCCATGGGGCTCCCCCCTCGGGGGCCACACTTTGGATCTCCAATGGGTGAGTGGGCTCTGCTTTGGGGGGGCTCTGCTTTGGGGGGGCTCTATTTTGGAGGAGGAGGAGGGGTACGAAGTAAAATCTGGGGGATCTGGCACCCCCCACACTTTGGGGGTCTTCACAGGACTTGGTCATTGGGACCCTGTAACCCCCACCGTGGGGATATCCGCAGTTTTGGGGTGGTTCTGAAAGCCCACGGGGGTCTTGGGAGCAATTCCTGATTTTGGGGAGTGGTTGCCAAGCTGGGTGTGGATGGGGTGTGGTGGGCACCTGCAGGGAGGTTTGGGCTGGTGGTTCATGTTCCCCCAGGGGTTTTGGGGGGCTCTATCCCCTGCCCCTGGCACTGACCCCCACCCCGTCTCCTGTTTTTGGGGCAATTCCTGATTCTTTGCCAAGCTGGGAGGGGGCACCTGCTGCATGTGGCACCCCTGGGTGTGGGTGGGCAGCTCCAGGGAGGTTTGGGCTGGTGGTTCACGTTCCCCCAGGGGTTTTGGGGTCTCTCTCTCTCGCCCCCATCACTGACCCCCCCCCTGTCCCCACAGGTCACCCCGGGCCGCTGCCGCACCACGGGCTCCGCGGGCCCCCCCCGCTGATGCCGCCCCACGGCTACAATGGGCCCCCCAGGCCCCCCCCCTACGGCTACCAGAGGGTCCCTCTGCCCCCTCGGCCGGCTCAGAGACCCCCGGGGGTCCCCCCACGAGGGCCCTTGCGGGGACCCCTGCCCTGAGAGCGGGGGCACCCTCTGCTCCCCATCCCTGCCCAACCCTTGGGATCAACATTCCCATTCCTGCCAAGGGCTGGGGGCCATGCCCTGCTCCTCTCTTCCCTCCCCGTTTCTTCCCCCCGTTTGTTTTTATAGTTTTGATTTTCCTCCCTCTCCCCAGCTCCTCCTGTTTCTCTTCTCCTGGGAGCTTTTCCAAGCTCCTTTTTACTGGATTTTTGTTGGTTTTGTATGGAAAGCAGTGGCCAACCACTTGCAAATAAAGGATTTAGGAACCAGAAGGGTTTCTGCATTGGGACTGAGATCTCTTCCCTGCTTTGGGAAGAACCAGGGCTGGAGGGATTTGGGGCAGAGTTGATCCCTGATCTGATCCCTGCTCCACCTGTAAGCCTGGAAGAGCTGCTCCAAGGAATGTCTGGATTCTCATTCTTGACCTGCTCAAATCCAAGGAGCTGAGGTTGGACTCTGGAATATTTTGGTGCCAAGGTTTAGCCAAAGTCAGACATTCCCCTGGGAAATCTTCAAACCCCTTTTCCTGCCCCTGGGCAATGGCAGAGCCCCCAGGAGCTGGGAGTTTGTGGGGGCACATGGAAGTGGGAATTTGCTGCTTACTTCCTTCTTCATCCCATCTTCATCTTACAGCCAGGTGGGAGCCCTGGGGTCTGGATGGGGTAGAGGGGAAGGTTGGAACCCCCTCCTGATGCTTCACATGCAGAAATGTGGGGAGAACCCCACGTGGATTGCTGGAATGAGTGGGTTTAGGGGTGGGAATGGGGGTTCCCTGTGGTGCTGAAGAAATCTCCAGTGTCCAAAAATTCCTGTCTGGATGCAGGGAGCCCCAGGGTGGCATTTCCCTGCTCCTCAGTCCTGGAAACCACCAGGATCCCCCCCAGGGCAGCCAATCTCCCTGCATGGACACCATCATCATCATCATCATCATCAATCATCATCATCATCCCCTTCTGCCCTGGAGGCACCCACTGTCACCCCATTTTATCCCCTCATCCCTGGTGTTCTGTCATTCCCAGTTACATCCTCTCTTCCCCCTGACTGCAATCCTTTGTCAGCCCTGATTTTGTCCTCTTTCCTCCCATTTCATCCCAGTTTTTATCCCATTCCCCTCAGCTTTTTGGTGTTTTGGGCTGGATGGGGCTCTCAGGACAGGAGGAGCCATTCTCTGTCCTCCTGCCAGCCCTGTTCCCTCTGATGATCCCCAAAACCACCCTGGGGGCTCAGTGGTGGCACATGAGTCACAGGGTGATCCTGGAGGGCACAGCCTGGAGATCCTGGTGCTGCCCATTCCTCCGGTGCCAGCCTTGCCCTGCATTTCCACCCCTCTTTTAGGATTATTTTTTATTCCTAACTATCAATGTCACAATTTGCTTCTCAGCTCGTGGGTTTCCAAATCCTTCCCCAGTGCTTCCCAGACTGGTCCCCATCCCTGTTTTTCCAGTCTGAGGGGTGAAAGTGCTGATCCTGATGGATCCTGACAGAGTGTGAGGCTTTGGGGTTGGCACCCTGGAATTTGGGGAGGGATGCAGGAGAAGGTTGGGGCTCTGGGAATGTTGGGGTGCAGGATGAAGAGGCTCTGGGAATGTTGGAATGCCAGTAAAGGGGATCAGGGAGGATTTTGCTCAGGGGGGTCACCCCAAACTCCCCCCACTCTGTTCTCAGCCAATCCCAGGAGCACCCAGCACCCCACAGCCCCGAGGTTTTGGGGGTTTTTTTTGCATCTCCCAATTTCCCACCCTCAGCAATCCATCCATGAGAAACGGGGGTGGCTTTGGACATCCCGTGCTGCAACGTGCATCTCCAGCCCTAAAAATTCCCTAAAAAAAAAAAAAAAAAAATCCATCGGGGAGGAGGGGGGATTTTTTTGTGTCGCGTTGTAGCCTCGGGGCCGTGTCTGAGCAGCCCAGGCGGGGACGATTTGATCCCAAAAATTCCCAATCCAGCCCCGCGGAGGCCGTGACTCAGCCGTGACGGGGGCGGGGGCGGGCTGAGCATCACCGACAGCTCCGGGGGGGCCCCGCTTGGTGCCCCCCACCCCTCCCGCGCCTCCCCTCCATCCTCATCCTCCTCCGGAGCGGCTCCATCGCGGGTCTCCATCACGGGCACCGCGATCCCCGGGAGCTCCGTTTGCGCAGCCCGGGGGATCCAGCGCTGCTCCCCCCACCCCCCT
>JAXCLO010000101.1:6282453-6293587 GCA_035583995.1 Arremon aurantiirostris | reverse complement strand
CCCCCCCGGCCCCCCCCCAAAAAAAAGGATTCTCCAGCTGCCCACAGAACACTTTTATTTAAATTAATTCAGTTTAAATGGGAGGGACACCCCAAAAATCCCCCACAGGGTGGGAGCAGGATGGGGGTGCTGGCTTGGGGCAGGGCGTTACGGGGGGTGGGGGGGGTCACCCCAATTATTTTTGTCCCCTCCCAATGCTGAAAACAGGGTAGGGGTCCCAGCAACGCCATGTTGTTTTTGGGGGGTCCTGGGAGCCCCACGTTGTTCCTGGGGGTTCCTGATGTTCCTGTGGGGGGTCCCATGAGCTCCACGCAGTTTTTGGGGGGGGGGGGTCCCAGCAGCCCCACGTTGCTCCTGGGGGTTTCCTGTTGTTCCTGGGGGGTTCCACGTTGCTCCTGGGGGGTTCCACGTTGCTCCTGGGGGGTTCCTGTTGTTCCTGGGGGGGTTCCTGTTGTTCCTGGGGGGCTCCTGGCAGCCTCACACAGTTTTTGGGGGTCTCCCGTGAGCTCCACGTTGTTCCTGGGAGGTTCCTGTTGTCCCTCGGGGGTGTCCTGTTGTTCCTGGGGGGCTCCTGGCAGTCTCACACAGTTTTTGGGGGGCTCCCAGCATCCCCACGCCTCTCCCAGCGCCGTCACTGCTTCCCCGCCGCCTCCTCCTCCTCCTCCTCCCTTGCCCCGCGCCGTTTCTCCCTCTTGGACCCCCCCAGGCAGGGGGGCGCGGGGGGGTTTTGGGGGTCGCTCTGCCACTGCTCGGGGGTGCGGGCCGTGACCTGCAGGGCGTGCAGGGGCCCGGCCAGCTCGGCCCGCAGCGCCTCGTGCACCAGGCGGTGCCGCTGCAGCGGCGACAGCCCCGCGAAGAGCGCGCTCACCACCAGCACCCCGAAATGCGTCTCGGCTCCGGGGGGGCCCCCGTGCCGGGGGGAGTCATCGCGGAGCTCCAGGTGCGTGGGCTGGAGCGCGGCGGTCAGCTTGGCGCGGATGGTGCGGGCTAAGGGACCGCCCGCGCCACCCATGGCAGCGGCCGCGGCTGCGAGGAGGGGACCCCGCATCGGGGAAGGGCTGGAACAGAGAGAGAGGGGGGAAATTAGGGGGTGCAAGGAGAGAAACCCTCCCCAGCCCCCAGGAGAGGACCCCACATTGAAGGGCTGGAAGAGAGAGGGGGGAATTGCGGGGTGCAGGGAGAGAAACTCCCCGGACCCCCAGGAGAGGACCCCACATCAGAGAAGGGGGACAGGGATGGGGATTGAGGGTTTCAGGAGGGGGGAACACGGAGAAGTGACTTGGGGGGGGCTCTGCCGGCTCAGCCGCTGTTATTGGGGGGGTCGGAGAGGCTGGAATGGGGAATAAGGGGGAGCTGGGGGGTGGAATGGGGAATAAAGGGGGGCTGAGGGGCGAGGACCCTCCTGGCCCAGCCCCTCCTCGGGAACAGCACGGGGGTGTCCCGGGGACCTTTCAGGCCCGGAGCACTCGGAAAGGCCCTGACCGCCCTCAGAGCCCCGCTGTACCCCCGATCCTCCCACAGGGCACCCCCCGGCACCAGCAAATGCTGCCGGAGTCCCCAAAGCCCCCGGTTCTCTCACGGTGTCCCCGGTGCCCCCGATCCCCTCACGGTCCCCTCACGGCCCTCACCGCTTCCGTAGTCACGTGACACCGCCGCAGCTGCTCCACGTGACTCAACCCGTCCAATCACCGCAGGCGGCGTATGCCCCGCCCATACAAACAAAACCACGCCCTCTTTATCCTCATATGGCTGTCTGGGCGGAGACTGAGGTGTGGGGGCGTGGTCAGGCGTTTTGAGGGGCGCGGGGACGTTTTATTTCTCCTCATTTTTTTCCTTATTCTTTTCCTAATTTCATCCTGATTTTTCCCACTTTATCCTTCATTTTCCTACTTTTATCCTGATTTTTTCCATATTCATCCCTATTTTTCCATATTCATCCCTAATTTTCCAGCACCTCCTTCATATTTTCCAAATTTAGTCTCATTTTTCACATTTCTCCTCTTTTTTTCCAGGTAAACCTTATTCTTTTACTATTCTCACTCTGATTTTTCCCGGTTCATGCTGATTTTCCTACTTTTATCCAGATTTTTCCATATTCACCCCTAATTTCCTGACCTCATATTTTCCAGATTCACTCTCTTTTTTTATTTCTCATCAATTTTTTCCTTATTTTCATCCTGATTTTTCCTGGTTCATCCTTAATTTTCCAAGTTCATCCTGATTTTCCTACTTTTATCCTGATTATTCTATATTCACCCCTATTTTTCCATCACTGCCCTCATATTTTCCAGATTCACTCTAATTTTTTATTTTTCTGCATTTTTTTTCCTTATTCTTTTCCTATTTCATCCTGGTTTTTCCCAGACCATCCTTAATTTTTCCAGGTTCACCCTCATTTTCCAAGTTTGCCCTTATGAGATTCCCTAAAAACTAAAAGAAAGGGGTTCTTCTCTTATTCCTTCTTTTTCCCTTGGTTTCTATGTCAACCACCTGGGTAGGAAATCCTTTCAGGGGTGAACATGGATCTCAAACTTCTCTGTGGCTCACAGAAATCCCGTTAAAACCTCTCCCACACCTGGAGAACCCTCAGGATGGGCAGCTCTGAGGGATTCCATGCCCACCTCACCCCATTTCTCCGTGTGTGCTTGGGAAATCTTGGCTCTCCCTTCCCCTCCCCACTGGAATTTGCCTTTTGGGATCCAAAATCCCCCCTGGCTATTTTTAAAGTGCTCTCGGAGCCCACTCAGCCCCTGCTCTCCCCTGTCAGAATTTTCAGCTGTTTTTTCCTCCCTCTGGGTGGCAACAGCCGGGATTCCCTCCTCATTCCCACCCTCACCAAGGACCGGGATTTTCCTCTGGATTTGGGGGGATTTGGTGGCATTTTCTGGGGTAAGGGGAGTGCTGGGATCCTTGGATGATGTGTGGGGATGAAGGGATGGGATTTGTGCTTGGGATGGGATTTATTTCCTTTATTTCTGGAGGAATGGGATTATTTCATTTATTTATTATGGAGGAATGGGGTTTATTTCCTTGATTTCTGGAGGGATGGGATTATTTCCTTGATTTCTGGAGGGATGGGATTTATTTCCTTTATTTCTGGAATGATGGGATCCATTTCCTTTATTTATTATGGAGGGATGGGATTTATTTCCTTTATTTATGGAAGAATGGGATTTATTTCCTTTATTTACGGAGGAATGGAATTTATTTCCCTTATTTATGGAAGGATGGGATTTATTTCCTTTATTTCTGGAGGGATAGGGATTTATTTCCTTCGTTTCTGGAGGAATGGGATTATTTCCATTATTTCTGGAGGGATGGGGTTTATTTCCATTATTTCTGGAGAAATGGGATTTATTTCCTTCCAAGCATGGCATGGAAGGAGGAGTGCATCCTTTGGGATTGACTGTGCATCCTGGAAAGAGGAGGCATCCACTCTTCCAGCTCTCTGAAAAACATTGATTTCCCCAAATTCTTCTCCTCCCACCCCAATCCCAGAGCTCTCCTGGGCTCAGGTGAGCACCAGGATTTGCTCCCTGCAGGTGGAAAACAGCAGGAACTTGGTTTGGGAGCCAGAAAGATTTCCTGGATTGTGTTCCCAAAGCGATTTGTGGGTGCTGGAATGCTGAGGGACCGAATTCTCACCCCTGTCCTCTGGAATGGACCTGGAAAATCCCAGTTTGGACCTTCCTGACCATTCCTGACCATTCCTTCTCCTTGCAGGGGCTGGTGCAGCTGGTGTAGGTGGGATTTCAGGTGGGGATGGACCCAAAAAATCCCAATTTGGACATTCCTGACCATTCCTTCTCCTTGCAACAGGTGTAGGTGGGATTTCAGGTGGGAATGGACCCAAAAAATCCCAGTTTGGACATTCCTGACCATTCCTTCTCCTTGCAGCAGGTGTAGGTGGGATTTCAGGAGTGCAGCCAGCATGGCCTGGCAGTCATTGACCCCTGGGGACATTGGCCACCAGCCCCGGGGACACTGGCCATCGATCCCTGGGGACATTGGCCAACTTTGGCCCGTGCCATGTTTGCCTTCAGGACCAGGCTGTGCCCCAGGAGACCAAACGCTGGAAGAGCGTTCCCGGGCAGGAACCATCCCCATTCCCTGCTGGACACGTCCCACAGGGAAAAGCTTTTCCCACAGGGATTCACCCCCGGGTGGTGCCCACAGGAATTTCCAAGGAGGAAATCCCAGTGAAGCTCCCCCATTCCCCAGGGTTTGGGGGATCCCCAAACCTGGAGCTGCTGTGCCCCACCTTCTCCAGGCCCTGGCTGTTGTTCCAGGCTGGAGCAGAGCCCAGCTAAATTTAGAGGGATCGATTTCAACCCCCGCCTCTGCCCCGCGGGGGGAAAGGACAGAGCAAAGGTGGCCGGAGACGAGGAGCCACGGGGGGGATCCTTTCTCTGTGCCCTGAAGGGCTCCTGGGACCCCAAATTCATCCAGGACCATGGAGGAGCCCAGAGGGGCTGGAATTTATTCCACGGGTCTCTGTGGTTGTCACCTGGGGCAGAGTTGGTGACAAGGACGCGGGGAAGGAGCTCCTGAGGAGGCTGATCCAGGTGAGGGGGCAGTGGGAGAGCAGGAATGAGGGTCCCAGGGTGTGGTTGACACCCAGGGGTGGCTCTGATCCCACCTGTGGTGTCCCCAAAGTGAGGGTGGAGTGAAACGCTCAACGCCCACCCCTGTGAGGAAACGGCTGAAGCAGCACCTGGGAGGGAGGTTTAGGTTTGATATCGGGGTGATAAAACTTCAGGGTGATGAAAATTTCCTCATGGAAAGGGTGGTCAAGGTGTGGCAAAGTGGAGTCACATCCCTGGAGGTGTGGATGTGCCACCTGGGGACAAGTGGTGGCCTTGGAAGTGCTGGGTTGGACTTGCTCCTATGGTCCAAGGGGTGCTTGGAGGAATCTTGGGGTTCCTGGGGAATTTGAAGGAATCTTGTGGTCCATGGGGTGACCAAAGGAATCTTGGGGTACCCAAAGGAATCTCGTGGTCCATGGGATACTTGGAAGAATCTTGGGGTACCTGGAAGAACCTCGGGGTACGTGGGGAATTTGAAGGAATCTTGTGGTCCATGGGGTGACCAAAGGAATCTTGTGGTCCAAGGGGTACCTGAAGGAATTTTGGGGTACCTGAAGGAATCTTGCTGGGTTTGGCTCCACCTGAGTTTTCCATTGCTCAAATGGTGTTCAAAAAGGGGCTCCTCTCAGTCCCATCTCTCCAATCCCACCTTTGGTTTCAGGGGAGCCGCTGAATGAAGCCGGGAGCTGCTGGTGGGTGAGAGACCCCCCCAAGTTCTGCATGGATGGGAATGGGGAGAGCTGCCCACAGTAGGAGCCCAGGGCAGCTGGAAAATTCCAGCTTCTTCCTCCGAGCTTTCCTGCTCCTCTTCCTCCTCAGGCATGGTAAGGATCCACGTGGGCAGAGTTGTTCTCTGTAAGAATCAGGAGAAAAAATGCTTTCAGGAGGAATCTCCATGAGAATCTCGAGATGGATGGTGGGGGGAATGTTGTGGTTTAGTTTGGTGGGTTGTAGGTGTGAGTTGTTGCTGGTTTTTGGGTGTTTAGTTTAGAGTAGGTTTAAATAGGTTTAAAGAAAAGGGAAAAAAACCCCTTTTCTTTAAAAAAAAACAGGGATTTTTTTAATTTTAGCTAGTTAAAACGAACTAAAACAAAGGAGAGTTCTGTCTCGTTGTCTGTTTATTTCCAGATTCAGTTTAGATGTAATGTCATACAGTGTAATATAATATAGAATAATAGTATATAATAAATTAATAAAATTAATAATTACCATAGTATAATAGTATTAATAATAGTATAACACATTAATAATAAAAAAAGAAAGAAAGGTGCAGTCTTCCTCTGAAGATCCAGGGGAAGAAGAGGCAGCTGCTGTTCCTCTGGGAAATCCAGTGGAGAAGATGTGCTGGTGTTCCAGAACCTCGAGGATGTTGAATTTGCAGGCAGCTCTGACATGGGAAGGGATGAGAATCTTGACTCCATGTTTCAGAAGGCTGATTTATTTTATGATATATATATTATATTAAAATTGTACTAAAAGAATAGAAGAAAGTATTTCATCAGAAGGCTAGTAAGGAAAGGAATGGGATGATAATAAAATCTTGTGACTACCAGAGAGTCCGAGACAGCTGGACTGTGATTGGCCATTAATTAAAAACAACCCCATGAGACCAATCAAAGATGCACCTGTTGCATTTTACAACAGCAGATAATTATTGTTTACATTTCGTTTCTGAGGCTTCTCAGCTTCTAAAGAGAAAAAGATCTTAACAAAAGGATTTTTCAGAAAATACCACGGTGACAATAGATATATATATATCTCATAAAATAATAAATCAGCCTTCTGAAACGTGGAGTCAAGATTCTCATCTCTTCCCATGTTGGGATCGCCTGCAAATTCCACATTTGGTGAACCCTGAGTGAGGAACATTACCACAACTGTGGAAGAGATAAGGAAAGCCACCCACTTGACAAAAGTCAATGGCCATACAGATGGTGACAGAACACATCTCGCCTCGAAATCTGGAACAGGGGAGGACAAGCTGCCCTTTCCCCACCCCATCCCTTCTCTCTCAGTCTCTTCCCAGTGCAAGATCCTCCGCTGCAACTCGGAGTACGTGGCGGCCACGCTCCACCTGCGCGGCCCCGAGCGCGGCGCCGCCTTCTGCACCGCGCTGCGCTCCTACTCGCGGTGCACCCGCCGCACCGCGCGCACCTGCCGCGGCGACCTGGCCTTCCACTCGGCCGTGCACGGCATCGAGGACCTCATGATCCAGAACAACTGCTCCAAGGAAGGGCCCACGGCCCCACCGCGGCCCCGGCCCGCGGCGCCCAACGCCGCGCACGGCTTCGAGTCGCTGGATATCTGCGATTACGAGAGGAGTTTCCTCTACAAGCACGGCCGGCCCCCCGGTTTCCAGCACTGCGCTGCTTTTGGGGATCCCCACATCAGAACCTTTCATGATGATTTCCACACATGCCGCGTGGAGGGCTCCTGGCCGCTCCTGGACAATGATTATCTGTTTGTGCAAGCCACCAGCTCGCCGGTGGCCAAGGGGTCCAACGCGACGGTCACCAGCAAGGTGAGGTTAGCGCCTAGCATGGGGGGCAAATCCAAGGTCAGGGCATCTCCTGTGCTTCCCAAAATCCTTGAAACCCCTTCAGAACCAGGGGGGGATGAGGACAGAGGGACAACAGTGGTGAAGGAATCTTGGGGTACCTGGAGGAACCTTGCGGTCCATGGGGTGCCTGGAGGAATCTTGTGGTCCATGAGGAATCTGAAGGAATCTTGTGGTCCATGAGGTATTCAAAGGAATCTTGTGGTCCAAGGGGTACCTGAAGGAATTTTGTGCTCCATGAGGTGCCTGGAAGAATCTTGCTGGGTTTGGCCCCACCTGAGTTTTCCATTGCTTAAATGGTGTTAAGAAAAGAAAGAAAGTTTGTAGTTATCCCCAAAGGACTGTGCAGGAATGGTTTGAGGATGGGTAGGTGAGGTGACACCTCCATCCCGAGATACCCCCAATCCCTGTGGTGGAACCACCCCCACCACACTCACCCCCCTCCAACCCCACTCCCCACAGCTCACCATCATCTTCAAGAACATGAAGGAATGCATCGACCAGAAGGTCTACCAGGCTGAGCTGGACAACGTCCCCGCAGCCTTCCAGGACGGTTCCGTCGACGGCGGCGCGCGTCCCGGCGGGAGCAGCCTGTCCATCCGCGAGCTCAGCCCCGGCCGGCACGTGGAGATCCGCGCCGGCTACATCGGCACCACCATCGCCGTGCGCCAGGCCGGCCGCCAGCTCTCCTTCTCCATCCGCGCCGCCGAGGAGGTGGCCAGGGCCTTCACGGAGGAGCAGGACCTGCAGCTCTGCGTGGGCGGCTGCCCCCACAGCCAGCGCATGTCCCGCAGCCCCCGCGGGCGCGGCCGCGTCCCCGCCGAGACGGCGCGGGCGCTGTGCCGGGAGATGCTGCCCGTGGAGGATGTCTACTTCCAGTCGTGTGTCTTCGACGTGGTCACCTCTGGGGATGCCAACTTCACCATGGCGGCGCACGGGGCGCTGGAGGATGCCCGGCTCTTCCTGCCCGATGCTGAGAAGCTCCACATCTTCCAGGCTGGGGGAGGCTGCCGGCTCAGCTCTCCATCGTTTCTGCTCCTCTCCCTCCTCTTATGTGGATTTTGGGCTGGTTTGTTGCACTTTTAAGGCCTGCTTGCTCTGTAGGGAACCTGCGAGAGCTGCTGGCTCCACCTTGAAGGCTCCTCACCTTGGTTCCACCTTGAAGGTTCCTCACCTTGAAGGAGGTGTCTCAGAGACCCAAGAGAGGGAAGGGGTGAACCCCTGGTTTGCACCCACTGGTCTCACACGGATGGTGCAGCTGCTCCCAGCTCCTCTCCTGAAGGCAGATCCAAATTTTTCTGTTCCATTCTGACACGTTTCTTCCCCTGCCCTGAAGGCAGTTCCAATTTTTTCCATTCCATTCTGAGATGTTCCTTTTCCCCTCAGAATGTGGCATTTTGGTGCATCAAAGAAAAATAAACCCCCAGGGTTACAAACCCCCTCTGTCCCTCAGAGCCTTTCCATAACTAATTTCCCACCTTTCTCCCCATGTTAATCCAGCAGAATTCTACTCAGCAATCTTATAGATCCAGAAATAACGAACTCAAAACCAAAACCCCAATTTTTGGCAGTAAAAAAAAAAAAATTAATGGATTTGGAACCCTTCACTCAGCTGCTCCCAAAGCAGAGCAAGGCCACAAATAATTTTGGGGAGCATTGTGACCAAGAGGGAGACTTTTGAGTAGAAATCAGCCGGTTTTGTCCATGTCTCCTCTTCCAGGATAAATAACAAGCGAATCTCCAGCAGTGGGAGCTGTGGAGCTTGAGATCTCCCATATCCCAGGCCGCTGTTGCTATTTTTCCCTGTTTTCTTGGCACCTGTTGTGGACTCAATTTAGCTGGGTCTGGGCTTGGGGACCGGTGTCAGGTTTTAGGGAGGACAAAATTCCCCTGGGAATTCTCTCCCTTGGGCACAGGTTCTCTGTCACTGCTCAAATCCAACCCAAACTGGAGCTTTTGCTTGGAAAAGCAGAATTCCTGATGGCAAAGAGCTGGGCACACAGAGGGGCAGGTATTGCCCTGTGGAAGGTGCAGGACTGCAGAGGGGAGGGCAAATTTCCCATATTTCAGAGGATTTCAGTAAAGAAGATGGAGCTCTACAGGAGAAATAATTTCCTTAGGGAAGACTTTCCTTTGTTTTTAATAAAGTGTTAAAAACTTGGCCATCCCTGTCCCACAGAATTGCAGGAAGGGCTTGTGGACGTGGGGGGAAAAGGGAATTTCCGCCCCTCCAGGCACGGAGGCTCCATCAAGGGAGGTTCTACAATTCAAGTTTCAATACACCCACAGGATTTTCTCTCTCTTTACTCTTTTGTGCCCAGAGCACAAAGAACACACAGGAAATAATTTCATGGATGCCACGGTGAGTTCCCCCTCGGATGGGTGCTCAGAGCACACAGTGAGGAGCAGGAGAGCTGCTCCATGTTTTTTATTTTTTATTCCGTTCCTGGTAATCCCTGATGGGTTTGACATTAAGGGGTTTATTTTTGAGTCCCCATTTCCTGTCATCTGTCCCTTCATGTCTTTGGGCAGCAGTGGCAGATGAGGATAAGAATATCTCCTTCCTCCCCTGCTCCCGTGACTCCAGAGCTTTGGGTGGATGGAGAGGAAAGCCAGCTGCCTCCTGATGTCTCCTTTGGGGAAGAAAATCATCTGGGGAGGGAGAAAAACCCTCTGGAGGGGATAAAATCCTCCATGGGGAGAATGTTCTCCATAGGGATGAAACCTCTGTAGGGATGAAATCCTCAGGAGCAGCGTTGGTGGTGCTGGAGCTCCTGGTGGAAATGGGATGAGTTTGATGATGCAGAACTTAATAGTCCTTTAGTTGTTGGCCTGTGGAGGCACTCAACAAGAATTCCATGGGGAAAGGAGGGTTCCCAGTGGAACCAGACCTTCCCTCCTCCTGAACAGCCAGGAACCTGCACCACCAGGACTGGGCCTGGAGCTTCCCTTGCCAACCCTTTCTCAAGAGCCACCTCTGAAATTCAGAGAGCAGCTCCCAAACTGAAAATGTCCAGGAATTGTGATTTGGAGAGCTCTGGTTTCAGCTTTGAGGCTCAGCAGCTCCACCCAACTCAGAGTTACACCAGGAGTGGCCCAACGTGGACAGTTCTGACAACTGGGTTACAACGTGGAGAAGCTGTTTCTGATGAATTATGGACTCATTAAGGTTGGAGAAACTTCTGAGATCATTAATCATTAACTCTCCCGCAGCACTGCCAAGGCCACTCCTGACCCGTGACCCCAGACACCACATCCACCTGTTTTGAACACATCCAGGACGGTTCCAACGTCTGACCTCCCTTCCCACCAACACAATTCCCAAAATATCCCACCCAAACCTTCTCCTGAGGCCTCCTCCTCTTGGGAGACCACCCTGAACCCCCTCAGCTCCAGCTGGGTGGTGAATTCCCCCGAGTGGGCTCTGCTGGAGCTGGATGGAGAGGCTGAGATGTTTTTGAGCAGGTGACATCAGCCAGGGAGGGGAAGGGTCGATCCAAAGTCCGCTGACGTCAATGGAAACAACTTTGTTGACATCAACAACTCAGAGTGGTGCCAACGTTCTGCTCCTGGGTGTGGGGTGGGGGAAGAGGCTGTCCCTGCCCCGGGGTGGCCCTGAGGAGGAGCAGGGTGGGATAATTTGGGAATGGGACAGGGCCATCCCATGGCTGGCACTTTTTCCCCATTTAGATGAACACCTGCATTGGGTTTGAGCTCCTGAAGGGTGTCCAGAGGAGGTGGTGGCCCTGTGACACAGAGGAGGTGGTGGCCTGTGATAGAGGACATGGTGGATGGGGGATGGATGGATGGATGGATGGATGGATGGATGGATGGATGGATGGATGGATGGATGTACAGATGAATGAATGGATGGATGGATGGATGGATGGATGGATGGATGGATGGATGGATGATGGATGGATGGATGGAATGCATCTGTCAGGGAAGAAAATGTTTCATTAGATTAGTAATAAATGTGCATTTAAGTTTG
>JAXCLO010000101.1:6156063-6166625 GCA_035583995.1 Arremon aurantiirostris | reverse complement strand
GGGACCAGTACAGGGTGGCACTGGGATGCACTGGGCCCAGTATGAGCCGGTACTGGGAGGCACTGGGACCAGTATAAACTGGAACTGGGACCAGTATAAGCTGGCACTGGGACTGGAATCGCACTGGGACCAGTACAGGGTGGCACTGGGATGCACTGGGCCCAGTATGAGCCGGTACTGGGAGGCACTGGGACCAGTATAAGCCGGCACTGGGACCAGTATAAGCTGGCACTGGGACTGGAATCGCACTGGGCCCAGCAGGGGGCGCCCTGGCACTCCGGGGGCGGGGCCACCCTGGGGACACCGCGCTCCAGCCAATGGCAGAACCACCTTCCCAGCGCCGACCAATCAGCGCGCGGCAGCTCCGCCAAGCCCCGCCACGCGCTCCCCCCTCCCCTCGGGCAGCGCGCGGGACCGCACGTGCCCAATGGGGGCGTGGCCTCCGCCGGGCCTGGCCCCGCCCCCCTCGGCCTCGCCCCGCCCCCGGGAGGCTCCGGCGGGGTGGGGGAGGGGCCGAATTTAACCCCGAGGTGCCCGGGGAGGGGGAGGGACGGGGCTGGCACGCGCGTGTGCAAGGGGGGTGGGGCAGGGTGGGTGTGCAAGGGGTGGGTCTGGGAGTGTGGGTGAGTGTGCAAGGAGGGTGTGGAGTGAGTGTGCAAGGGGTGGGGGCACCTCCAGGTGTGCAAGGATGGGGGTGAGTGTGCAAGGGGAGTGTGGGAGTGCAGGTGGGTGTGCAAGGACGGGGTTGGAGTGAGTGTGCAAGGGATGGGTTGAGTGCGCAAGGATGGGGATGGAGCGAGTGTGCAAAGGGTGGGAGCCCCCAGGGGTGTGCAAAGAGGGGGGGTGTGTGCTTGTACACGCGTGTGCAATGGCAGGGCGGGGTGGGCGTGCAAAGGGCGGGGTTTGCAGCGGGTGCACACGCGTGTGAGCGGGGTGGGGGTGTGCAAGCGTGTCACAGGGCACACGGGTGTGTCACAAGCTGTATGGGTGTGTCACAGGGTGCACACACGTGTTTCAGGGTGCACAGGTGTGTCACAGGCCACACACACATGTCACAGTCTGTGTACGCCTGTTTCAGGGTGTGTCACCGGGCACACGTGTGTTACAGCATGCACGGGTGTGTCACAGCCTGCACACGCGTGTTTTAGTGTGCGCAAGTGTGTCACAGGCTGTACAGGTGTGTCACAGGTCACACACACGTGTCACGGGCTGTACACGCTTGTTTCGGGCTGTACACGTGTGTTACAGCGTGCACATGTGTGTCACAGGGCACACAGGTGTGTCACAGGGCACACACGTGTGTCACAGGCTGCACACGCGTGTTTCAGGCTGCGCACGAGTGTCAGAGTGTGCACGGGTGTGTCACAGGTCACACACGTGTGTCACTGGCTGTCACCCGTGTGTCACAGGTCACACACCCGCGTCACACGTCCCACATGCGTGTCAGGTGTCACACATGAGTCACAGGCTGTCACACACGTGTCACACTCTCACACGTGTGTCACAGGCTGTCACCTGTGTGTCACAGCCCCACCCGGGTGTCCCGGGCTGTCACACACATGTCACAGATCTCACATACATGTGCCAGGTGTCACACATGTGTGTCCCGTGTGTCACACGTGTCCCCGCGTGTCCCCGCTCCCCCCGCGCACCTGCGGGTCCCTCCCTTGATGTGGCGGCGGCGGCTCCGGGGGGGGACCCGGGGGGGACCCTGCGGTGACAACGGCGGCGACGCGCAGGTGGCACCGCGACACCGCCACAACCCCCCGGGGAACGGGGACGGGGCGCTGGGGACCCTCCGTGTCACCTCCGTGTCCCCACTGTCCCCTCTGTGTCCCCATTGTCCCTTCTGTGTCCCCACTGTCCCCTCCGTGTCCCCTCCCTCTCCCCACTGTCCCCTCCATGTCCTCCCGTGTCCCCATTGCCTACTCCGTGTCCCCATTGTCCCCTCTCTGTCCTCTCTGTGTCCCCTCCGTGTCCCCAGCCCTGTCCCGTCCATGTCCCCATTGTCCCCTCCGTGTCCCCAGCGCTGTCCCCGCTGTCCCCAGCGCTGTCCCCTCCGTGTCCCCATTGCCCCGTCCCTGTCCCCTCCTTGTCCCCGGTGTCCCCTCCATGTCCCTTCTGTGTCCCCATTGTCCCTTCCCTGTCCCCCAGTGTCACCTCCGTGCCCTCTCCGTGTCTCCATTGTCCCCTCCGTGTCCCCAGCACTGTCCCCTCCGTGTCTCCTCCATGTCCCCACTGTCCCCTCCTTGTCCCCTCCGTGTCCCGGTGTCCCCAGCGCTGTCCCCGGTGTCCCCTCCGTGTCCCTTCTGTGTCCCCATTGTCCCCTCCCTGTCCCCAGCGCTGTCCCCCCGTGTTCCCTCTCTGTCCCCGCTGTCCCCTCGCGGTGCCCGGGGGGATCCCGGGGTGTCCCCGGTGGTTGTGGGGACAGGGAGGTGACAGGGAGGTGACAGCGCCCGGGGTGGTGGGACTGGGATGGACTGGGAGGTGGGGATGGCGGATACTGGTGGGGGTTTGTGCGTCCCAGTGTGTCCCAATTAATTCCCAGTTCGTTACTGGTGTGTCCCAGTCCGTTACTGGTGTGTCCCAGTTTGTTCCCAGTTTGTTCCCGGTGTGTCCCAGTCTGTCCCAGTCCGTTACTGGTGTGTCCCACTTCTTTCCCAGTTCATTCCCAGTCCGTCCCAGTCCCTTACTGGTGCCGCTGGCGCGGTTGCCGCTCCCACCGGGTGCCGCCGGTGCCGGGAGGAGACACCGGGCAGCGACACCCCCAGTGCTCCCAGTGCTCCCAGTATCCCCAGTATCCCCAGTGCTCCCAGTGCTCCCAGTGCTCCCAGTATCCCCAGTATCCCCAGTCCGGCGGGTGCCGGTGGGACTGAGGTGCCCCCGGTGTTTCCCGGTGCCGCAGATTCCCCCGGTACCCGCGGGATCCCCGGTACTCCCGAGGGCTGCGGTGTCCCCGGTACCACCAGTACCGCCGGTTCCCCGGTTTCCCGGTGCTCTGGGTGCCGCGGTTCTCCCGGTTTTCCCCGTTCCCCGCTGCCCCCGGTGCTCCCAGACACGGTTGGTGCCCCCGGTGCCCCCGGTACCCGCCGGGTTTGGGAGTGCCCCGGTGCCCCGGTAACCCCCGGTGTGATGGGGTCTCACCGGTGCCCCCAGTGCCCTCAATACCCCCAAACGCGGTGTTTGCCCCAATTTCCCCGGTACCTCCCGGTTTTGTGAGTGCCCCGGTACCCCCAGCCCCCGTTCCCCGGTACCCCCGGTGCCCTCCGCCCGCTGCTTCCCGGCAGGAGCGGCCCCGCCGCGGCGCTTCCCGACACGGGCTGAGTAATTCGGGGCGCGGGGCTGACTCAGCGCCCCCAAACCCGGGCTCCGGTGCCCCCCGGTCCCCTCCGGGCCCCTCCGGTACCTCCCGGGTCCCCCCCGGGCCGGATGCGCGGGCGGCGCCGGCCCCAAAAATCTGGGGCAGGAGGAAAAGGGGGCGGGGGGAGGGAGCGGGGGTGACACACGCGTGTGGGGTGACACACGTGTCCGTGGGGTGTCACACGTGTCCGGGGTGTCACACGTGTCCGGGGTGTCACACGTGTCCTGGGGGTGACATGTGAGTGGGGTGTCACACGTCTGGGGGTGACGCGCTTGTGACAGGGCTGGCACACGTGTCCTGGGCGTCACGCGTGTCCGAGGTTGTCACGCGTGTCCGGGGTGTCACATGTGTGTGACAGGGCTGGCACACATGTCTGTGGTGTCCCACATGCGTGTCCAGGGTTGTCATGCATGTCTGAAGGGGTGTCAGACGTGTCCAGGTGTGTCACACGCGTGTGCAAGTGGAGGAGCAGCTGTGCAAGGGCCTTGCATGAGTGTCAGTGCCAGGCCAGGGCCGTACTGGGAGCTCCCAGTCCCATACTGGGCCATACTGGGAGTTCCCAGTTCCGTACTGGGTTATACTGGGGCTGTACTGGTCCATACTGGGATCTCCCCAGTCCCGAACTGGGCCATACTGGGATCTCCCCAGTCCCATACTGGTCTATACTGGGATCTCCCAGTCCCATACTGGTCCATACTGGGAGCTCCCCAGTCCCAAACTGGGCCCCGCGCGTTTCCTGTCCCGGGGCCGTGTCCCAGTTGTGGCTTTGTGGCTGCGTCAGCACCAGCACAGGGTGACAGGGGACACAGGGGACACCATTGGGGACATTGGGGACATTGGGGACATTGGGGACACTGGGGGGCCTCAGGACCTCCCAGCCCAGGGGTGGCACTGGAGCCCAATGGGGACAGCTGTGACCAGAGGGGACACTGTCACCAGAAGGGACAGTCGGTGTCAGTGACACCGTGGGTGACACAGGTGACACAGGAAGCCACGGGGTGACATGTGCGCTCACGGTGACATCAGCACGGAGGGGACACGGGGGTGGCAGCGGCCACAGGGGACCGGGCGGTGACATGCGAAGCTGTGGGTGACACGTGAGGACACAGGGGACGTGTCCCACTGGTGACGCGTGAGGCCACGGGTGACACTCGGTCCTAAAGGTGACACATGAAGCCATAGGTGGCACCTGGGCCCACGGGTGGCACCTGGTCCCATAGGTGACATGTGAGCCCATAGGGTGACACCTGGTCCCACAGGTGACACATAAAGCCACAGGTGACATTTGGTCTCATGGGTGACACACGAGCCCGTGGGTGACACCTGAACCACAGGAGGACACGGGTGGCACTGCGGGTCCCACAGGAGCCTGGTGACAGGGACCTTGTGTCAGGTGTCCCCATGCCAGTGTCCCCGTGTCAGTGTCCCTGTGTCAGTGTCCCCGTGCCAGTGTCCCCAAGGCAATGTCCCCGTGCCAATGTCCCCGTGTCAGTGTCCCCGTGTCAGTGTCGCTGTGTCAGTGTCCCCATGTCAGTGTCCCCATGCCAGTGTCCCCGTGTCCCCCCAGCCCACATCGAGGCGATTCCCTGCAAGATCTGCGGGGACAAATCCTCCGGGGTGCACTACGGGGTCATCACCTGCGAGGGCTGCAAGGTGACACTGGGGACATGGGGGGGACAGGGGACACGGGGGGGACAAGGGACACGGGGGGGGACAGGGACACGGGGGGGGACAGGGACACGGGGACATGTGGGGGACAAGGGGGGACATAGGGGATATGGGGAGATATGGAGACATTGGGGACATGGTGATATGGGGACATGAGGACATGAGGGGAGGACATGGGGACGTGGGGGGACATGGGGACATGGGGGATATGGGGAAACTTGGGGACATGGGGACATGGAGGAATATGGGGACGGCTGGGGACATTGGGGACACAAGGACATGAGGGGGGACATGGGGACCTTGGTGAGCAGGGGGACATGGGGGCGACAAGGGGGACATTGGGGACATGGCGGAATATGGCGACAATGGGGGACATTGGGGACACGAGGACATGAGGGGGGACACTGGGGACATGGGGACATTGGGGACAAGGGGGGAGATGGGCATATGGGGAAATGGGGACATGGAGGAATATGGGGACATTGGGGACACGAGGGGGGACGTGGGGACCTAAGGGACATTGGAGGGACATTGGGACATGGGGCATATGGGGACATTGGGGACATGAGGGGGGACATGGGGATCTTGGGGAGCAAAGGGACATGGGAGGGACATTGGGGGACATGGGGACATGTGGGATATGGGGACAAGCGGGGACATTGGGACATGGGGGAAGTGTGGGACATGGGGACATTGGGACAGAGGCTGCCGTGGGTGGGTGTGGGGGCACCACGGGTGACACGGGTGACACTGGTGACACGGTGCCACCGCAGGGCTTCTTCCGGCGCAGCGAGCGGCGCGGGCCGAGCCTGGCGTGTCACCGCGGGCAGCGCTGCGACATCGACCGCGCCACCCGCACGCACTGCCAGCACTGCCGCCTGCAGAAGTGCCTGCGCCTCGGCATGTCCCGCGACGGTGAGTGACAGCCAGGGGACACCGCGGGGACAGCCACCACCCAGCCCGGGGACACCGGGGACTGTCCCTGGGAGCACTGCTCTGTACCCTTGGGGACATCAATCTGTGACCCTGGGGACAGCTGTAACCCCTGGGGACACCAGGGACTGTCCCTTGGAACACTGCTGTGTGACTCTGGGGACACCACTCTGTCCCTGGGGACATCAATTTGTGCCCTTGGGGACATCTGTACCCTCTGGGGACACCACTCTGTGCCCCTGGAGACACCTGAACCACCCTGGGGACACCACCCTGTGACCCTGGGGACATCTGGAACCCCTGGGGACATCAATCTGTAACCCGGGGACAGCTGGACCCCTGGGGACACGTCCCTGTGCGCCTGGGGACATCAGACTGTGACCCTGGGGACACCGCTCTGTCCCTGGGGACATCAATTTGTGCCCTTGGGGACATCTGTACCCTCTGGGGACATCGATCTGTGACCCTGGGGACAGCTGGACCCACCCCTGGTGTCCCCACATTTGGTGACACCTGTCCCCCAAAGCTGCAGACACCCGTCCCCTCCCCTGAGGACACTTGTCCCCTGTCCCTGCGCCACCTGTCGCCGCCCTGGGGACAGCCCGAGGTGTCCCTGGGGAAGGGCCGGGGCCGCTCGGTGTCCCCGCACGTGTGTGGCACTGCGGTGTCCCCGGTGTCACCCGCTGTCCCCTGTGTCCCCTCTGTCCCCGCAGCCGTCAAGTTCGGCCGCATGTCCAAGAAGCGGCGGGACCGGCTGCAGGCGGAGGTGCTGGAACAGCTGGAAAAGCGGGAAAAGAACCGGGAACAAAACCGGGAACAAAACCGGGAACAGACCCGGGAACACCGGGAACAAACCCGGGAACACCGGGAACAGACCCAGGAACAGACCCGGGAACAAACCCGGGAACACCGGGAACAGACCCGGGAACAGACCCGGGACCACCGGGAACGGCCGGAAAACCGGGAAAAATGGGAAAAAGGGGAAAAATGGGAAAAGCGGGATCAGGAGCGGGCGGCCCCGGTGCCACCGCAGCCCCCCCCGTTGGGGCGCTGTCCCCCCCTGTCCCCCGCTGTCCCCGCGGGCTGTCCCAGCAGGGCGTGGCCCGCGGAGGAGGCGACAAGGAGGGGACAGAACGGGGACAGCGCGGGGACAGCGGGGACAGCGGGGACAGGGCCGGTGCCACAGCCCGGTGCTGGCGGCGTCCCGGAGTCACCGGCGGGGCTGGAGATCGGTGAGTGGCACCGGGACTGTCACCTAAGGGGGTGGCATTGTCACCTGTTTGGGCAGGGGTGGTGGCACCTCGGGATGTCACCTGTGGGTGCTCCATGGTGGTGGCGCCTGGCTCTGTCACCCCCAGATGCCACCACGCTGGTGACTCCTTACCCATCAAGGCCACACACCAGGGCCACCCTCCCTGTCCCCACGCCCTGAATGTCCCCTCAGAGCTGCTGACAGTGTCATGCTGTCACACCGTGCCACCCCAGTGTCCTGCTGTCACACTGCGCCACCCCTGTGTTCTGTTGTCACACCGTGTCACCCCTGTGTCCCCTCAGAGCTGCTGACACAGAGTGTCCTGCTGTCACACCGTGCCACGTGCCACCCCCGTGCCGAGGACATCCAGGGCCACCGCTGGGCCACCTTCAGCCCCGAGGAGATCCGCGCCTACCAGAGCCAGGTGACACTGCTGTCCCCAAGGGTGACACGGCTGTCCCCAGGGGTGGGTGACACAGCTGTCCCCATGGAGGGTGACATGGCTGTCCACAGCGGTGGGTGGGTGACACGGGTGTCCCCAAGGGTGGGTGGCACGGGGGATGACACGGCTGTCCCTAGGGTGGGGAACATGGGGGGTGACACGGCTGTCCCCAGGGATAGGTGGGTGGCACGGGGGTGACACGGCTGTCCCCAGGGCCGGCTGGGTGACACGGCTGTCCACAGGGTGGGTGACACAGGGGTGACACGGCTGTCCCCAGGGATGGGTGGGTGGCACGGGGGTGACGCGGCTGTCCCCAGCGGTGGCACGGGGGTGACACGGCCGTCCCGCAGCCCATGGCGGCCATGTGGCAGCGCTGTGCCCGCCGTGTCACCGAGGCCATCGAGCGCGTGGTGGAGTTCGCCAAGCGCCTGCGCGGCTTCCTGCAGCTCAGCCAGCACGACCAGATCGTCCTGCTCAAGGCGGGTACGCGGCCACCAACGTGTCCCCGTGGCACTGTCACCTCCCCAGGGCCACCCCGGGCCCTGGTGTGCGCTCACAGGGACGCCCCGGGCCCTTGTCACCAGCCCCAGGGACACTGCATCACATTGTCACCAGCCCCAGGGACACTCTGTGCCCTTGTCCCCACACCCAGGGACAGCCCACCCCATTGTCCCCGTCCCCAGGGCCACCCCATCTCGCTGTCCCCAGCCCCAGGGACACCCCACTCCATTGTCACCTGCTCCAGGGCCACCTCACCCCATTGTCCCCAGCCCCAGGGACACCATGACCCACTGTCACCAGACCCAGGGACACCGTGATCTCTTGTCCCCACTTCCAGGGCCACCCCACTGCATTGTCCCCAACCCCAGGGCCACCTCATCTCACTGTCCCCAGCCCCAGGGCCACCCCACTCCATTGTCCCCAACCCCAAGGCCACCCCATCTCACTGTCCCCAACACCAGGGCCACCCCACCCCATTGTCCCCAGTCCCTCCATCCTCCCTGTGGAGGTGACAATCCCATGTGTCCCATGTTGAAGTGACAGTCCCCAAAGTCCCCCCCATCCTCCCTGCCCTTGTGACAATCCCATGTGTCCCACAGCAAAGTGACAGTCTCCAAACTCCCCCTCCACCCTCCCTGCCGAGGTGACACCGCCCGGGGCCACCCCCGCGTTCTCCCCGCCTCCCCCCCCCGTGGCCGGTGTCGGTGTCGCCGGTGCCAGCAGCGCTGTCCCCTCCCCGTGCGGTGACAGGTGCCATGGAGGTTGTCCTGCTCCGCATGTGCCGCGCCTTCGATGCCACCACGGGCACGGTGCTGTTCGAGGGCAAACTGGCGGGGCCCGAGCTCTTCCGCTCGCTGGGTAGGGCGGCGACACTTGGGGACACCTGGGGACGCGTGGGGACAGCGGTGACACCGCGCTGTCCCCAGGGTGTCCCGAGCTCGTCGCGTCCGTGTTTGACTTCGCGCGGGGGCTGAGCGCGCTGCGCTGCTCCGAGAGCGAGCTGGCGCTGCTGAGCGCGCTGCTGCTGCTCAACGCCGGTCAGCCGCTGTCCCCGAGTGTCCCCAAGTGTCCCCAAGTGTCGCTCAGTGTCCCCCCGGTGTCCCCACCCCCTGTCCCCGCCCTATGTTCTCACCCCGTGTCCCCGTGTCCTTCCCCTCCCAAAACAGGGTTTGTCCCTAAGCGGGGTGGGTGGTGGGGTGTCCCAAAGGTGTCCTCATAGTGTCCCCAAGGTGTCACCAGGGTGTCCCCAGGGTGTACCCAGAGTGTCCCCAGGGTGTCCCTAAGGTGTCCTTAAGGTGTCCCCAGGGTGTTCTCACGGTGTCCCCAGGGTGTTCTCACGGTGTCCCCAAGGTATCTCCAAGGTGTCCCCAGAGTGTCCCCAGGGTGTCCCCAAAGTATCCCCGGGGTGTCCCTAAGGAGTCTCCAGGGTGTTCCCAAAGTGTCCCCAAGCAGTCCCTAAGGTGTCCTTAGGGTGTCCCCAAGGTGTCCTCACAGCGTCTTCAGGATATCCCAAAGGTGTCCCCAGGGTGTCCCCAAGATGTCCCCCAAGGTATCCCCAGGGTGTCCCCAAGCTGTCCCTAAGGTGTCCTCAGGGTGTCCCCAGGGTGTCCCTAAGGTGTCCCCCATAGTGTCCTCAGGATGTCCCCAAGCTGTCCCTAAGGTGTCCTTAGGGTGTCCCTAAGGTGTCCCCAGGGTGTCCCCCAAGGTGTCCCTAAGATGTCCCCACAGTGTTCCCCACACTGTCCCTAGGGTGCCCCCAAGGTGTCCCCAAACCTCTGTCCCTCTTCCCACATCCCTGACCCTGTCCCCACACCTGTCCATGTCCCCACACCTGGTCCGTGTCCCCGTGGTGTCCCCACACCCCTGTCCATGTCCCCACGTCCTGTCCATGTCCCTGTCCATGTTCCCATCCCGCTGTCCGTGTCCCCACTCCCTGTCCCTGTCCCCACACCCGTGTCCGTGTCCCCATGCCCTGTCCCTGACCGTGTCCCTGTCCCAATGCCCCTGTCCCTGTCCCCACGCCCCTGCCAGTGTTCCCTGTCTGTGTTCCTGTCCCCACACCTGTCCCTGTGTCCCCACACCTGTCCCTGTGTCCCCACACCCTGTCCCTGTCCGTGTCCCCATGCCCTATCCTTGTCCCCATCCTGCTGTCCCCATGCCCTGTCCGTGTCCCCACACTTTGTCTGTGTCCCCATCCCGCTGTCCCCACACCCTATCTCTATCCCGCTGTCCCTGTCCCCATCCGCTGTCCCCATGCCCTGTCCGTGTCCCCACACCCTGTCCCTATCCCCGTCCCTACACCCTGTTAGTGTCCGTGTCCCTGTCCCCACCCGTGTGGGTGTCCCCGCTGTCCCCAGCCCTGTCCCTGCGGCGTCCCCACCCCCCAGTGCCAGTCCCCCAACCCC
>JAXCLO010000101.1:6027064-6039436 GCA_035583995.1 Arremon aurantiirostris | reverse complement strand
AGGAAAGGAGGCTCCCAGACAAATCCCAAACCCCACCTGGGACAGAAATCCCTCGCTACCACCAAATTCTGGGGTTTTTTTTTTTAATTAAATGCTTCAAATGGCTCTTCCCAGCCAATTCCTGGTGCCTGTGCTGTAACAACACCGATTTTTCCCCTCTTTAATTCTCATTAAATGTCTCCTCCCCGCTCAGTCCCCTGCTCAGTGTGCACCTCTGCTCTTGAGATCCTCCTTTTTCTCCTTGCCTGCCCTTCCCTCACAACATCCACTGGGATATTAATATTCCAGACAGAAATTTTCCCAACCAGCCTCTTCTGCCAATTAAATCTGAATTTTGCTTTGTGGGAAGAATTCGAGCTGCTCCTGTTTGCTCTGATTTTAATGTTTGTACACACGGATTTCTGGCCATTAGAGCCTCGTCCACGCCTGTCCTTGTCCTCCCACGAACCAGGAATGGTGAAAATCCACCCTGGAATCAGGAGGGTTTCTTGCCTGCCTTGGGGTTTTCAGAGCCGGCTTCTCTGGTGGCTAAAATCCTATTAATTTCCAGCCTGTGCTCCTATTTTTATTTTTGAATATATATATATAAAATATTTTCTATTTTATTTGATATAATAAATATTTGGGATTGTTTTGGGGTTGGTGTGACAAGGGACACTGCTAGACCCCATAATTGGCATATGCTTGGAACAGGGACAGCTGGAGCTCCAGGATTTGGGATTTTTTTGGGATTGGTGTGACTAGGGACACTGCTAGACCCCATAATTGGCACATGCTTGGAACAGGGACAGCTGGAGCTCCAGGATTTGGGATCATTTCGGGATTGGTGGTGCAAGGGACCTTGCTGGACCCTGAACTGGACTTTGAGAATGGGGAGAGCAGGAGCTCCAGGATTTGGGATCATTTTGGGATTGGTGGGACAAGGGACATTGCTGGACCCCATAATTGACAAATTGTTGGAATGGGGACAGCTGGAGCTCCAGGAATTGGGATCATTTTGGGATTGGTTGGACAAGGGACATTGCTGGACCCTGAATTGGAGCAGGAGCTCCAGGATTTGGGATTGTTTTGGGGTTGGTGAGACAAGAAACACTGCTGGACCCCAAAATTGGCACATGCTTGGAACAGGGACAGCTGGAGCTCCAGAATTTGGGATTGTTTTGGGATTGGTGTGACAAGGGACACTGCTAGACCCCAAACTAGACATTGGGAATGGGGAGAGCAGGAGCTCCAGGATTTGGGATCGTTTTGGGATTGGTGGGACAAGGGACACTGCTGGACCCCAAACTAGACATTGGGAATGGGGAGAGCAGGAGCTCCAGGATTTGGGATCATTTTGGGATTGGTGTGACAAGGGACACTGCTAGACCCCAAACTAGACATTGGGAATGGGGAGAGCAGGAGCTCCAGGATTTGGGATAATTTTGGGATTGGTGGGACAAGGGACACTGCTGGACCCCAAACTGGAGCAGGAGCTGCAGGATTTGGGATTGAGCTGGGATTGGTGGGACAAGGGACACTGCTGGACCCCAAATTAGACATTGGGAGAGCTGGAGCTCCAGGATTTGGGATCGTTTTGGGATTGGTGGGACAAGGGACACTGATGGACCCCATAATTGGCACATGGCTGGAACAGGGACGGCTGGAGCTCCAGGATTTGGGGTTTTTTTGGGATTGGTGTGACAAAAGGCACTGCTGGACCCTGCACTGGGTACCCTGCTCCAAACTGGGCTGGGAAGAGAGTCCAGGAAATGAGAACGGCCTGAGGCAGGGAGGACGTGGAAGGAGTTAAATCAGAGCGAGATCCTGAGCCAAGAGGAAGTGAAATGCCTCAAAAACATTCAATTGAGCAACTGGGGAATGAGTCACGGAATCGCAGAATCCCGGAATGGTTTGGGCTGGAAGGACCTTAAGGATCATCCATGGGGACACCTTCCATGACCTCCAAAGCCCCCATCCAGCCTGGTCCTGGCCCCTTGCAGGGATCCAGGTGTGGAAACCCAGGAAATCCCTCTGGCTGCCCTGCAGAGCTCAGAGCCCTTGGCACAGAGCCCCAGACCCCTGGGACTGTGATTTAGCCCTTGGAAAAAACAATTATCAACCTTTACATGAAGAATTCAAAGTCAAAAGAGTTTAAGTAGAATGATTGTGAGTTTATCACAGGGTGAAAAATAGAATTTTGGGGTTTTTAGAATGGGGCTTCAGGGGACAAGATGGAGGAATCTGGGCGTGTCCAGCCTTTCTCCTTCTTCTTCTTGGCCTCCATCTTCTGGGTGATATTGGCACTTTTAGATTGGTTTAAGGTAGAAACTCACTGTCTAACACAGGTGATAGTGAGAGGAATGGTGGATTTGTCTTTCCAAGCCAGCTCTGGGTCTGCTGGGAGATAAAACCAGCGCTGGGAGACAAAAGAAACAATGGGAAGGGTTCCACTGATTGATGAATGGAAAAAGATATTTGCTTTTACAAGTAAACTTTAGGTTTGCTGATGAATGAAATTGGACATTGAAAGGTGAAAGAAACAAGGGGGAAGAAAAACCCCTAAATTAGAAGGAGTAAGAATTAAAAATTAAAAGGGAGGGTTGTACATTAGAGGGGAATCTTTGGTATCAGGTGTTCTGGGAACATGTGGCTCCTTTTTCGGGTTTATTTTGCCCAGAAAAAGGTACCCGGACTGTCCATAACTCATTGTTTCTATTGTCTTATATTGTCCTAATTCGAATTGTCCAAATTATTATTACTCTAATTATATTGCTATTTTTATAACCATTTTATTACTATTAAAAGTCTAAAATTTTTTAAAAAGTGTTTTTCACAGTTGCAGGGCTCTGGAAAAAAAAGATTTTCTGACACCTTGGGGGTCATCTCAACCACAGAAACCCAAGACCTGAGCAGAGATGGAGTTTTGGTTTCCTGAGTTTTCCCAGGTTTGGAAATAAGGAAGGAGCAGCCTTGGCAGGGGTTAATCCTCTGTTAACGTGGGTCCTTTTTTGGGTTTATTTTGCCCAGAAAAAGGTACCCGGACTGTCCATAACTCTTTGTTTCTATTGTCCTAATCCAGATTATCCAAATTATTACTACTCTAATTATATTGCTATTTTTATAACCATTATATTACTATGAAATTTTTAAATTTTTTAGAAAAGTGATTGGTGTTTTTCACAGTTGCAGGGTTCTGGAAAAAAAAGATTTTCTGACACCTCGGGGGTCATCTCAACCACAGAAACCCGAGACCTGAGCAGAGATGGAGCTTTGGTTCCCTGAGTTTTCCCGGGTTTGGAAATAAGGAAGGAGCAGCCTTGGCACGGGGTCAGCTGAGGACAGCGAGGCTGTGCCAGCCTGGGAGGAGGCCAAAAAAGCAGCTGGGCACTTTGGGTGGAAGGAGAAATAACGCAGCAAGGGCCATTAAACCTGCAAGATTCCATCCTGGGCCTGGGGAATTCCCTGAGACACAGGGGCAGGGATTTGGTTACGCCCTGACACCCCCAAAACTCCCGGACTCGTTGGGGGAAAAAAAATGGAATTATTAAAGGAGATTATTAAAGGAATTTTGTGCAGATCTGTTCTGTCAGCTATGCTGGCGTGTTCCTTTCTCCTGCTCGAAGAGCTGGAGCAGCAGATTCGCTTCCTCGGTGAGGAGGATGCTGCTTTTGGAGTTATTCCACAAGCGAGGAGCATCTGATGCTCCATCAGTGGTGATAATGAGGCGTTCTCACTTTGAATTGCAAACGGAGCTGGGAGCTGTTCCGGGGAACTCCCTGCAGGAATTAGGGATGGGAGATGGTGGGATTTCATTTTTTATTTTGACTTAGGGATGGGGTAGTTGAGAGGTGGTTTAAAAGATTTTTATTCTATTTTTCGTTTTATGATGGGGGGGGAGACAATATAGATTTATGTTATTATAATTAGAAGTAAAATGGTTTTTAAATTATTTATTTATTTATTTATTTAATTTATTTATACACTATACATTAGAGGTTATAATTATACTATGTATATAGTTATATATACTATATATACAGTACATAATACATAGTATATAATATATACTATATATACAATATATGCTATACTATATGCTATATAATTATACCATAGATGTTATAACTTACGTTATTATAATCAGAAGTTAACTATTTAAAAATTTATTTATTTTATTTATTTATTAATTATAATAAACGTATATATATTTATTTTATATATATATAATTATAGTATGTATATAGTTATATATACTATATATATATACAGTACATAATACATACTATATAATATATACTATATATATACACTATATACTATACTATATATTATATAATACTACAGATGTTATAATTTACATTATTATAATGATGAGTTAACGATTTTCAAATTAATTTATCCGTTTTATTAATTTATTTATTTATTATAATAGAGTATAAGTGATTTTTTTATCAGCTTTAGCTACACTATGTTGTAAATGCTTTTTGTAATTCCCTGCAGGAATTACAGGGTAGCTCATCAGCGATGGGAGATTGTTGGATTTAAGTTTTTATTTTGACTTAGAGATGGGGTAATTGAAAGGTGTTTTAAAAGATTTTTATTCTATTTTTCGTTTTATGAGAAGGGGGAGACAATATAAATTTTTGTTATTATAATTAGAATAATATAATATAATATAATAATATCATAATAATATAACAGATATCATAATACTATATATATTATTTTTATATATTATACATATATTATATTATTATAGTATGTAATATAATATAATATAATATAATATAATATAATATATATAATATTTCGTATAATAATACATATTATATATATTATATAATATATGATATAATAATATAATGTAATTTTTAAAATTTTAAATTTAAAAATTTAAAATTATTTAAAATTTATTTATTTTATTTATTTATTTATTTATTTATACACTATACATTAGAGGTCATAATTATACTATATATATACACCATATATATACTATATATATACTATATAATATATACTATATATATTCACTATATACTATACGATATAGTATATAATTATACTATAGATGTTATCATTTATGTTATTATAATTAGAAGTTAACAAATTTTAATTTATTTATGTTATTTATTTATGTATTATACAATATGAATACTGATACTGATACTGATAATAATAATAATAATAATAATAATAATAATAATAATAATAATAATAGTAATACATGTTTATACCAAGTGTTTCTTGGTTTACCAGCTTTAGCCCAGCTGGAATCCAAGGAGGGTTTTCCCTCTCAGATCCAGCAGGATGGAGCCTAAACCCACAGTGTCCCTGGAATTTCACACATTAACCCTGCCCTGGTGAGGTTTTTTCCCCATGTTCAGGACAAATTCCTGCTCTGCTGGAATGTCCCATCCTCATCCAGAGGCACCAAATCATCCTCATCCCCCAAAAAAATGAGCTTTGGGCTTCACCTTCCCCCTGGAGCTGCTCGTTAACAAATATGGAAAGGAGTGAAAACCGGGCAGAAATTCTCCTCTGCATCACAGACTCTTAACCAGCCTTTAACTCCAATTCCTGCTCTGAGCTGAGCATTAAATGGCTCCAAATGGAGCTGGTGGGAAAACACGACCTCATTAAGTCTGTGCCCCATCCGTCAGAGGCTGGAGGCAAACAAAGCACGCGGAGAAGGGACTTGGAGCAGGGAAAAGAGGCAAACACAGCACAGGTTGTCATCCCCATCAGGTATTCCCCATCCTCACCCCACGTGGGATTCCCTGGGAAACAACAAAACTGAAGGTATTTAAAAAAAAAATTAAATTTAAAAAAAGGCCCAGACTAAAAATATTGAATTTTTTTTTATTCCAGAGGCAGCGAGATTAAACATCTCCTAAATTATACATCCATGGGGCTCATTACAGACACATCAGGGAGCTGCTGGCTGGCTGGAAAAACCTGACAGGGAGAGCTGCTCCAGCTGGTGAGCAGTAAAAACCCACCAAGTGCATAAAAACCCAGCCAAGCTGATGTTCAACCCCTCAGGGTGGAACTCTGCTCCTTCTCCTGTCCAACCTCGGCAGCCTCACTGAGGGATTGAAATCCAGGAGACTTTGCTGATACAGCAGTGAGAAATCCCTGGGCAGGGAGAAATTCCTGTGTCTTGGGAGCTTGATTCATGTTTGGGTCATTGGTTCGTGTTTGAATCATTCATTTTTGTTTGGATCCTTGTTTGGTGTTTGGATCCTCAGTTTGTGTTTGGATTCTTGATTTGTGTTTGGATCCTCAGTTCTTGTTTGGACCCTTTTTTGTGTTGAATCCTTGTTTGGTGTTTGGACCCTCAATTTGTGTTTGGATCCTCAATTTGTATTTTGATCCTTGTTTGTGTTTGGATCCTTGATTCTTGTTTGGATCTTTGTTTGGATTTTTGGATTTTTGATTTTTATTTGGATCCTTGTTTGGTGTTTGGATCCTTGATTTGTGTTTGGATCCTTGATTTGTGTCTGGATCCTCAATTCTTGTTTGGATCCTTTTTTGTGGTAGATCCTTTTTTGTGTTTGGATCCTTGTTTGGTGTTTGGATTTTTGATTTTGGTTTGGATTCTTGTTTGTGCTTGGATCCTCAATTCTTCTTTGAATCCTTTTTTGTGTTGGATCCTTGATTGTGTTTGGGTCCTTCATTTGTATTTGGATCCTCAATTCATGTTTGGATCTTCAATTTTTGTTTGGATGCTTGTTTGTGTTTGGATCCTCAAATTGTGTTTGGATCCTCAAATTGTGTTTGGACCCTTGATTTCTGTTCGGATCCTCGATTCATTGTTGTATCCTTGGTTTATGTTTGGATTCTTGACTTGTTTTTGTATCCTTGGTTTATGTTTTGATTCTTGCATGTTTGCATTCTTGATTTGTTTTTGTATCCTTGGTTTATGTTTGGATCCTTGATTCATTTTTGGATTCCTGTTCTGACCCTGCCACCCCAGAGCTCAAAGCACAACCAAATTCCATGGGGAAATCCTCAATTTCTGGCCCAAAATGTCCTTTTGGGAATCCCCTGGTTGGGGACAGCTCCACAGCAGCTCTTTGTCTGCAGGAATTAAAGGGGATTATGGATTTATTTGTTCCTACCAGGAATAATGGGAATGGCAGCCCTGGCACTCCCACATGGGAGCTGCTTCCTCAGAGAGGAGAGCCAGGCACTGGAACTGATATTCCTGCCTGAAATTTTAAAAGCAGCAGGAAGATGGATGGAAGATGGAATATTTTCTCCTGCTCCAGTGAGGAATCAGGATGGGAAGTGGAGGTGATGGAACAGAATAATGGGATCACTGAGGCTGGAAAATCAGTCCCAGCTGTGCCCTATCCCCACCTTGTCCCCAGAGGTCCGAGTGCCACCTCCAGGTGCCACCTCCAGGGATGGGCACCCCAAACCTCCCTGGGCAGCTCCAAGGCCTTAAAACCCTTCCTAGGAAGAGATTTTTCCTAAAATCTGATCTAAATCTCTCCTCCTTTTTCTGTCCCTGTTCCCTGGAGCAGAGCCCCACCTTCCCTGGCTGTCCCCTCCTGTCAGGAGCTTTGCAGAGCCACAAGGTCCCTCCTGAGCCTCCTTTGCTCCTTCCCGGCTCCTTCAAAAATTCCCAGCTCCCTCAGGAATTCTTTAACCTCTTTCCCAGCTCCTTTAGGAATTTTCCAGTCCCTTCCCAGCTCCCTCAGGAATTCCCAGCTCCCTCAGGAATTCTCCATTCCCTTCCCAGCTCCCTCAGGAATTCTCCAGCTCCTTCAAGAATTCTCCATTCAATTTCCAGCTCCCTCAGGAATTCCCAACTCCCTCAGGGATTGTCCAGCCCCTTTTTCAGTTCCCTCAGGGATTCTGCGTTCCCCTCCTGGCTCCCTCAGGAATTCTCCATTCCCTTCCCACTCCCTCACGAATTCTCCATTCCCTTCCCAGCTCCCTCAGGGATTCTCCAGCTCCTTCAAGAATTCTCCATTCTATTTCCAGCTCCCTCAGGAATTCCCAACTCCCTCAGGGATTATCCAGCCCCTTTTTCAGTTCCCTCAGGAATTCTCCATTCCCTTCCCAGCTCCCTCAGGAATTCTCCATTTCCCTCCCGGCTCCCTCAGGAATTTTCCAGGCCCTTCCCAGCTCCCTCAGGAATTCTCCAGCTCCTTCAAGAATTCTCCATTCAATTTCCAGCTCCCTCAGGAATTCTCAGCTCCCTCAGGAATTCTCCAGCCCCTTCCCAAATACCTCAGGAATTTTCCAGCCCTTTCCCAGCTCCCTCAGGGATTCTCCATTCCCTTCCCAGCTCCTTCAGGAATTTCCCATCCCCTTCCCAAACTCTGCACACGCTCCATCCCCTCCAGGCCTTGCTGTGAGTGTCCCAGAGCTGCACACAGCCTGCCCAAAAACCCAAACCAGAGATTGCTGAGGGTGAATTTCTGTTGATTGCTGAGGGTAATTTCTGTTGCTGCCGCCCTCCCTCAGTTCAAACCCAGCTCCAGGGGATGCTCACCCAGGGAATTCTCCCAACCTCTGATGCTGAGCTGAGCTCCAAGGGTTTCAAGGCCTTGGAGCTGCCCACTCCACAGATCCCTCCCATCCCATCTGGCTCCGGCCCTGCCCTCGTTAGTGGCAGCAGCCCCTGGGATTTGATTAATTTGTCATTAATTTGGCAGAGGTTGCTCAGATCCTCGCTGGGAGGTCACGGCACCACAGATGGCACCGGGCCACCACCCCTGAGGTGACACCAGGACCTCACCCTGCCCTCAGCCCCCACCACTGCTCCTCATGGGTGGTGGCGCCGCTCCAGGAGCGCAGATGGAGCTCGGGGTGGTCACTGCCATCAGCTGTCACCCTGTGTCACCAGCTGCCAGGGACAGCTGCTGGTTGAGGCAGAAAATGGGGTTTGGGATCATCTGGGGCTCTTTTGGCTCCTTCTGGACCTTGGTGGCTCTGCTGGGGCCATCCTGAGGCCACCCCAGCAGTTCCATGGATCTGGAGAAGATCCCTTTGGAGTCACATTCCCCTCCTGAGGGATCCATCCCTTCATCTCCAAGAGATTCTCTTGGAGTATCTTTCCAAAATTTCCAGAAATTCCATTGTGAGGATCATCGTCCTGAGGGGTCCTGAGCTGTCCCCCAAAAGCTGCTCCAGCACTTCTCCCCTCACCTGTACAGAGGAAAGGAAATACAAAAAAAATCTCCTGAGCTCAGCGCAAGGCAGGGAGAGCTCACTCAGCAACTCCCACCAGGGGCAAAACCGGCTCGAGTTGGGAAATTAATTGAGTTAATTGAATTTATTACCAGTGAGAGCAGAGGCAGGTAATGAGAAGTAAACCCAAGTGATAAAAACACTTTTCCCTCACCTCTGCCTCCTTCCCAGCTGAACTTTGTTCCTGATTCTGCTCCTCACACTCTCCCTCCTCTCTGCCCTTGGTGCCTCTTCTCTCACTGCTCTGGCCACAGCTGATCCTGCACAATCCCTTCTTCCCCTTCAATATTTTATCCCAGGGGATAAAAATTCCCCAAACCCAGGGAATAAAAATTCCCCAAACGTAAAATTCACCTGCAGCTCCTTAAACCCAGAGGATAAAATGCACCAAACCCAGAATTCACCTGCAGCTCCCCAAATGTTTATCCCAGAAGATAAAGATTCCCCCAAACCCAAAATTCACCTACAGCTCCCTAAGCCCAGAGGATAAAGATTCCCCAAACCCAGAATTCACCTGCAGCTCCCCAAATTTTTATCCCCAAATCTAGAATTCACCTGCAGCTCACAAACCCAGGAGATAAAGATTCCCCAAACCCCAAAAATAAAGATTCTCCAAACCCAGAGGATAAAGATTCCCCAAACCTCAAGAATAAAGATTCCCCAAACCTAGAGGATAAAAATTCACCAGACCCAGAGGATAAAAATTCCCCAAGCCTATAATTCACCTGAAGATCCCCAAATTTTTATCCCAGAAGATAAAAATTCCCCAAACCCTGAGAATAAAGATTCCACAAATCTAGAATTCACCTGCAGCTCCACACACCCAGGGGATAAAATTCCCCAAACCCCAAAAATAAAGATTCCCCAAATCCCAAGAATAGAGATTCCCCAAACCCAAGGGATAAAATTCACCAAACCCAGAGGATAAAAATTCCCCAAGCCTATAATTCACCTTCAGCTCCCCAAATTTTTATCCCAGAGGATAAAAGTTCCCCAAACCCGGGGGATAAAAATTCCCCAAAGCCAAAATTCCCCTGCAGCTCCCCAAACCTGGAACCTGAGCAGCTCCAGGAATTTAATTTCCAAATCGAATTCTCCTCTCCTGGTGGGGATTTCTTCTGCTTGGTTCAATTTTAGGGGCTGAGGAAGATCCTTCCCACCAGCACAGTTCGGCCTCTCCGTGCCAGGGGGCTGCTGCATTTTATAAAAAGTGTTTTTTCTGAATCAAATTGTGCACTCATCAGAAAATGGACCTTGCTGGTTGATGTATGTTTGGGAAGTGCCACGAACGTTTATTGTGCTGTATAAATAAAATATAATAATGCTGAGACTCAAGGACTCCCATGGAGTCATTCAGGAGAGAGGCAGAGGGCCAGTGAATGAATTTGGACAAGGCTCAGGAAAGGAAAAGAGATTTATTTATTGTTTAAACAGGGAGGAAAAAAAATAAAAAGAAAAAGAAGGGAAAAAAAAGCCACGGAAAAGGGGTTCTGAGCCTGGGCTAAGCAACAGAGCAGATCCTGTGCTTGAGGAATGGGATGAAAAGGGGATTTTCCTGCCTAAAAATGTGTGGGGGGAAAAATAACCATGGAATGGGGATTACACACCTGGATTTGGGAGAGGATTATCCAGGGAACGGCAGAAAAAAAAAACAAAAATGGGGGTTCCACACCTGGATTTGGGATGGAATGATCAAGGAATAACCCCTGGAATGGGCCTTCCTGGATTTGGGAGAGGATGATCCAGGGAATGGCAGAAACAAGCCAAAAATAGGGGTTCCACACCTGGATTTGGGACTGGATGGTCCAGGGCACCTGGATGGCAGAAATGACGCAAAAAATTGCGGTTCCACACCTGGATTTGGGAGAGGATGATCCAGGAAATGGCAGAAATGACCCAAAAATGGGGGTTCCATACCTGGATTTGGGACAGGATGATCTGGGGGAGATGATGGCAGAAATAACCCAAAATGGGGGTTCCACACCTGGATTTGGGAGAGGAAAATACAGGGAAAGGAACGGCAGAAATGACCCAAAAATTGCCATTCCACAGCTGGATTTGGGAGAGGAAAATCCAGGGAAGGGAATGGAAGAAATGACCTAAAAATGGAGGTTCCAGAGTTGGATTTGAGAGAAGGTGATCCAGGAGAGAGAATGGCAGAAATAATCCAAAAATGGGGGTTCCACACCTGAGTTTGGGACAGGAGGATCCAGGGAAGGGAATGGCAGAAATGACCCAAAAATCCACACCTGGATTTGGGAGAGGAGGATCCAAGAGAGAGAATGGCAGAAATAACCCTGGAATGGGGGTTCCACACCTGGATTTGGCAGAGGAAAATCCAGGTGAGAGAATGGCAGAAATGACCCAAAAATGGGGGTTCCACCCCTGGATTTGGGAGCAGATTTGGGGCAGGTTCATGCCAAACTCCCCCTGCCTGTTTGCACCTTTCCCTGGAGCCAATCCAAGGCTGCCGCAAACACAAAAGGATTCATCACTCTCGGGCTGTCTGCAGCCAGCAAACCCAGAGCAATGTTTGACAGCGAGGAATAATTACCTTGCCAGCTCTGCTTTATCCACATTTCAAAATTCAGGGAGTGCAGGGAGGGGGGAGATAAAGCCACGTTCCCAGCGGCTCGGGCGAGGAACCCATCCAGGCTGGAAGCTCCCACACCCCAGGAGATGCTGAGAGGCAATGGGGCATTTCCCCCTCCCCTCTTCTCTCCTTTATTTCTCCTGCACCTTCCTCACCGATTCCTCCCTCTCCTGTGAGGTTTGGGATGGCCCCATCCCCAAAAATTTCCCCCTCAAAACCTGGCACTAAAAATCCTGCCCAGCCTGGGGGTTCACCACCCCGAGGTGAGCTCTGGGCCCAAATTATTTTTTTCCCGCTCATCCCGCACGTCTTTAATTAAATTAGCTCCGACACAAAAAGGGTTGCCTGACCCTGATTGGGTTAAACGAGCCCGTCTCCATGGCAACCGGCTCCTCCGAAAAGGGCTGGCATCTCCTGCCTCTCCTCCAAACCTTTCCACATTCCTCAGCTCCCAGCCCTGCGATTTAAAGGCGCCAAGTTGGGTTTGGGAGGTGCCCTGCCTGGATTTGGGGGTTTCGGAGAAGCCCTGCGTGGAATGTGGGGGTTTTGAAGGCACACAGTTGGAGTTGGGGGGGGTCTGGAAGGCACCA
>JAXCLO010000101.1:5994928-6005680 GCA_035583995.1 Arremon aurantiirostris | reverse complement strand
CACAGTCCCTAAATCCCCTAAAATCCCCCCAAACTGCATCCATTCAACACCCTCTGTGCCCCCACAACCCCTAAATCCCCCCTAAACAGCCCCTGTGCCCCCCATAACCCTCAGGCCAGGGGGGGCTGGGAGTTCGGGAGAGGAGGAGGAAGAGCAGGAGATGAAGAAGAGGAGGAAGAGGAGGAGGAGCCTTCATGGAGCCGCAGCCCAGTGCCCATGCCAGGCTCGGGAGGCAGGGAAGGGGATTTGGGGTGCCGGGGGCACCCGAATTCCTGGAAAAAGAACAAAACCCCCCTTGGGGAGGGGGGGTCAGGATGTGACACCCGCCCACTCCTAAAAACCCAACCCTAAATACCCCAAATCTTCGTCATCTCAGCCCAAATGAGTCACTCCCCCCCACCCCCGCTTCCTCCCCCCGCAGGGACAATCCCGGCGAGCTGAGGGGGGGTCCCGGCACCCCAAAACCCTCAGGGTCCCTTCCCTGCCATTGGCAGAGCCCCTCTACCCAGTGTTGGGATGGGGTCCCCCCCAAATTGCCAGGATCTCCCTCCCCTTGCCCAAAAATGTGGGGAAAATGGCAGTGATGGAGGGGGGCTCCAGGCAAACCCTCTCCCCAAAAATCATCTCTGTCCTAGGGTGGGGTCCCCCCAAATCACAGGATCTCCTCAAAGATCCCCCCTAATAAAAGGATCCCCCATAAAAAGGACCCCCCCCATTAAAAAATCCCAAGGATCCCCCATAGAAGGATCCCCCAATAAAGGATCCCAAGGACCCCCATAAAAGGGGGGAAAGGGCAGCGACCCCCCCCAAAAAAAAGGGGAAATCTCTGCCCCACAACACCCCTGAGCCCCAGGGGGAAACCCCCACACCTGGAGCGTGACAGAAACCCCAAAAATGAGCACAGATTTGGGTATTTTTGGGGGGGATTTTTGGTGCATTTGCATGAACCCCTCCTCGGCAGATTTCGGGCTCGGAGCTGCTTCCCCAAAATTCCCCCACCCCAAAAGCGGCCGGGGCCAGGTGTTGGGGTGCCGCAAGCTGCAGCAGCACCCCCCTTTCTGCAGCAGCTGAATTTTGAATTTTTTGAATTTTGGGTGGTGAATCCTCCCCCCCTTCCCCTCCCCCAGCTCTTATTTACAGCCCGGTTCGGGGAAGCGGCGGCGGCTTCTGAGAAAAACCCCGGTGGTGACGGAACCGGAAAGCTCCGGGTTATCGGCGGGGCCGGGCGGCTTCCAGGAAACGCGGCACGAAACTGCTGCTAAAGGCACCCCGAAACTGCCAAAAGCGCCCCAAAACTGCTGCTAAAGGCACCCCAAAACTGCTGCAGAAACCTGCACCCCAAAACTGCTGGTAAAGGCACCCCAAAACTGCTTCTAAAGGCACCTCAAAACTGATAAAACCACCTCAAAACTGCTGCTAAAGGCACCCCGAAACTGCTAAAAGCACCTTGAAACTGCTGCTAAAGGCACCCCAAAACTGCCAAAAGCACCCCAAAACTGCTGCTAAAGGCACCCCAAAACTGTTACAGAAACCCCAAAACTACTACAGAAATCTCCACCCTAATACCCTCCAGTCACCCCAAAACTGCTACAGGAACCCCCACCCTAATAAACCCCAGGAACCCCGAAACTGCTCCAGCACCTGGCACCCCAGTTCCTCCTCACCCAGCACCCACACCCAACCCCCCCCTGCACCCCAACTCGCCCCACCCCATCCCCTGGCAGCCACCAACACCCCGAACCCCCCAAGCACCCACACCCCAATTTAGGGGCCACCAACACCCCAAAATCCTGTGAGGCACCAACACCCTGAGCTCCACCTGCACCCCAACTTCTCCCTGTCACCTGCACCCCAAACCCCTGGGATCCACCAGCACCCCAAATTTCACCTGCACCCCAAATTCCACCCACACCCCAACCCCCTGGGAGTCCCCCCCTCACCCTGAGCTCCCCCTGCACCCCAAAACCCCCCAAGCCCCCCCCAAAACCCCCCCAAACCCGCCCATTCTCCCTTTGCATGTTTCCATGGCAACCTTTGCATGCAGGCCTCGCTGCGCCCGAACAGGCCCAAAATATCCCCACAGACACAGCGCTGCAAAAAACACCCAAAAAACACCAAAAACCCCCCGAAAACCGGAAAACCAAAGCGAAACAAAACAAAAACCACCCCGAAAAAAGCAGAAAACCCACACCCAGCAGCGTCCTGCACTCTGGGCTGAGTCACTCTGGGCTGGTTTGGGAACCAGGGCCTGGCTTGGTGGCCCAGGTGTGGATTTTGGGGCAGGATTTTGCATTTCCAGATTATTTTAGGGCAAGATTTTTCCTTTCCAGAGCATTTTGGGGCAGGATTTTGCATTTCCAGAGGATTTTGGGGCAGGATTCTGCATTTCCACAGGATTTTGGGGCAGGATTTTGCCTTTCCAGAAGATTCTGGGGCAGGATTTTGCATTTCCAGAGGATTTTGGAGCGGGATTTTGCATTTCCACAGGATTTTGGGGCAGGATTTTGCCTTTCCAGAGCATTTTAGGCAGGATTTTGCCTCTCCACAGGATTTTGGGGCAGAATTCTGCATTTCCAGAGCATTTTGGGGCAGGATTTTGCATTTCCAGAGGACTTTGGGGCAGGATTCTGCATTTCCAGAGCCTTTTGGGGCAGGATTCTGCCTCTGCCATCCACCCCAAACCTGCAGGGATGGGAATTTGGGGTGCAGGGACCCCCCTAAAGAAGGAGAAAAAAAGATATTTAAAAAGGGAAGGAAACTGCAGCAGTGCTGAGTGAGCCCCTGGCACAAATTTTCCAGAGAATTCCTGAATTCCCCATCCCTGGAATTGTTTGCACAGGAGCTTGGATGAACCTGGAAGATCTCCATGGTCAGGAGGTGGAAAAAAAAAGAATTTTAAGGTCTCTCCCCACCCAGTCCAACCTGGAATTCTGTGATTAAAACCCCACAGAGATGGAAATGAGGATGGCAATGTCCCAATGTCCCCAAGGCTGCAGGTCCCTTTTTTGGGGGGCTGGCACAGCCCAAATGCTGGGGAGGGAAAACGAGTTTGGTAGCAAAGAAATGAGAAAAAAAAAAGACATTTATTGACCAAACTACAGCTTGTTGTGCACACAAGCAGGGCCTGGCTGTAGCACCAGGGCTGGGCCGGGCTCCAGGGGACACCTGGGGACAAGGGGGGGTCCCATGGGGTCCCACCAGTGCAGCCAGGGTGGGCAAGGAGCCCCTTGGGCATCAAAATCCCCTGGTGGGGAGCCCTGAAGGAGCTGCAGGAGCAGCTCCAGAACATTCTACATTCAACCATCAGCTCTGTCCAGCTCATGGCTCGGAGGAGGAGGAGGAGGAAGGGGAGAGAAGGAAGTGGCCACAATGAACTTCCACAGCTCCCCCACCCCCACCAAGAGGGAGCAAACAAAAATAAAGATTTAAAAGCAAAAACCAGAACCATCAGCTGCTGCCAGCCAGCCAGCCGTGGTCACAGCCAGGCCACTGCTGTTTGTCACCCTCTGTCACCCTCCCAGGGGCAAAGGCTGGAGTGGAGTCAAAAATGCTGCTTCCCTCAGGAACGAAGCCACATTCAGAATGAATTCCTCCTTTTTTTGAATCGTCAGCTCTGTAAAAATGTATATATTCTACAGATTTATAGACATTTACAGGTTCTCTACATCCTCCCCAGCCCACTGGGGGTGGTTTTCTTTTACATAATTACAAAATGCATTTGTTATTTCTGAACTGGCTGTGTGAGTGGGGCCAGGACAGAGTTTGGGGTGACCCCCAGCCCCTCCAAGCCCTGTGCCAAGGGGAGGGAAGGGGCTGGGCAGGGCTCCAGCTCGGTGGCACCGGCTCTGGCACAGCTCTGGCACTCCCTGGCAGCACCTGGCTGCAGGTGCAGGCTGGCACAACATTTCCAGCATGCAGTGCTTCTGCTCCAGAGCAGCAGAGCTGCGAGTTTAGGCAGGGCAGAGAGGCAGCAGAAGGTGCTATTTCCAGAAAAAAATGTTTAAAAAAAAACAAACCAAAAACCCCACACAACCACAAGCCTCAAAACATCTGCTCCAGGCTCAGCTGCCTCGCCCAGCCCAGCAGGAGCTGCTGGAGATGGTTCCCTCTGGCATCCAAGTGAAGCCAAGTCCACTTGAGGGGAGCAGAGAGGAAAAAATCTCTTCCCAAAGCCACAAATCCTCCATCCATCCATCCATCCATCAGCTGGGATCACACCTTCCTCTTCCTCAGCAACCAGCTGGGCTCCGGGGACAGCTCCACGTCCTCCTGGGGTCACTCAAGTCCAGCTTCAGAGGGAGCAGGGCAGCTGTGCAGCCCCAGGGAGCCAAAGTCCTCCCCAAATGCTCCCCAAAATGCTCCCAAATGCGTCCTGGGCAGCTCCAGGCTCACCGGATCATGTAGGCCAGGCTGGCGCCCAGGCCGGCCACCCCCGCGAAGGCCACCAGAACGTTCCGGATGCTGCTCTCCAGGTCCTCCACGCGGAAAAAGTCCACAAAGCCCTCCTGGGAGAGAGAGGAGAGGGGGGTCAGATGGGGGGACAGCCTGCCTGGCACAGCCCCCAGACCCATTTCAGCCTAGAACACCCCCAGCCCCATTTCATGCTACACATCCTATTGTGCACCCTCAGCCCCATTGCATCCCGCACATCCTCAGACCCATTTCAGCCTCAAACAGCCCCTGTGCTCCCCCAGACCCATTTCAGCCTAAACCAGCCCCAGACTCATTTCAGCCTAAAACAGCCCCAGCCCCATTTCAGCCTCAAACAGCCCCCGTGCTCCCCCAGACCCATTTCAGCCTCCAACATCCCCCAGCCCCGTTTCATCCTGCACATCCCATTGTGCACCCTCAGCCCCATTGCATCCTAAAACACCTCCAGACCCATTTCAGCCTAAAACATCCCCCCAGCCCCATTTCAGCCTCAAACAGCCCCCAGCCCCATTTCATCCTGCAAATCCCCAGCCCCATTTCATCCTGCAAATCCCCAGCCCCATTTCATCCTAAAACACCCCCACCCCATTTCAGCCTCAAATATCCCCCAGCCCCATTTCATCCTGCTCATCCCCTGTGCTCCCCCAGCCCCATTCCAGCCACCCTAGCCCTCCCAGGGCTGCCCTGATTTTGGGAATGCTGCCTCCAAGCTGGGCAGGAACACTCCAAAAACTGCTTTTTACCTCAAACCACCTCAGCCAGCTCATGCTGAGTGCATCCTACAGCCCCACAACCCCCCTGGCGACAGCGAGCCAGCACCGCCACCCACCCCAGGAGCAGGAAAAGGCCGGAATGTTGGGGAAAGCTCAGGAACTCCAGGAATTGTGACTCACCCAGCCCCCCTGGCTCTCCAGCCACTCCCTCTTGGAGGACACCAGGGCGTCTGTGATGATCCCAGCCAGGCTGCTGACGCTCTGCTCCTGCTGGATGCTCTTGAGGTGCTTGGCCACGAAGGCCCCGAAGGCGATGAGGGTCACCACGCGGCCCCAGTTGGTGACCCCGTCGCTGAACATCTGGGCTGCCACCTCCACCACGCACTGCAGGTCCTCCTCCTGCTGGATCTGCAGCTTCCTCAGCATCCCTGCAAAACCGACAGCTTGAAGGAGGGGTGCAGGACCACAGGCAGCTCTTCAAAATGCAATTTATAACATCCAGCATGTCGTGGGTGACAGAGCTGTGCCCACAGCTCCAGCTGCAGGCAGGCCTGGAGTCCCTTTAATTTTGGTTACAGTGCATTATTAACTTTTCTTTTGGTTACATTGCATTATAAACTTTTCTTTTGGTTGCAATGCACTGCATACTTTCCTTTTGGTTGCAATGCATTATAAACTTTTCTTTTGGTTACACTGCATTATTTACTTTTCTTTTGCTTACAATGCATTATATACTTTCCTTTTGGTTACATTGCATTATTTACTTTGCTTACAATGCATTATACACTTTTATTTTGGTTACAATGCATTACAAACTTTTCTTTTGCTTACAATGCATTATATACTTTTTTTTTTGTTATGTACTTTTCTTTTTGTTACAATGCATTACATATTTTCCTTTTGGTTACACTGCATTATATACTTTTGGTTACACTGCATTACAAACTTTTCTTTTGGTTGCAATGCATTATATACTTACTTTTCTTTTGGTTACAAATGCATTATAAACTTTTCTTTTGCTTACAATGCATTATATATTTTTGATTACAATGCATGATATATTTTTCTTTTGATTACATTACATTATAAACTTTTCTTTTGCTTACAAACACATCATAAACTTTTCTTTGCTGAGCATTTTAATACAGCAGAACCAATCTATACCTTAATTTTACCTACAGCCTATCATAACTACAATAATTACCATTTTATAGTAGTATACTATAATATACTATATTCAAAATTACCATATTTATGTTACTGCTCTCCAATCACTAAAAGTCAGTACATTACAGTTTAAGCTAGAAGTTGCTTTTCAGTTTTCTTGCAGTGGAAAATTCTGAGATCTTTTTGCTGCTTGCAACTTTGCTGACTTGTTTTTCTGTGGAATCTTTCTGCTTGGTAAAAACATCTTGTTTGGGGTGGGTTTATCCTTTGCTCCAAGCCATAAAAATCCCTCATAACTAACATAAAATACCCTTTGCCTCCTTGGTTATCCAGCAAGACTGGCTCAGCAATTCTTCTATATCAAAACTTGCTTTCATTTCTATTTCATTCTCAGGTTCTACATTTAAAAATCGTTCTGCCAAGCATCTGTGAGATTTTCTGGTGAAACTTTCATCCTTCCCAACACCCGAGGTTTAGGGGCAGCCAAACAGCCCCAGAGGGGCAGGGAAGAGGGTGGGACCCCCCAAAAATGGAGTTTGGGATGGAGAATGAGTTTTGCTCTCCCTCACCTGGGCCACACAAACCCAGCCCTGGCACATTTTAGTTCCTTTTTGATTTTTAAAAATAGAATAATTTAAATAAAGAATTTAAATAAAGAATTTAAATCAATAAAATAATTCAAATAAATTAAATAACTCAAATGAATAAAATAATTTCAAATAAATAAATTAATTCAAATAAATAAAACAATTGAAAAGAATTGAAATTAAAATAAAAGTAATTTCAATTAATGAAATAATTAAAATAAAATAATTTTAAAATACTTTACATTATTTTAAGATAATTTTAAAAAACTTTGAAATAAAAATAATAAAAAATAAAATAATTTAAATTAAATCCTAGAATAAAGTTAGAATAATTTAAATTAAGATCATTTAAAATAATTTGAATTAAAATAAAAATAATTTCAATGAATAAAATAATTTAAAAAATTAAATTATTGAAAAATAATTGAAAACTAAAATGAAAATGAAAATTTTAATTTTAAATAATTATTTAATTAATTTTAGCTCTGCCTGGCTACAATTAATTAAATAATTATTTAAAATTTTTATGATAATTAAATTATAAATTATAATTAAATAATTATTTAAAATGATGCCCATCTCGCCCTGCAGTGCCCTCCGCGCAGGGCAAAGAGCCGAGGCTGTCCAAAGCCAAAGGCGTCACTGCTCGGGTGCTGCTCAACGGGCAGGAACCTCCCCGGGCAGTTCCTCCTCTGCTCGCTCAGGAAATCACCGAGGCTGCTCAGGAAACCGCCCAGGCCCGACATTCCTGCCGAGAGTCATCCCCCAGGAATGCCCGGGAATTGGGGCCAGGAACTGACCCCACAGGAACTGATCCCATTGATCCCACAGGAACTGGGGCCAGGAACTGATCCCACAGGGAACTGATATTGGGAATTGGGGCCAGCAACTGACCCCACAGGAACTGGGGCCAGGAACTGACCCCACAGGAACTGATCCCATTGATCCTACTGGGAACTGGGGCCAGGAACTGATCCCACAGGAATTGGGGCCAGGAACTGACCCCACAGGAACTGATCCCATTGATCCCACAGGAATTGGGGCCAGGAACTGACCCCACAGGAATTGGGGCCAGCAACTGACCCCACAGGAACTGATCCCATTGATCCCACAGGAATTGGGGCCAGGAACTGATCCCACAGGAACTGATCCCATTGATCCCACAGGGAATTGGGGCCAGGAACTGACCCCACAGGAATTGGAGCCAGGAACTGACCCCACAGGAACTGATCCCACAGGGAACTGATATTGGGAACTGGGGACAGGAACTGACCCCACAGGAACTGACCCCACTGATCCCATTGGGAATTGGGTCCAGGAACTGATCCCACTGGGAACTGGGGGCAAGAATTGATTCCACAGGGAACTGGGGCCAGGAACTGATCCCACAGGAACTGATCCCACCGATCTCACAGGGAATTGGGGCCAGGAACTGATCCTATTGATCCCAGTGGGAATTGGGGCCAGGAACTGATCCCATTGATCCCACAGGAACTGGGGCACAGGAACTGATCCCACAGGAACTGATTCCATTGATCCCACAGGGAATTGGGGCCAGGAACTGACCCCACAGGGACTGATCCCATTGATCCCACAGGGAATTGGGGCCAGGAACTGACCCCACAGGGACTGATTTCACTGGGAATTTGGGGTAGGAACTGATCCCACAGGAACGGATCCCACCTGGGAACTGGGGCACAGGAACTGATCCCACAGCACAGCTAAGAATGAAACCGAAGCTCTTTGTGCTCAATAAACGAAAAAGAAAGGAACCAAAAAAAAGGGACGAGCTGAGAAAATGGCACGTCCTGCAAGGAGGAAGGTGTTTCACCAGACAGCACCCAAACAACCCCAGGAACGCCAAAACTGCTGCAGGGACCTCAAAACTGCTACAGAAGCCCCAAAACTGCTATGGGAACCCCAAAACTGCTGCAGGAAATGCAGACACCGCCCTGCTTTGCTGGGCTCCATCCTGACCTGGGATCCAAACGCCAGCACCAGCCCCAAACCAGCCCGAGTGACACAAAACCAGTGACACAAACGGGTCACTTCTCATTTCCAGTTCATCCCCAGGACAGGAACTGGGGGTCAAATTCCTACAGCTGCTTCAGGGCCCTGCAGAAGGGGGTGAAATGCACAAAAATTGATTTCCCAGAGAAATCTGGGATCCCTGGAAGTGCTCAGGGCCAGGTTGGACAGTTTGGAGCAGCCTGGGATGGTGGAAGGTGTCCCTGCCATGGCACTGGATGAGTTTTTGGGTCTATTTTAAACCAAACCATTCCATGGTTCTATGAGAACATTGCCCAAAAATTCCCTTGCACCTAAACTGAGGGATGAGGATCTAACTCTTAACTCCTGAGCTCCCCAATCTTCGGATGTTTGGGATTAAATACATGAAAAGAAATTTCCCAGAGCAGCTGTGGGTGCCCCTGGATCCCTCGGAGTGTTGGACAGGGTTTGGAGCACCCTGGGATGGTGGAAAATGTCCTTGCTCTTGGGACTGGATGAGTTTTTGGTTCTATTTCAACCTAAACAATTCCATGGTTCAATGAGCACATCACCCAGAAGAATTCCCCTCACTAAAAATCCCCTTGCACCTAAAGTGGGCAGGCTGAAAATCCCGAGCTGACCAATCTTTGGACGCTTTAAATATATGAAAACAGATTTCCCAGAGAAGTTGTGGGTGCCCCTGGATCTCTGGAAGTGCCCAAGGCCAGGTTGGACAGGGCTGGGAGGGTGGAAAGGGTCCCTGCCCATGGCACTGGATGAGTTTTTGGGTCTATTTTAAATCAAACCATTCCATGGTTCTATGAGAACACTGCCCAAAAATCCCCTTGCACCTAAACTTGGTGGGGGTGAGGATCTGAAACTCCTGAGCTCCCCAATCTTTAAATTAAAATGGATTTCCCAGAGAAGCCGTGGCTGCCCCGGGGAATGTCCAAGGCCAGGTTGGACAGGGTTTGGACAAACCTGAGATGGTAGAAGGTGTCCTTACCCATTTTGAGTGAGTTTTAAAGTCTATTTTAACCCAAACCATTCCAAAATTCTATGAGAACATTGCCCAAAAATCCCCTTGCACCTAAACTGGGGGGATGAGGCTCTGAACCTCCTGATCCCCCCAATCTTTGCCCGCTCGGGGTTATGTGCAGACTCAGCCCGAGCCGAGGGGGACACGAGGAGGACCCGGGGCTAATCTGTAACCACATTATCTCCTCTGCACACACCAACAGCGCCTTTTCCTCGTCCCCACGGAACAAAGTTCAGTTTCGTTTTTGAGCGCTTCCCAACCGCTTTTATTTAACCCCTTCCGAACCAATGCCACGTCGTATCGATGACCCGGCCGAGACCCCGGCCATGAGGGCATCACCCCCGGCCCAAACCCGCTCCGGGCACCGGGACAGGCCCAACGGAGAGCACGGGGGTCTCGGCCTCCTCCCGGAGCATTCGACGGACACACACCTTGGAAGGCGAGCTCGTGTTTCCTCATAACGCCGTCGCCGACCCTCCGCAGCGTTTCCAGCGCCTTCTCCATCACCGCATCTCCCGCCGAGCCCGGCCGGCCGGGACCACCCAAGAGGCCCGGAAAAAGCTTCTTAGCGCTGGGCTGCGCCTCTCCCGCCACTTCCCGCAGGTAGCGGCTGATGAGCTCCAGCGAGTCCTGCCGGAGCCCGTCCGGAGGCCCCGGGGGGGTCCCGGGCAGCGAATCGGCGGCGGGGCCGCGCTCGGGCTCGGGGTCGCAGCCGTCCAGCTCCTCTTCGGGGCGCCATAGAGTCGCGCCGCAGCCAATCAGCGCGCGGGGCGCAGCGCCTCGACCAATCAGCGCGCGGGGGGGGTCGGCGCGGCCGGCGGCGGCC
>JAXCLO010000101.1:5969135-5985254 GCA_035583995.1 Arremon aurantiirostris | reverse complement strand
CTCCCTGGATTTTTCCCATTTTGTCCCCCTGTTCCCCCCAGGTTTCCCTTCTTTTTCCCCTGGATTTCCCAGGTTTTTCCCCTTTTTTTCTCAGATTTCCCCTTCTATTTCCCCCAATTTTTTCCCCATTCCTTTCCCACTTTCCTCCCATTTTTCCCCAAATTTCCCATTTATTTTTCCCATTATTTTTCCTTTCTTTTCCCCCCAGATTTCTCATTTTTCCCCATTTTTCCCTTTCTTTTCCCCAGTTTTCCCTTTCTTTTCCCATTTTTCCCCATATTTTTCTCCAGATTTCCCATTTATTTTTCCCATTATCTTTCCTTTTTATCCCCCAGATTTCTCATTTTTTTTTTCCCATTTTTTCCCCAATTTCCTGGGGTTTTTTTCCCCATTTTTCCCCCAAATTTCCCAATTTTTTTCCCCATTTTTTCCCCATTTTTTCCTCATTTTTTTGATCTCCTGTGCCCTCACTCACCCCTTTCTGCAGCCTCTTCATGAGGAAATCAGAGCCCCCAGGTTTCTGGCCCAGGTTGGGATATTTGGCCTTGAGCTTGGCCTCCTCTGCCCTCTCAGGGGAAATGCCTTTGTCCTTCTCCTGACAGTCCTAAAATACAGAAAAAAAATCAAAATTATTCATTAAATAACATTTATATTATTTATTACATCATTCATTTCTATTTATGAATTAAATTTAAATTTATTTAATGAAATCTTCATTGTTTTCTTATTAATTTATCTGTATTAATTAAAGTTAAATGTCTTTAATAAAAGAAATGTTGGTTATTATTAAATTATATTTATTAAATTTGTAAATAATTAATACAATATATAAATTTATATTTTAATACTACATATCAATATATATTAATGTTAATATTAATACAATCTTAATGTTAATACAATATTAATAGCATTAAATATAATATTGTATTAATTATATTATATTAACTATATTATATTATATTATATTACATTACATTATATTATATTACATTATATTACATTATATTTTACATTATATTATACCAATACAATAATAGCTAAATTGATTTATATTTATTAATCAAATTTAAATTTATTAAACAAAATGCACATTATTGCTGACATTATTAATTTATATTAATTTATTTAATTAAAATTTATTTATTTAACGAAATGCACATTATTAATTTACATTTACATTCATTTCTCAAATCAAAATTTATTTATTAAAGGAAATTGACATTATTGATTACACAACTAATTTACATTTATTATTTCCATTAACATTTATTTAATAAATAAAATTGGCATTAGTTATTACATTATTAATATATATTTACAAATCTTTACTAAATAAAAAATTATTTATTAAATAAATTTTACATTATTAATTTTGGGGAAGAATTCCTGGATTTTAGGCTGAATTTTAGGAAGGAATTCCTGGATTTTGGGGATCCTGGGGAGGATTTGGGGGTCCTGGGGAGGATTTCAGGAATCCCAATCAGGATTTTGGGGATCCTGGAGGGTTTTTAGGGTTCCTGGATGGGATTTTGGGGTCAGGGAGGTCTGAGAGCAGCACCCAAAGCTTTGTGCCCTGAAACCATTGCAGGGTCTGGGACTGCTGCCCTGAGCTCCCAGTTACCCCAATCCACCCCAGTTACCCCAATCCCAGTTACCCCATCCATCCCAGTTACCCCATCCATCCCAGTTACTCCATCCCAGTTACCCCAATCCCATCCCAGTTACCCCAATCCATCCCAGTTACCCCAATCCCAGTCACCCAAATCCCATCCCAGTTACCCCAATCCCAGTTACCCCAATCCATCCCAGTTACCCCAATCCATCCCAGTTACCCCATCCATCCCAGTTACCCCATCCATCCCAGTCACCCCATCCCAGTTACCCCATCCCAGTTACCCCAATCCCAGTTACCCCCACCCATCCCAGTGACCCCCAGTCCATCTAGTTACCTCATCCCAGTCACCACCTCCCAGTTCGCCAATCCCAGTTACACCCTCCCATCCCAGTTACCCCATCCCAGTTACCCAAATCCCAATTACTCCATTCCAGTTCCCCCATTCCATCCCAGTTACCCCCTGCCAACCCCATTACCCTCACCCCAGGTTAATCCCATCCCGGTCCCACCCTCGTTACCCCATCCCGGTCCCATCCCGGGCCCATCCCGGTCCCCCCCAACCTCACCCCACCAACCCCACGCACCCCCCACGCCGCCATCGAGCCTAATCCGGAAGTCCCGCCCACCGCCAGCCCCATAGCCAATCAGAGTCCGGCTTTCGCCAGACTGACTACAGAAATAACCAATCTCCGCTGAGGACTGGAAAGAGGGACGTGCAGCCGAGCCAGTGGGAGTCCGCCCGATACCCCCTCAGTCCCCCGGGGGTTCCCCCACCTGTTTCTCCTGCCCGGTCTCCTCCGTGAAGGCGCCGGTACCGAGCGGGGCTGCCATGGCGGCGAGGGGGGGGGGCTCTGCGCTCCCTCCGCTGCGTCCGGCCCCGCGCCCTGCTCCAAAATGGCCGCCACCGCCTCCACCGCCTCGGCTGCGTGACGGACAGCAGCTCTACCCAATGAACGCAGAGAAGCGGCCACAGTGACATCACGCCTGACCAATCAGTGCGAGCGGGGGGCGGGGCACTGAGGGGAGGTGGTGCCAGCAAAAGGGCCGGGCAACAATGACTGGCATTAACAGCGGCCAATAGAAAGCGACAAACACCGAGTGGGCGGGGAAACAGGCGGGGCTTCCGCTGTCCCCCAGAGCCCCGGGTTCGAGACCGGGGCCGGGAGGGTGCGGGGACACCGGGACACCGAAAAGCCCCAAAAGCGCCCCCGGAATGGAAAAGGGGCCTGGGGGAGGAGGGAGCTCACCCGCACCCATCAGCTGAGACCACCCGCAGCTCATGTCACCCGTGTCACCCTGGGGACATCCTGCCCCACCCGGGCAATGCCAACGCCGACAGCTGCACCCACTGAAACACGGACACAGCCCGGGCTGCAGAGAAATAATTCAGTTTTACGTGAACTACAGGAGAATCAAGTGGGGGAGGAAGGAAGGAAAGGGGTTGTGAACAAAAATAATCACAGTTTCACTTGGTTCTTCTTACTAGAAAGAGCAGCTGAGCCACGGGGGCACAGCCCGGGGGGGGATTTGGGTGCCCGACACCCCCAAACCATCCCAGGAGGGTGTGAGCTCCTCATGGGCACCCCAGAGCTGGAACTGGATGTGGGAGAGGCACCCAGGAGTGCTGTCTGTACCAGGGTTTGGCTTCTTGGAGCAGCTCCTGGGGCACCCCAAACTCTGCCACCCCAATTCTGCCACCCCAGTCTGCACTGGCCTCAGAAGGAAATGCCCAAGGAGTGAAGAGCTGCTGCCACCTCTCCCAGGAGGCACCACAGGGCTCTGGTGGTGGTGCTGGTGGTGGGTGCTCACCTCCCAACCCTACCTGGGAAGGGGAAAAACAAAAATCCCCTGGTCCCTCCCCAGGCTGAGCCCACCCAGTGCCCACCCTCTCACGGGGAGAGGGGTCCAACTGATGGGACCCATCAAGGGTCTCCTCCACACCATGTGAGGACTTATTGAAGGCCACCAGCATGATCCAGATCATCTCTGTGGCCATGCCTTTGTCACCTTCCAGGTCCAAGTCCTTCTGGGGAGAGGGTTCCCCTTGATGGGACCCATCAATGATCCCCCCCACATCATGTGAGGAGGAGTTTAGGACTTCTTGAAGGCCACCAGCACAGTCCAGATCATCTCTGCCCCTGCCTTTGGCAACTTCCAGGTCCAGGTCCCTCTGGGAAGACCCCTGGATGGGACCCCAGGTGGCATCTCAGGATGGGACTCATCAAAAGTCTCCCCTACCCCATGTGAGGAGTGTTTAGGACTTATTGAAGGCCACCAGAATGGCCCAGATCATCTCTGTGCCTTTGCCCTTAGCACCTTCCAAGTCCAGGTTCTTCTGGGGAGACCCCTGGGTGGCACTCCAGGATGGGACCCATCAAAGGTCTCCCCTGCCCCATGTGAGGTGGAGTTTAGGACTTATTGAAGGCCACCAGCATGGCCCAGATCATCTCTGTGGCCATGCCTTTGGCAGCCTCCAGGTCCAGGTCCCTCTGGGGAGACCCCAGGGTGGCACTCCAGGTGGGGTGTGGGGTGCCCTTCATGGGACCCGTCAAGGATCTCCTCCACCTGATGTGAGAAGTGTTTAGGACTTATTGAAGGCCACCAGCATGGCCCAGATCATCTCCATGCCCCTGGCTTGGAGCTCCAGCTCCAAACTCCAGGCTTCTCAGGGGAGAGGTCCCCTTGATGGGACCCATCAAGGGTCTCTCCCACACCATGTAAGAAGTGTTTAGGACTTCTTGAAGGCCACCAGCATGGCCCAGATCATCTCTGTGGCCATGCCTTTGTCACCTTCCAGGTCCAAGTCCTTCTGGGGAGAGAGGTCCCCTTGATAGGACCCCATGTAGGGTGTGGAGTCCCCTTGATGGGACCCATCAATGATCTCCCCCACCCCATGTGTGGTGGGATTTAGGACTTCTTGAAGGCCACCAGCATGGCCCAGATCATCTCTGTGCCTTTCCCCTTAGCACCTTCCAAGTCCAGGTTCTTCTGGGGAGACCCCAGGGTGGAACCCCATGATGGGACCCACCAAGGAGAGGTTTTAGGACTTATTGAAGGCCGCCAGCACGGCCCAGATCATCTCCATGCCCTTGCCCTTGGCAGCCTCCACCTCAGGGTCCATATCCAGCAGGTCCTTGGTCCTGTTCATGGCCACGTCGTACTTGTCGTCGGCCAGGCTGGCGAAAACGTTCTCCAGCACATCCGAGGCGTGGGCCAGCACCAGCAGGGCCAGGGTCCTGCGCTCCATGCGCTGGGGCTCGTTGACCCAACGCTCCAGGACGCTCTCCTGGAGCCTCTTGAGCAGGCGCTGCTTCTCGGAGGCGTTGCACACGGGGTGCGTGGTCATGTCGAAGAGGAGGAAGTTCTGCTTCTCCGTGGTCAGGATGCCCTTCTCCACCAGGGCCTTGGCCAGGCGCTCGCGCACGTTGCGCAGCTGGTACTGCAGCTTGAAGGGGTTCCAGGTCTCTCCTGAGGGACAGCAGGCTCTGGTCAAGGTTTGTTTGCCAACCCCAACGTCCTTCCATCCTTCCATGATGTCCTACATGGACACCAGGCTCTGCCACAGGAGCTCTGAGGTCCAGGATTTCCACCAAGCTCCCAACCCAGAAAATTCTACTCTGCCCTCACATTCAACCTTCTCCTGCTCTCCTCAGGGACCTTCAGCGATCTCCAGGGATCCAGAGACAGGTCAGGGAGACTCTGCTCAAGCTTTGCTTCCCAATTCCAACATTCTTCCACCCTTCCATGATGTCCTGCATGGACACCAGGCTCTCCTAAAAGAGCTCTGAGGTCCAAGATTTCCACCAAGCTCCCAACCCAGAAAATTCTGCTCTGCCCCCATATTCAACCTTCTCCTGCTCTCCTCATCTCCATGGATCTCCAGGGACCTCCAGGTATCCAGAGCCAGGTCAGGGAGGCTCTGGTCAAGGTTTGTTTGCCAATCCCAGTGTCCTTCCATGGTGTCCTGCATGGACACCAGGTTCTGCCACAGGAGCTCTGAGGTCCAGGATTTCCACCAAGCTCCCAACCCAGAAAATTCTACTCTGCCCCCACATTCAACCTTCTCCTGCTCTCCCCATCTCCAGGGATCCAGAGCCAGGCCAGGGAGACTCTGGTCAAGCTTTTCTTCCCAATCCCAACATCCTTCCACACTTCCATGATGTCCTGCATGGACACCTGGCTCTGATCCCTTGGTGGAACTCAGACACTCCTGGTAAAGCTCCCAGTGGAGCTTGAGGAGAAATCCCAGGAGATCTCCCAGGAGATCCCAGGGCATATTCCTTTCCAAAGCCTCTTCCACCCATGGGTCACCCCAGGCTTGGTGAGGCCTCAGCATTTGGATCCCCCAAAATGCTTCCCAGGAGACCAAAATCCCGTTAAGGATCTGGAAATCCTCCCAGGAGACCCAAATCTTATCTGAGATCCTCCAAAATCCTTCCCAGGAGACCCAAATCCTACCTGGGCCCCCAAAATCCTTCCTAGGAGCCCCAAATCCTACCTGAGATCCTCCAAAATCCTTCCCAGGAGATCCAAATCCCACCTGGGACCCCCCAGAATCCTCCAGTAGAACCTTTTGGAGGGATTTGAGGCTCCAGGCTGGTTTTGGGTTTCCCTCACCACCAGATCCCAGAGCTCTGGATGCAGAGGGTGACCCTGGATGGATTTTGGTGGCTTTGGTTGGGTCTGAGGAATTTTTGGAGAGCCCTGGAGAGGGGTTTGGGATGAGTTTGAGAATCCAGGCTGGTTTTGGGGTTCCCTTACTACCAGATCTCAGAGCTCTGGATGCAGAGGGTGACCCTGGATGGATTTTGGTGGCTTTGGTTGGGTCCTGGAGCTCTGGATGCAGAGAGGGATGCACAGGGTGACCCTGGATGGATTTTGGTGGCTTTGGTTGGGTCTGGGTCCTGGAGCTCTGGATACAGAAGGTGAGCCTGGATGGATTTTGGTGGCTCTCAGGGATGTTTGGAGAGCCCTGGAGGGAGCTGGGATGGTGGAATCTCCACCTGGCCCTACCAGTGAGCAGCTCAATCCAGGTCTGCACCGTCTCTGCTGTCTCTGTGGCCTTGATGTGCCTGAGGGTCTCATCCAGCAGCACATCCCCAGTGGGAGCGTCCGACTTCAGCAGCACCTGGCAGAAGCAATATTGCAGAATATTAGCAAATTGTAAATTGGTGTCATTATTACAAAATATTACATTATTATAATTATATAATATATAATATAATATATTATATCATATATTATAATAGTTTTTTAATGATATATAATAATATATTATTATATAATAATATATAATACTATAATAGTCTATTAATATTATACTATTGTAATAATATATATTATATATAATAATTTATATTACATATAATATATATTTTCTATTATATATATATTATCTATTATATATAATAGATGTAATAGATATAATAGATATAATAGATGTTATAATTAATATGTATATTATTATATATAATAAGTAAAATCTATAATATATTAATATAATATATTACATATATTAATATACTATATATTAATATATATAATATATAATTATTATAGAATATATATTATATATTATTATTATATAATATATAATAATATAATCGTCTATTAATATTATACTATTGTAATTTTATATAATCATTATATGCTATTGTAGCTATAATTAATATCATATTCTATGAATAATACAGACTACTATAATATTGTAATTTTGCATCATTTTTCTAGAATAACATATTATATAATATGTATATTATTTACTTTATTCTATTATCTACTAATTTTAATTTATGATTTATTTATTATTTATTTATTTTTCATCATTTTTCCGTTTTCACAAGAGACCGAACACGTTTTCCACATCCCCCAGGCAGGCTGGGCTCCCACAGCAGCCTGACCTTCCTCTCCAGCAGCCTCTTCTTCCTCAGGGCCAGCGGCTCCAGGCGGATGCGGCCGCGCAGCGCCAGCTCGATCAGGATCCCGCCGCGCAGCCCCGAGGAGATGCAGTCGTTCCAGAACGAGGTGTAGCCCTGGGCAGAAATGGCAGGGAATTTAATTTGTCCTCTCTGTGCTTCTCGTCCTTCCTGGACTGCTGGGATCCTGCCCAGGAGTCTCCTCAAAGCTTCCAGATTTCCACATTTCTCTGCTTCCTTCTCTAAACCTTCCCAGATTTCCACATTTCCCTGCTTTCTTCTCCAAACCCTCCCACATCTCCCCTGCTCCTCTCTCCAACAGCCACCAAGGGCTGGTTTGCAGGGAGACCCCAACACACCTGGAATAAGTTCCTGGTGGGAATTTTCACCTTTCTGCTCTTTTTTTCCTCCCTTTCTGTTGCTTTCTTCCCTCCCTTTCTGCTTTTTTTTTCCCCTCCCCTTTTGCTGCTCTTTTTGCTCTTTCCCCTCCCTTTCTGCTTTCTTTCCTCCCTTTCTGCTGCTCTTTTGGCTCTTTTTTCCTCCCTTTATGCTGCTTGCCTTCTTCCCTTTTTCTTTCTTTTTTCCCTCCCTTTCTGCTCTTCACTTCCTCCTTTTCTGCTGCTTTTTCTGCTGCTTTCTTTCCTCATTTTCTGCTCTTTCTTTCCTCCCTTTTTGCCCTTTTTTTCTCCCTTCCTGCTGCTCTTTCTGCTCTTTTTTCCTCCCTTTCTGCTCTTTTTTTCCCTCCCCTTCTGCTGCTTTTTCTGCTGCTTTCTTTCCTTTTTCTGTTCCTTCTTTCCTCCCTTTCTGCTGCTTGCTTCCTTCCCTTTCTGGTCTTTTTTTTTTCCTCCTTTTCTGCTGCTTTCTTTCCTCCTTTTCTGTCCTTTTTCCCCCTCCCCTTCTGCTGTTCTTTCTGCTCTTTTTTTCCTCCCTTTCTGCTCTTTTTTCCTTCCTTCCTGCTGCTTTCTTTTCTCCCTTTCTGCTGCTCTTTCTGCTCTTTTTTTCTCCCCTTCTGCTGCTTTCTTTCCTCCTTTTCTGCTCCTTCTTTCCTCCCTTTCTGCCTTTTTTTTCCCCTCCTTTTCTGCTCCTTCTTTCCTCCCTTCCTGCTGCTCTTTCCCTGCATGGAAAACAAGGATGGAAGGACCTAAAAGCCACCAGGAGCCTGCAGAAAAAGTGAATCCCTTCCCAAAGCAAACAGGCTGGGCACCCCCAGCCCTCCCCAGGGCTGAATTCCCATTCCCTGTGGCTCTGTTTGAGCAGAGCATGTGGACATTGGGCTTGCCCAGCACAGAGAACCATCAAATAAATGAAGATTTTTATTTGCTTTCTCCACTTCCTTGTGCAGGAACACAAAGCAACCTTTCATCCCTGCCCTCCTGGTTTCCTTGCCTGGATTTTGCTCCTGGCTTTTACAAACAAGTTCTCCAGGAAAGGGTGTGAAGATGGGCAAAGGTTTCAATTTCCTGGCCTCAAGGGCACGTTAACCCCTAGGAAATTTGAAATTCCAAAGCTCCTGAGTTATTTTCCAGCTCGGAAAATAAAAGCCAGGTTGGTTTGCAGCCAGGTCCTCCTACATGGACAGACTGGTACTTTAAATAATGAAATTCCACCGTGAGCTGATTGAATTTGGCAAAAATCATCTTGTTTTTGCCCAGCCATCAAAGCAGGAGTGAACACCTGAGCTGTGAAAACAGAGCCCAGCTCAGGGCCAGGCTGCTGCTGCCTCTGCTTGTGAGCTCCAGGAATGTGGAAGGACAGGATGGAATAATAAAATAAAAAAAAAAAAGTGTGGCAAGGTTTTTTCCCCTATTTGTTGTGCTCTGCCAGGTTCCTGGTGGCTCAAGGGCTGTTCCCAGGATACATTAACCAAGAACACCAAACACAGCCCAGGAGAACAGCAGCCCATGGCACCCCACTCCCAGGCTGCTGTCAAATATTTGCTCCAGGATTATTTGCTTTGTGTTCCCTTTACAGCCCTGAGCTGCTGCCACTTCCCAGTTGGCTCCCAGATCTTATCTGGGGCTCTGGGACAGTCCCAGCCCTTGTCACTGTCACAGCCTGGCCTGGATCCGTGGGACAGCTCAGCACCAGCTGGGGCCAGCCCAGAACTGCACAGCCCCGCTGGGAAGAAGGTTCTGGAACCTCACAAAGGTTTAACTCCACCCCTGAGGGAGGAAGAGGATGAAGAGGAGGAGGACATCCACCTCAGCTCCTCAGGATGGGAGACACAGGAATCATGGAATGGTTACAGATGGAAAAGATCTCCACTTGACCAAAGTGGGCTCCTGGAGCTGGAAAGCCTCTCTAGAAGTTTCTGCTCTGCCACTGCCACCCCAAAAAGCACCTTGGGCATCTGGTTGGCTTCCCCTGGTCTGCAATTCCCCATCCACTCATCAGGAACAGCAGAGTTTAGAACTGTGGGATGGTTTGGCTTGGAAGGAACCTTAAAGATCAGCTGATCCCATCCCATGGCAGGGCCAGGTTCCACCACAGCAGGCTGCTCATCCAACCTGGCCTGGGCCACTCCCAGGATGGGGCAGCCTTGGGACAACCTGTGCCAGGGCCTCACCACCCTCCCAGGCAAAGATTTCCCCAGGCTGATGCAGGAGATGGATGCAGGGCTGAAATCAAGGCACAGGGACAGCTCAGAGAACCCCACAGCAGGCAGAGCTGATAAACCAGTTCCTAGCAGCTGATAAGCACAAACCAACTCTGCCTGAGCAGGATCCCCTGACCCCAGGGTGACAGGCACACAGGAGGAGCTCCCACAGTGACATTCCCACCCCTGCCTGGCCCAGCAAGGCAGCAGAGGTGCAGCTCCTGCTCCCTGTCCATTGTGGCTGCACACTCAGCCCAGCTGGTTCTGCTGCCCTCTGCCTCCTCCCTCTGCTCTTTCCCCCATTGCTAAGGGTGTCCCTGTGTGCCAGCTGCTGCTTTGGGGGTGCAGAGGAGGATGAAAGGATGTTGACCCTTTGGTAAAGCAGCTGAGCTTCCTTCTACCCATGGCTTCAGCCCTGGAAAAAACAACACCAACTTTGCTCTGCCCCTGTCCCCAAGGCAGAGCTGCTGGGACAGCATTATCAGCCACGTGCACAGCTCAGCTTGCCATCTCCTGGCACAGGGAGCCCAGAGCAGCTGGACCATCCCTGGAAGTGTCCAAGGCCAGGCTGGACAGAGGTTGGAGCAGCCTGGGATGGTGGATGGTGTCCCTGTCCATGGTGAGGGTTTGGAACTGGATGAGCTTCACAGTCCCAACACTCAATGCCCTGGCTCAGTTGAGGTGTTGGTGTTGGACTCGATGATCTTTAAGATCTCTTCCAACCCAGTGATTCTGTGAATTCCATCCTACAATTCTGTGATTCCAAGCAGGTTCTGAGGGACAGCACTAAGAGGAAGAACCCATCCCATCCTTTCTGCTGCTCCCTGAGAGCCTGGAGCCCAGCTTGACCACAGCACTGCCCACCAGGCTCACCTCCTTGTCCTTCAGGCCCAGGAGCAGCACCTCCTCCATGAGGGTCAGGCGGATGTCCTTGGAGTCATCGGGCTCGTCCTCGTTCAGCTCCCTGTCCGCAGCCTCCTCCTCACCCTCGCCCTTCCTCTCGGAGCCCCGGCCCTCGGCCCGCCGGCCCCGGTGCGTCAGCGTCGTCATCTCCGGCTGCACGGGGGGCACGGGGCTGAGACCCCAGAGCCAAACCCCCAGAGCCAAACCCACCCCCCAAACTCCATCCCCCAGAGCCAGACCCCCATTCCCAGACCAAGAGGCGCTCATCCCTTCTACCTCAGGATTTCCAGCTCCCCTAGACCCAAATCCCCTCCCCCAAACCCCCTTCCCCAGAGCCAAACCCCCACCCCCAAATGCAAACCCCCATTCACAGACCCCCAGACCCAGACACAAACCCCCAGACCAAGCGGCACTCATCCCTTCTGCCCCAGGATTTCCAGCTCCCCCAGACCCCAATCCTCACCCCCAGATCCACTCCCCCAGACCCAGACCCAAATCTCATCCCCCAGACCAAGGGACACTCACTGCTCCTACCCCAGGATTTTCAGCTCCTCCAGACCCAAATCGCCTCCCCAGACCCAAATCCCCAGACCCTAGCCCCATTCCCAGACCAAGGGGAGCTCGTCCCTTCTACCCCAGGATTTCCAGCTCCCCCAGATCCAAATCCCCACCTCCAGACCCCAACTCAAACCCCCATTCCCAGACCCCCAGACCCAGACACAAACCCACTCCCCCAGACCCAAACCCCCTTCCCCAGACCAAGGGGAGCTCATCCCTTCTACCCCAGGATTTCCAGTTCCCCCAGACCCAAATCTCCAGACCCAAACCCTCTCCCCTAGACCAAGGAACACTCGCTGCTCCCACCCCAGAATTTTCAACTCCCCCAGACCCAAACCCACACTCCCAGACCAAGGGACGCTCCTACCTAAAGATTTCCAGCTCCCCCAGACCCAAACCCAGACCCCCTCCCCAGCCCAAGGGGCTCTCATCCCTCCCCCCAGGGTTCCCAGCTCCCCATTCCCGGGGCTGTCGGGGATCCCCGTCCCCTCCCATCGCTGGGCCGGTCGCAGCCCAGGTTCTGAGGGGAGGAGCAGCGGAGCCCCCGAGCCCGCACGGGCGGGTCCCGCACCCCCGACAGCGTCCGGGGACGGCTCCATCCCACCGCCCCTGACCCACCGGGCTCCAGCCCCGGCCCGGTTCTGCCTCACCCCCCCGGGTTCCGTCACACCCCTCACGGCCCCGGTCCGGCTCCATCCCACCGCCCTTGTCCCACCCCTCACGGCCCCAGCCCGGCCCTGCCTCACCTCCCCAGGCTCTGTCCCACCCCTCACGGCCCCGGCCTGGCTCCATCCCAGCCCCCGGCCCAGCCCCGCTCCATCCCGCCCGCGGGTGAAGATCCGCCCCACCATGAGGGTTGGGGGCTGCTAAAGCCCCCCGCCCGCTGCTCCCCGCCCGGCCTCACCGCTGCCCGGCGGGTCCGCCCGCCCCGTTCCGCTCCGTTCCGGGGCCGCGGGCAGGAAAAGCCTCCGCGGCGCCGCCGCCGCTTCCTGGCCTCCGCTGGTCCCGCCCACGCCGCGGCTCTGACCAATGGGAGCCCGCGCGGGTCGGAGCAGCCAATGAGCGCGGCTCGGGTGGGTCAAGAGGCGGGACTTCCTACTGTCAGTCAGGGGTGGCTCCGCCCCCGCCCGCGTGTCGTGTCCCGCTCCCGTTCCTGTTCATGTCCCGTCCCGTGTCCCCTCCTGTGTCCCATTCCCTGTCCTGTCCCGTGTCCCTTCCTGTGTCCCATTCCCTGTCCTGTCCCGTGTCACATTCCGTGTCCTGTCCCGTGTCCCCTCCTGGGTCCCATTCCGTGTCCCGTCCCGTGTCACATTCCGTGTCCTGTCCCGTGTCCCTTCCTGTGTCCCATTCCGTGTCCTGTCCCGTGTCACATCCCAATCCCCTTCCCGTCCCTGCTCCAGTCCCGTCCTGTCCCGTGTCCATCTCGGCTCCAGTCCCGTTCTGTCCTGTGTCCCATTCTGTGTCCAATCCCGTTCCCGTTCCTGCTTATCCCGTCCCGTGTCCCATTCCTTGCCCAATCCCGGTACGGTCCCGTTCCTATTTGTCCCGTCCTGTCCCGTCTCCCGTCCCGTGTCCCGTTCCCGCTCCAGTCCCGTCCCGTCCCGTGTCCCGTTCCCGTCCCGTCTCCCTCTCCCATCCCGTTCCCGTGTCCCATCCCGTTCCATCTCCCTCTCCCATCCCATTCCCGTTCCGTCTCCCCCTCCCATCCCGTTCCCGTGTCTCATTCCCGTTCCCATCCCATTCCCATTCCGTGTCCCATTCCCGTTTCCCTCTCCCATCCCATTCCCGTCCTGTCCCGTATCCCATTCCCGTTCCCATCCCGTTTCCCTCTCGCATCCCGTGTCCCGTTCCCACTCCAGTCCCGTCTTCCTCTCGATCCCATTCCCGTCCTATCCCGTGTCCCGTCTCCCTCTCCCATCCCATTCCCGTGTCCCATTCCCACTCCAGTCCCGTCCCGTATCTCATCCCATTCCCGTCCTATCCCGTGTCCCGTTCCCGCTCCAGTCCCGTCTCTCTCTCCCATTCCCGTGTCTCATTCCCGTTCCCGTCCCATCCCCCCGGTAACGGAACACGCCGCTCCAAGCTGAACGCCGTTTAATGACGAACGGACATTGCTCATTTTAAAGCCAAACCCGCCAGGAACGTTCAGCTCTCCCCGCCCTCCGCTCCCGTTCCCCGACACCGAACGAACGGTTCGGGGCGCAGGAGGGCTCGGTACCGGGTCCCACCCCTGCCTCAAACCGTTCTGAGCTCAACCGGGCTCTCCGGTGCTCCTTGGAACCGAGCAGAGGAGCCATGGAGACCGAAATTCCTGCATTCTGGCAGGGAGCCTGGAATTTAAGGCATGAGGAGAGCTTGTTCTTCACCTGAGGATGGGGATTCTGCTCTAGAAGAAATGCAAAGCGTTCAACTCCTCCAATTATCCCGGTGGGAAAGGCAAAAACTGTAACTGCAAAAATTGAAACAGCCTCTAACTGACAGCCCAGCCCTGTGGAAAGCTCTAGAAATCACCCCAAAACTGGAGAGGTTTTGGGGCAGGCTCAGAACCAGAGCCCACTGGTGAAACCTTGTGCTGGGGATGAGTTTCCTCCATCACCATCAGGACCTGGAGCCAACCCACAAAGCCCCAAAAATCCAAGGATTTCTGGTCCTGTACAAAATGAGTCTGGAATTCTTCAGCTGGGCTTGCTGACATTTTCCTTCCTTAAAAAACATCCTCATGGCACTGCTAGTGGAGCAGAACAGATCCTTCAAACCAACAGTGAACAACCAACAGGAGTGGAGAACTTGGGACAGAGGGAGATGGGCTACAAAAACTGATCCTTGGGCTTGCTGAATTTCATCCTTTGGGCAACTAAAACTGCTCCTTGGAATTGCTGAATTTCCTCCTTTTGGGCAACTAAAACTCTCCTTGGAATTGCTGAATTTCCTCCTTTGGGCAACTAAAACTGCTCCTTGGAATTGCTGAATTTCATCCTTTTGGGCAACTAAAACTGCTCCTTGGGCTTCATCCTTTGGGCAACTAAATCTGCTCCTTGGGCTTCATCCTTTGGGCAACTAAATCTGCTCCTTGGAATTGCTGAATTTCCTCCTTTTGGGCAACTAAATCTGCTCCTTGGAATTGCTGAATTTCCTCCCTTTGGGCACTAAATCTGCTCCTTGGAATTGCTGAATTTCCTCCTTTTGGGAACTAAAACTGCTCCCTGGGCTTCATCCTTTGGGCAACTAAAACTGCTCCTTGGAATTGCTGAATTTCCTCCTTTTGGGAACTAAATCTGCTCCTTGGAATTACTGAATTTCCTCCTTTTGGCAACTAAATCTGCTCCTTGGGCTTCTTCTTTTAGGAACTAAAACTGCTCCTTGGAATTGCTGAATTTCCTCCTTTTGGGCAACTAAAACTGCTCCTTGGGCCTGTTGTGCTTCTTCCTTTTGGGCAACTAAAACTGTTCCTTGGGCTTCATTGTTTTGGGAACTAAAACTGCTCCTTGGAATTGCTGAATTTCCTCCTTTTGGGCACTAAATCTGCTCCTTGGGCTCGCTGAGCTTCCTCCTCTTGGGCAGCACCTCCTGGCTGGAGGAGGGCTCAGCCTGGTGCAGCTGCCAAGGAAAACCAACAATGGAATTACAGGAGCTCTGTGGGGCCAGGCCAGGGCACAGCCACCCTCAGAGCTGTGACAGAGCCTGAGCCTCACCCCAGTGCCTGCCCAGATGTGCTGGGCCTGCAGGAACATCTGGATGCTGTTTCCTGGCAGAACTGACCCACTGAGGAAGGCTGGGATGTTTTCTTGCTGCAGCTGTGGCAGCAGGAACTGCAGCACAGGACAAGGAGTGGTGGGTTCAGACTGAAAGAGGGGAAACTGAGGTTGGAAACATGGGAGAAATCCTTCCCTGTGGGGTGGGAAGGTTCAGATTGAAACAGGGGGAAACTGAGGTTGGAAACATGGGAGAAATCCTTCCCTGTGGGGTGGGGAGGTTCAGATTGAGAGAGGGAAAATTGAGGTTGGAGATATGGGAGAAATCCTTCCCTGCAGGGTGGAGAGGTTCAGATTGAAACAGGGGGAAACTGAGGTTGGAAACATGGGAGAAATCCTTCCCTGTGAGGTGGGGAGGTGTAGATTGAAACAGGGGGAAATTGAGGTTGGAAACATGGGAGAAATCCTTCCCTGTGGGGTGGAGAGGTTCAGATTGAAATAGGGGAAATTGAGGTTGGAGATATGGGAGAAATCCTTCCCTGTAAAGTGGAGAGGCCCTGGCACAGATGATTCCATGGATTCCCCATCCCTGGAAGTGTCCAAGGCCAGGCTGGGAGAACCCTGGGATGGTGGAAGGTGACCCTGCCCAGGCTTTAAGGTCCCTTCATCCAAACCATTCCATGATTTCATGATTCCAGCTCTACAGAGGCTGCTCAGCACCCAAAAACCCTCTGAGAGCTCAGTCCTGCTGCTTCTGACTGTGCCATGAAAAATTAACAATGAACCTTTAAATTCCATTCAAAGATGACAATGAACCTTTAAATTCCATTCAAAGAT
>JAXCLO010000101.1:5932133-5948931 GCA_035583995.1 Arremon aurantiirostris | reverse complement strand
TCATGTTTGAAAAATGTTTGAGTTATTTAGAATATTTTATTAAAAAATAAATATACACACATTATATATATATATATATATATATATATATATATGTATATATATATATACATTAAATACACATTTTTATATTTATATGTGCACATTTTTAAACATATGTAAATTATATATATACATGTAAATATTTTATATATACACATTATATAGAGACACATTTTTAATATTATATATACATTGTATATACATTTTAATATTTTTATATTATTCTTATATATAATGTGCATCTTTTGTGCATATATATATGCACATTATATATATGCACATTATTTAAATTAAATATATAATATCTACATTATATCTACATTTTTATATTTTTATATATACACATATATAAATTATTATTTTTCACAATGTATATACATTATATATGTACATATATATGTACATTTATATATATAAAACCAATATAAATTATTGGTTTTATATTATATATACTTATATATATTTATATATTTATGTTTTATATATACATTATATCTACATTATTTAACATAGATACATTATATGTATATACACTTTAAAAAATATCTCTATATACACATTATTATTGTGACATATATTTGCATTAATATAATATAATATAATACAATATAATATAATATAATATAATATAAATTATATATTTATTTATAGTTATATATTTGTATTTATAAAATATTGTTTACTTACATATCTATATATAATCTATATTATATAAATATATAAATGATGTATATATATACAAATATATTAAATATACACACATTACATACACATTTTTATATATATACACATATATATACATAATTATTTTAATAATATATATACACATATATATACATTATGTATATATCATGTATATATACATTTAATATGTGTTTATATATATTATTGTTCTTACATTATATATCCTTATTTATATTCATATATTTATATTGTATATATACATTATATAGACATTATTCTAATATTATATATACATTATATACATATATATGTGTATATATATTATATATGTGTATATATATACACATTATTATTGTAACATATTTGTATATATATGATAATGATTATACATATAATGTAATGTAATATAATGTAATATAATATATATTTTTATAAAATAGTGTTTATTTACATATCTCTATATAATCTATAGTACATAAATATATCAATTTTGTATATACATAAAAATATAAAATATACACACATTATATTATATTATATTATATTATATTATATTATATTATATTATATTATATTATATATCATATATCATATATCATATATCATATATCATATATCATATAATATTATATTATGTTATATATATTATATATATAATATATTATATTATATTATATCTTATCATATATCATATTATATTACATTATATTACATTATATTACATTACATTACATTATATTATATATATACAAATATGTTACAATAATAATGTGTATACACATTTTTATATTTAAAATATAAAATATGTGGAATCTTTCTGCTTGGTTAAAACATCTCCTTGTTTGGGGTGGGTTTATCCTTTGCTCTAAGCCATAAAACCCTTTCTAAATAACATAAAATCCCCTTTGGCTCCTTGGTTATCCAGTCAGATTGGCTCAGCAATTCTTTGTTCTATATCAAAACCTGCTTTAATTTCTATTTCATTTTCAGATTCCACATTCAGAGCAGACACATCTGGGAGATTTTCTGGTCCCTCCCAGCAGTGGGAAGGGAGCTGGGGCTGAGCTTCCATGCTCCCACCAAACCATTTCTCTTTTCATGCCTTGAGGAACCCATTCTGTACACGCTCTTTTCTTTCTTTTTTCCCCTCTTTTTATGATGCAAATCCTTTTGTTTCCGTGGTTTGAAAGGCTGGATGCAGGAATCCAGCAGAGGAGGGTGAAGAGAAATTCCCTTTCACATTCTGCACATTCTGCAGCAGATAATCGGGGTTTGAATGGCTTCAGCCAACTGCTCAATAACTCTGATTATTCCCTTGATAAACACATTATTTGTGGTTAGAAATCGCTGCAAGGGATGGAGCGTCCTGATCGGTGGTGAAATCCCAAAACTCTAAAAAAAAATATCCCAAACTCTAAAAAAGAAATCCAAAAACTCTGGAGTGGTTTGGGTTGAGATAGACCCAAAAACTCCTCCAGTGCCACCTCCCACCATCCCAGGGGCTCCAAACCTTGTCCAGCCTGGCCTTGGACACCTCCAGGAGCAGAACAGCTGCTCTGGGAAATCTGTTTTAATGAATTTAATCCCAAATGTCCAAAGATTGGGGAGCTCAGGAGTTTCAGATCCTCACCTCCCCAGTTTAGGTGCAAGGGGATTTTTGGGCAATGGAATGGTTTGGGTTCAAATAGACCCAAAAACTCATCCAGTCCCAAGAGCAAGGACATTTTCCACCATCTCAGGGTGCTCCAAAGTGTCCAACCTGGCCTTGGACACCTCCAGGAGCAGCCACAGCTTCTCTGGGAAATCCATTTTCATGAATTTAATCCCAAATGTCCAAAGTTAACTCAGGAGTTTCATCTCCATTTGCAGCTTCTCACTCCCCCAGTTCAGGTGCAAGGGAATTTTTGGGCAATGTTCTCATGGAATGGTTTGGTTTAAAATAGACCCAAAACCTCATCCAGTCCCAAGACCAAGGACATTTTCCACCATCCCAGATTGATCCAAACCCTGTCCAACACTGCCAGGGATCCAGGAGCAGCCACAGCTTCCCTGAAAAATCTGTTTTAATAAATTTAAAACCAAACATCCAAAGATTGGGGAGCTCAGGAGTTTCAGCTCCTCACCCCCCTCAGTTCAGGTGCAAGGGGATTTTTGGGCAATGTTCTCATGGAACCATGGAATGGTTTGGGTTCAAATAAACCCAAAAATTAAAACAGTCCCAGGGGCAGGGACATTTTCCACCATCCCAGCCCTGCCCAACCTGGCCTTGGGCACTTCCAGGAGCAGCCACAGCTTCCCTGAAAAATCTGTTTTAATAAATTTAAAACCAAACATCCAAAGATTGAGGAGCTCAGGAATTTCAGCTCCTCATTCCCCCAGTTTGGGGATTTTTGGGCAATGTTCTAACAGAACCATGGAATGGTTTGGGTTGAAATAAACCCAAAAACTCCTCCAGTGCCACCTCCCACCATCCCAGGTTGTTCCAAGCCTGACCTTGGACATCTCCAGGGATCCATCCCCACCCTCCCAGGGAGGAATTCCTGCCCAAAATCCAACCCAAACTTTCTCTCTGTCAGTTTGAAGCTGTTCCCCCCTTTGTCCTGTCTCTCCATAATAAATAAATAAATAAAATAATTTATTTTTATCAATAATCTCTGTCCATAATAAATAAATAAATCCAATAAATAATTTATTTTTATAAATAATCTCTGTCCATCCTCTTGCTCTTCTCCTTCAGGTGCTGCATGGCCACCCTGAATCCTCCTCTCTTCCAACCCTGCTTTAATTCAATATTTAATGAAATATTCACTTTATTTTCCACTGAGGTTTATTCTGTGTGTGCTTTTCCTGTGAATTAAATGCACTTTTTCAGCAGAAATTCAAATTTACAGAAGCAAACCCTGGGAGTTTTCAGTGTTGGTTGTTGCCCACGGTCACACACGAGGCAAAAGCAGCAAAATTAAAGTGATTTAATTTTTATTTGCACGCTCAATGTGCCTTAACAAATTCAACATACAAGGTAGCATTACAGAATGTAGGTTAGCTTATAGCATTATGCAGTTTCACACAGGTTGAGTTAGGTTTTTTTGCCTTTTATTATTTTTTTTTATTATTATTATTATTATTATTTTATTATTTTTTTTTTCCACACAAACTTGTAACTGTCCAAGTTCATTTTACAATAGAAGACACAAGGTAAAGAATAACCACACCTGGGAGATTTTACAGTGAGTCTGCTGTCACTTTACTGTCTATTTTTATGTTTTAAAAAATATAAATCTGCACATTTTTCAGTTCCCTATTATTCCAGAAGAGTGTTGGAGCTACTCCTACCTGCCCGACAGCCTAAGTCTATTTACCCTGAGCATGTTTCCTTGACAAAAAATTTCATTTTTTTTTTCCTTTCAACCAAAGGAATTTTAAGATCATCTATGTGAAAAGTCACACCAAAGGGAGAAGGGAATTTTTGTTGCTGCTTTTAGTCCTGGTCACATCTTTGGAGTGGTGTTGGAAAGCATTTTCTGAGGAAAAAGTGATGAAAAATTGCAGCAACGCAATTGCTTAGTGCAAAAATAATCAGCATTTAAAGAGATTTTACAGCAGTTTCCAAAGGGGGGAACTCTGGAAAAGAGTTTTTAAGACACTGAAAAAATCCACAATAACCTCAGGCAGAAATCCTGGTCCTGGGGATGGGGGAAAATCCAATTTGGGAAATGGAGCCACAGCCTGGGAGAGAGCTCCCAAAATGAGAAAAATCAGCTTGCCAGAAATAAATAAAAATGAGAAAAATCAGCTTGCCAAAAATAAAAATAAAAATGAGAAAAATCAGCTTGCCAAAAATAAAATTAAAATGAGCAGGATTAAATTATGAAAATGAGCAGGATTAAATTATGAAGATGAGCAGGGTTAAATAATGAAAATGAGCAGGATTAAATAAAACTGAGCAGGATTAAATGCACAGAAAGGTTTAAATAAAATTAAAATGAGCAGGATTAAATGCACAGAGAGGGTTAAATAATGAAAATGAGCAGGATTAAATAATGAAAATGAGCAGGATTAAATAAAATAAAACTGAGCAGGATTAAATGCACAGAAAGGATTAAATAATGAAAATGAGCAGGGTTAAATTATGAAAATGAGCAGGATTAAGTAATGAAAATGAGCAGGATTAAATGCACAGAAAGGTTTAAATAAAATTAAAATGAGCAGGATTAAATGCACAGAGATGGTTAAATAATGAAAATGAGCAGGATTAAATAATGAAAATGAGCAGGATTAAATAATGAAAATGAGCAGGATTAAATAAAACTGAGCAGGATTAAATGCACAGAAAGGATTAAATAATGAAAATGAGCAGGGTTAAATTATGAAGATGAGCAGGATTAAACAATGAAAATGAGCAGGGTTAAATAATGAAAATGAGCAAGATTAAATGCACAGAAAGGTTTAAATAAAATTAAAATGAGCAGGATTAAATGCACAGAGAGGATGAAATAATGAAAATGAGCAGGGTTAAATAATGAAAATGAGCAAGATTAAATGCACAGAGAGGATTAAATCAAATGAAAATGAGCAGGATTAAATCAAATGAAAATGAGCAGGATTAAATGAAACTGAGCAGGATTTCCCCAATTCCTGCAGCCTGTGCGACCCCACAAAAGCAATGGGGTGACCTTGTCGGGGTTTGGATTTTGGGACGTTGTGACCCCCAGGAACATCCCAAGGACAAAGATTTCAGTACCCAACACAGAATTATTCCTTTTTCTGGAGGCCAGAGCCACTTCCCTGCATTTTCCTGTTGTGCCAGTGCAGAATTCTCCCTCCCAAAGCAGCGCAGAACCCATGGGCAGGCGAAAAACCAGCGAGGAAATCCAACAGCAGAATCGAGAAATCTGGGAGAAGCCTCATGAGGACAGGCCAGCAAAGACACAAACACAACTCCATAGTGACAGAGAATTCATTAATTTTCATTCATTAATTGTATTAAAACCTGCACCTTGATATTAGACTAATTGCAGTTTGTAGTAGGCATGCAATAGTGATTACACTGGTGTATATATAGTTGTGGTACTTTTTTGTTTTTATTTATTTCTTCCTTTCTTCGCTTGTATTCCCATTTTTTTAAAGGGTTTTAGTGCCCTGCAAAACCCACATCAACTTAAGAGAGCCTTTGTAAAAAATAGTTTCTTTCTGATCATTTATTCCCCATCTTATTTGATTTTTTGTAGAATTTAGTCCCCATTGTTTTTGGATTTTAGTGCCCTGCAAAACCCACATCAACTAAAGAGAATTTATTTATTAAATTATTTCTTCCTTATCATTCATTCCCCATTCTTTTAGTTTCTTAGTGTCTTGCAAAACCACATCAACTAAAGAGAACTTTATTTAAAAATTATTTTTCTTATCATTTATTCCCCATCTTATTTTATTTTTTGTAGAATTTATTCCCCATTTTTTTGAGATTTTAGTGCCCTGCAAAACCCACATCAACTAAAGAGAATTTATTTTTTTAACTATTTCTTCCTTATAATTTATTCCCCATTTTTTAAACATTTTAGCACCTTGCAAAACCACATCAACTAAACAGAACCTATTTTTTAAAATTATTTCTTCCCTATAATTTATTCCCCAGTTTTTAAACATTTTAGTGACTTGCAAAACCACGTTAACTAAAGAGAATTTATTTATTAAATTATTTCTTCCTTGTCGTTAATTCCCCTTTTTTAAGAGAATTTATTCCCCATTTTATTTATTTATTTATTGTAGAATTCATTCCCCATTTTGTAAACCCTTTAGTACCTTGCAAAACCACTTGAACTAAAGAGAACTTTTTATTTTTGTCATTTATTCCCCATTTTTTAGTTTTTTAGTGCCTTGCAAAACCCACGTGAACTAAAGCGAATTTCTAAAAATTATTTCTTCCTTGTAATTTATTCCCCATTTTTTTGTAGAATTCATTCCCCATTTTTTAAACATTTTAGTGCCTTGCAAAACCACGTTAACTAAAGAGAATTTTTTAAAATTATTTCTTCCTTAGAATTTATTCCCCATTATTTTGCAGAACCCATTCCCCATTTTTTAAACCCTTGAGTGCCTTGCAAAACCACGTTAACTAAAGAGAATTTCTAAAAATTATTTCTTCCTTGTAATTTATTCCCCATTTTTTTGCAGAATCCATTCCCCATTTTTTAAACCCTTTAGTGCCTTGCAAAACCACGTTAACTAAAGAGAATTTCTTAAAATTATTTCTTCCTTGTAATTTATTCCCCATTATTTTGCAGAACCCATTCCCCGTTTTTTAAACCCTTTAGTGCCTTGCAAAACCACGTGAACTAAAGCGAATTTCTAAAAATTATCTCTTCCTTAGAATTTATTCCCCATTTTATTTATTCATTTCTGCAGAATCCACCCCCCATTTTCAAAACCCCTTTCCCACCTTGCACAACCCACTCGCGCCAAAGCCAAACTTCCAATTCCCAACCGTCCCCCCTCACCCACACCCCATTTCTCTCATTCTTTTCCCCACTCTCCCACCCTCCCAACCCAACCACCACCACCCACCCGCTGCTTCTCTCCACTCCACCTCAGTCCTAGCGCCAAACCAACCTGGGTTGGGTTCTTAGTACTCGCTCAGGCTGTGCCACTTGGCCACGCTCTTGCCGGCGCCGTCGCACACCTGGCGCCAGTGCTCGGCGCCCGCGGCGCTGGCGCTGTGCGCGCCCAGGATCAGCCGCCCCACGGCCTCGTTCTTGGTGGTGCGCTCGAAGTCGATCACCAGGAACTCCACGCTGACGTCGGGCAGCAGCTCGGCCGGGATGTCGTAGCTGAAGGACTCGTTGAACACGGGGTTCAGCGTGCACTTCTTGACGTGCGTCTTCTTCTTGGCGATGCGCTTGCGGCCGTAGTAAACGTTCACCTTGACGTAGGGGTCTGCAAGTGGAGGGGGGAGAGGGCGGCCAGTGACACGGCCCAGGGGGCTCCAGCACGGCCTGGGGGCGCTGGGAGGAACTGGTTTGGGGATTTAAAATCCCATTCTACTCCTGCCCATCCCATTCCACACCTTCCTCTACCTCAGGTAGAGTTTTGGGCTCTGGTTTGGGCTGGAAGGAACTTAAAATCCCATTGCACTCCTGCCCATCCCATTCCACACCTTCCATGACCCCAGGTAGAAGTCTGAGCTGTAGTTCGGGCTGGGGGGAACTTCAAAATCCCATTCCACACCTTCATTTACCCCAGGTAGAGGTCTGGGCTGAGAAGGACTTAAAAATCCCATTCTACTCATCCCCATCCCCCTTCCACACCTTCCATGACCCCAGGCAGAGGTTTGGGCTCTGGTTTGGGCTGGAGGGACTTGAAATTCCATTCTACTCATCCCTGTACCATTCCACACCTTCATCTACCTCAGGTAGAGATTTGGGCTGGCAGGGACTTAAAAATTCCTGCCCATCACATTCCAGACCTTCTACTACTCCAGGTAGAGGTTTGAGCTCTGGTTTGGGTTGGGAGGAACCTCAAAATCCCATTCTACTCATCCCCATCCCATTTCACACCTTCCATGACCCCAGGTAGAGGTTTGGGCTGAGGGGAACCTCAAAATCCCATTCCACACCTTCCTCTACCCCAGATAAGGGTTTGGGCTCTGGTTTGGGCTGGGAGGAACCTCAAAATCCCATTCCATTCTTGCTCATCCCTTTCCACACCTTTGCCTACCCCAGTCAGAGCTTTGGGCTGGGAAGGACTTAAAAATCCCATTCTACTCCTCCCCATCCCATTCTACACCTTCCATGACCCCAGGCAGAGGTTTGGGCTCTGGTTTGGGCTGGGAGGGACTTAAAATTCCTGCTCATCCCATTCCACAACTTCTACTACTCCAGGTAGAGGTTTGGGCTGGGGAGGGATTTAAAATCCCATTCTACTCCTGCCCATCCCATTTCACTCCTTCCTGTACCCCAGGTGGCTCCAGCCTGGCCTTGGCCACTGCCAGGGATGCAGGGGCAGCCACAGCTGCTCTGGAAAATCTGTTTTAATGAATTTAACCCCAAACATCCAAAGATTGGGGAGCTCAGGAGTTTCAGCTCCTCACCCCCCAGTTTAGGTGCAAGGGGATTTTTGGGCAATGTTCTCATGGAACCATGGAATGGTTTGGGTTTAAAATAGAATTTAAAATTCATCCAGTCCCAAGAGCAAGGACTTTTTTCACCATCCCAGATTGATCCAAACCCTGTCCAAAATTCCCAGGGATCCAGGGGCACCCACAGCTGCTCTGGGAAATCTGTTTGAATTAATTTAATCCCAAATGTCCAAATATTGGGGAGCTCAGGAGTTTCAGCTCCTCACCCCCTCAAATTTAGGTGCAAGGAGATTTTTAGTGGGGGCAATGTTCTCATAGAACCATGAAATGGTTTGGGTTAAAAATAGAATTTAAAACTCATCCAGGCCCAAGAGCAAGGACATTTTCCACCATCCCAGATTGATCCAAACCCTGTCCAAAATTCCCAGGGATCCAGGGGCACCCACACCTGCTCTGGGCACCTGTGCCAGGGCCTGCCCACCCTGCCAGGGAACAATTCCTGCCCAAAATCCCACCCAGCCCATTCCCTGTGTGCTGGCACTCCCAATCCATCCCTCTCCCTGCAGCCCTGGAAACCCACCCTGAGCTCACCCCAAATCCCTCTCTGAGCACCCCAGCCTTGCTCTGGAGCCCCCAACAAAGGCTCCAGGCACTTCCAATTAATCTGCAATAATTTGCTGCCAGCAGAAGTTACTGGGAAAGAAAAAATTTAAAACAAAGCAACAAAGGCTCCCTTTTCCCCCAGCTGCTCTTTATGCAAACACTGGATTACAATCAAGCTACCAGGCACTGAGGGAATTTTTATTTTCATTCCACACAAGTTTTGAAGGCCCTTGCTTGGCTGGCACTGCCTCATTTTCACCTTTTTTTTTTCTTTTCACCCAGCTGGAATGGGTTTGTGCATAATCCAGAGATCATATAAATAAACAGTGTGAGTCACAAGGTTCTGCAGGTAGAACATCCCTGAAAATTTTATTCTGTGCTTGGAGACTACACAAGCACAGATTTTTATTTTCTTTTTTTTTTCCCCTTAAAGAGTAAAATGCAGGGCCTACAACAACTCAGCCTAGTCTGCATTCCCTCTGAGGAGAAAGCTGCAAAACCAGGACTAGGTTTGAATCTCAACTTGATCCCGACCATTTCCCCACAATCCTGAGGGGATTGTGCAAAAACCAGGAAAAAGCTGCAAAACCAGGCCTAGGTTTGAATCTCAACTTGATCCCGACCATTTCCCCACAATCCTGAGGCAGAATTTGCTGAGGGCACTCAGGAGTGTGAAAATCTGTGAAACAGCAAAGGCACAAGAGCTGCTCTGCTGCTCTCCTCTCTGCAAACAGCACCACAGAAATGAAAACACCCAAAACCTGAATTTCTGCGAGCAGAGCCTGACCCCTCCTGGCTGTGCCCTCCTGTCAGGGGCTGTGCAGAGCCACAAGGGCCCCTGAGCCTCCTTTGCTCCTTCCCAGCTCCCTCAGGAATTCTCCATTCCCTTCCCAGCTCCCTCAGGAATTTCCAGCTCCATCAGGAATTCTCCATTCCCTTCCCAGCTCCCTCAGAAATTTTCAGCTCCATTCCAGCTCCCTAAGAGATTCTCCAGCCCCTTCCCAGCTCCTTCAGGAATTATCCATCCAATTTCCAGCTCTCTCAGAAATTCCCAGCTCCCTCAAGAATTCTCCAACCCCTTCCCAGCTCCCTCAGGAATTATCCAGTCCTTTTTCCAGCTCCCTCAAGAATTCTTCATCCCCTTCCCAACTCCCTCAGGAATTCCCAGCTCCCTCAGAAATTCTCCAGTCCATTTCCAGCTCCCTCAGAAATTTTCCAGCCCTTTCTAGCTCCCTCAGGAATTCTGCAGCCCTTTCCCAGTTCCCTCAAGAATTATCCAGTCCTTTTCCCAGCTCCCTCAGAAATATTCCAGCCCTTTCCCAGCTCCCTCAGGAATTCTCCATTCCCTTTCCAGCTCCCTCAGGAATTCTCCAGTCTCTTTCCCAGCTCCCTCAGGGATTCTCCATTCCCTTCCCAGTTCCCTCAGAAATTTTCCAGCCCCTTCCCAGCTCCCTCAGGAATTCTCCATTCAATTTCCAGCTCCTTCAGAAATTTTCCAGCCCTTTCACAGCTCTCTCAGAAATTCCCAGCTCCCTCAAGGATTTTCCAGCCCCATTCCAGCTCCCTCAGGAATTCTTCAACCCCTTCCCAGCTCCTTCACGAATTCTCCATTCAATTTCCAGCTCCCTCAAGGATTCCCAGTTCCCTCAGGAATTCTCCAGCTCCTTTCCAGCTTCCTTAGAAATTCTCCAATCTTTTCCCAGCTCCCTCAAGAATTCTCCATTCCCTTTCCAGCTCCCTCAGGAATTCCCAGCTCCTTCAGGAATTCTTCAATCCCTTCCCAGCTTTCTCAGAAATTTTCCGGCCCTTTCCCCGTTCCCTCAAGAATTATCCAACCCCTTCCCAGCTCCTTCAAGAATTCTCCATTCCATTTCCAGCTCCCTCAGGGATTCTCCATTCCCTTCCCAGCTCCTTCAGGAATTCTCCATCCAATTTCCAGCTCTCTCAGAAATTCCCAGCTCCCTCAGGAATTTTCCAGCCCTTTCCCAGCTCCCTCAGGGATTCTCCATTCCATTTCCAGCTCCCTCAAAAATTCTCCATTCCCTTCCCAGCTCCTTCAAGAATTCTCCATTCCCTTTCCAGCTCCTTCAAGAATTCTCCATTCAATTCCCAGCTCCCTCAGGAATTCCCAGCTCCCTCAGGAATTCTCCAGGATGTTCTGGATCCAGCACAGAGCTGCTGCCTCCACAAAGCCCTGCCTGCATGAAGAGCTCCCAGCAGAAAGAATTTGGGCTGGGAGGGACCATTCCACTCAAATTCCACCGATTTTTTGTGGATTTTCAGCACCTGAGCCCCTCAGGCTCTTCAGGATTGTCCTGGAGGTCTCATCAAGGTTGCCTTGGGGGATCTGAGGGGTTTAGAAGCTCCAATTCCACTGATTTTTTGTGGATTTTCAGCACCTGAACCCTTCAGGCTCTTCAGGAGTGTCCTGAAGGTCCCACCAAGGCTGCCTTGGGGATCTGAGGGATTTAGGAGCTCAAATTCCACTGATTTTTGGTGGATCTTTGGTACCTGAGCCCCTCAGGCTCTTCAGGAGCTCAATTTCCACTGATTTTTTGTGGATTTTCAGCAGGTGAACCCCTCAAGTTCTCCAGGAGCGTCCACCAAGGCTGCCTTGGGGGGGTTTAGGAGCTCCATCACAAACGAGTGATGCAGCACTCAGAGCAATCCAAAAACCCTTAAGAAGAATTTGAAGAAAAAAAAATTATAAAAAAATATATTTTATATACATATATAAAATATATATAAAATATAAAATCTTCAGCTAAACCAAAGGAAAAGCCCTGCAGGTGAACTTGGGGATTTTCTGCTTTTCCCACCCACTCCAAGGTGGAGAAAATAGCTTCTACCTGAGAGGCCAGTGATGTCCATCTTTGGCAAATGCCTGGCCTTCAGCACCACCACAGTCATCCTCTGTGCCACGGGCTGGTAGGACAGGGACACCTGCAGCTCCCCTCTGCTGATGCACTTCTGCCAGAAAAACACACACAGCTCCTCAGGACAGGCTGTTCTTCCTCATTGGGAGGTGCCCACAATTTCCTTTCCTTGTGTTAAATGGATAAAAAGCAGGGAAATGAGCCCCAGGTGTCTCAGGTGCAAAAATGTGGATTTGTGGAAAAAAATAGAATTTGTGGTTGAGGATCTGCATCATTCCTGTTTGTAAAATCACTGAGGGTCCCGGATCAAAATCTCTGGGGTCAAACACAAACATATCACACTAAAAATATGAAATTGTGGAAAAAATAGAATTTGTGGTTGAGGATCTGCATCATTCCTGCTTGTAAAACCATGGAAGGTTGTGGATCAAAATCTCTGGGGTCAAACACAGCCATATCACACCAAAAACATGAATTTGTGGAAAAAAACAGAATTTAAAACCAGAATTTATGGCTGAGGATCTGCATCACTCCTGTTTGTAGAACCACTAGAAACAGGATTTTGAGCGTCAGACATATCACACCAAAAAAATGAAATTGGGTAAAAATCAAAATTTATGACTGAGAATCTGCATCATTCCTGATCTGAAGATGATCTGAATCTTCCAGATCAAAACCTCTGGGATCAAACACAGCCCAAAGATTCACCCCACACGGATTGAGTGTGCACACACCCACCTGGATGTTCCTTTTGAGGATCTCCCTGGTGAGCTGCACCTTGCCCGTGCTGGGATCCACCCCTGAATGGTGAATATATCACCAAAAATGTGGATTTGTGGAAAAACCAGAATTTGTAGCTGAGGATCTTCATTATTCCTGCCTGTAATACCATGATGCTCCTGGATCAAAAGCTCTGGGGTCAAACACAACCATATCACACCAAAAAGATGAAATTGTGGTAAAAACAGGATTTATGGCTGAGGATCTTCATTATTCCTGTTTGTAAAACCACTGAGGATCCCAGATCAAAATTTCTGGGGTCAAAAACAGTGCAAAGAGTCCCCTCCACATGGAAGAGATCCTTTTGAGGATCTCCTTGCTCAGTTGGACCTTCCCAGTGCTCAGATCCAACTCTGCAAGCCATATCCCACCAAAAATATGAAATTGTGGAAAAAATAGAATTTATGATTGAGGATCTGCATTATTCCTGTTCGTAAAACCACTGAGGATCCCAGATTAAAAGCTGTGGGACCAAAGACAATCATAAGACACAAAAAATACGAATTTGTGGAAAAAACAGAATTTGTGGCAGAGGATCTGCTTCATTCCTGCTTGTAAAACCATGGAGGGTCCCAAATCAAAATCTCTGGGATCTAACACAGGTATATCACACCAAAAATATGAATTTGTGGAAAAACCAAGATTCGTGGCTGAGGATCTGCATCACTGCTGTTTGTAGAACCACTGAGGGTCCCAGATCAAAACCTCTGGGATCAAACACAGCCCAAAGATTCACCCCACACGGATTGAGGGTGCACACACCCACCTGGATGTTCCTTTTGAGGATCTCCCTGGTGAGCTGCACCTTGCCCGTGCTGGGATCCACCCCTGCCAGGGGCACCATCACCTCCCCGATCACGTCGTCGCGGGAGAAGCGGTCGAAGCTGAGCACCAGGAAGTGCAGCACCAGGTCCTGCAGCTGGCTGTAGGGGATGCCGTAGAAGGTGAAGGTCTCGTCGAAAACGGGCTCCAGGGTCTTGCGCAGCACGCGGGTCTTGACGCGGTGCCTCTTGTCGGGCAGAATGGTCATCTTGATGTAGGGGTCGGAGCTCTGCGTGTGCTCGTCCATCACGGGCAGCCCGTGGGCCTCCTGGATGGTGACCACCAGGGCTTTTTTGGGGAAGTTGTAGTCCACGGAGAAAGTCAGCTCTCCCAGCATGACGTCGTCGCCCGGCGAGGAGGGAGAGGAGGTTTTGCTTCCTCCCGGAGTGAGGCTTTGATCTGGGCTGAGTTCATCTCCATAATCCACCTTGATGGGGAGCTGCTCCACCTGGGGGGGTCCATCTGGAGCCTTGCTGGGGCCCCCCAAGCCGGCCTCAGCAGCATCCAGCAGGAGGTTGCCCCCGCTGCCGCCCTCCCCGGCCGCGCCGCTCTTGTCCCGGCGGATCCGCTTGATTTTCTTCTTGTTGCTCAAGGTCTCGGGGTAGATGCTGATGCCTTTCAGCATGTGGATGAATTTGTAAGGGGGGGTTTTGTGCTTCTTTTCTGCTTGCTGGTGACAGCATGTCCACACAAAGACTGTGACTGAGACGGAAACCACCAGCACGGTGGCGCCGATGAGTCCGGCCACCACGGGGGACACATCTGTGGGGAGACAAGGCAGTGAGGGCACGGCTGGTCACACTGAATTCTGGCATTTGCCCAGCAGAGCGTCCCCAGAAATTATTTCTCACACTCTCAAGGCATGTCTGACCCATTTTCTGTGACCTAAAGAAGGATCTGTGTCCTGCCACCACAAGGGACACATCTGCGGGCAGTGAGGAGCAGCACGCCTGGCTGAAGATCCACACACTCCCGTTGTGCTTTTAATTCTGGAATCTGTCTATCACAGCTTGCCCAGACATCATTTTTTATCTCTAAATTTATTTCTCACACTCCTAAGTCATGCGTGACCCGTTTTCCATGAGTTAAGGAAGGATCTCTGTCCTGCCACCATGAGGGACACATCTGTGGGAGCACAAGGCAGTGAGGAGCTGAGACCTGGCTGAAGATTTACACACTCCTGTCACACTTAATTCTGGCATTTGAGTGTCACAGCATCCCCAAAATTTATTTCTCACACTCCTAGGTCATGCCTGACCTGTTTTCCATGAGCTAAGAAAGGATCTCTGTCCTGCCACCATGAGGGACACATTTGTGGGAGGACAAGGCAGTGAGGAGCTGAGACCTGGCTGGAGATCCACACACTCCTGTGGTGCTTTTAATGCTAAGATCTGCCTATCACAGCCTCCCCAAACATCATTTTTATCTCTAAATTTATTTCTCACACCCCAAGGCATGCCTGACCTGTTTTCCATGAGCTAAGGAAGGATCTCTGTCCTGCCACCACGAGGGACACATTTGTGGGAAGTCAAGGCAGTGAGGAGCTGAGACCTGGCTGCAGATCCACACATTCCTGTGGTGATTTGAATTCTGGGATTTGCCTATCAGAGCATCCCCAAACATCATTTCTATCTCTAAATTTATTTCTCACACTCCCAAGGCATGCCTGATCCATTTTCCATGAGTTAAGGAAGGATCTCTGCCCTGCCATCACAGGGGGAAATCAAGGCAGTGAGGAGCAGCACACCTGATGCAGATCCACACATTCCTATCACACTTAATTCTAGGATCTGCCTATTACAGATTCCCCAAACATCATTTCTTTTTTATCTAAATTTATTTTTCACACTCTGAAGTCATGCCTGACCTGTGTTCCATGAGCTAAGGAAGGATCTCTGTCCTTCCACCATGAGGGACACATCTGTGGGAGGACAAGGCAGTGAGGAGCTGAGACCTGGCTGAAGATTCACACATTCCTGTCGTGCTTAATTCTGCCATCTGCTGATCAGAGCCTCCCCAAACATCATTTTTTTTAATCTCTAAATTTATTTCTCACACCCCAAGGTACGCCTGATCCATTTTCCATGACCTAAGGAAGGATTTCTGTCCTGCCACCACACACCTGATGCAGATCCACACACTCCTATCACACTCTTAATTCTAAGATCTGCCTACCACAGCTTCCCCAAACATCATTTTATCTCTAAATTTATTTATTTATTTCATCTCTAAATTTATTTCTCCAACCCCAAGGCATGCCTGACCTGTTCCCTGAGCTCAGGATCTCAAACTGTTGCTTGCCTCATCTTGCCAAGCCCAGCTCCTGCCTCACCACATCTCCATAGGAACGCTGCTCTCGATGTGCAGGCAACATTTGCTTTTATTTTATTTTTTATTTTTTTAATGCCCTGCTCAGGAACGTTACACAATTCCATTTTCACATAAAGGAGGGAGTAATAAATATGGCCAAAATGCTGGATTTGAGATATCCTTTATTAACAATATTTAACATTTCCTTTTGCCCAGAATTGGGTGTTTTGTCCTGGCTTTTGTTGCTGTTTCCATGAAATCCCCCCATGGAAATCCAGTGTCTAAAACCAGACAGAAAATCCTCCTACTATTATAAAATAATAAAATTATTTGATTCTGCCTTGGACTTAGGGATTATCTGATATTTTCTAGATTTTATGCCAGCTGTGTTAATCAGTAATGCCAAGGCAGAATTAAAAAAATAATTAAAAAAAAATTTAAAAAACCCTCAAAAAACGTTCATTTTTATTTGTTTATTTGCTGAGGGAGAAGTTTTAAAAATGAAAAATGACCCCAGAGGTGCTGAGGTCCCCAGGGAGGCTTTAGGAAGGTTTAAGTTTCATGTAAATTATTTTTGTGTATATATATATATATATATATATATATATGG
>JAXCLO010000101.1:5881570-5898849 GCA_035583995.1 Arremon aurantiirostris | reverse complement strand
GGAGCTTAGAGATGGGTCCGGGCGTGGGGCGTGGCAGGAGGAGCCTTGTTAGGGATTGCTGAACTGGGAACTGAGCTGGGGATTAAACTGGGATTGCTGAGCTGGGATTGCTGAGCTGGGAATTAAACTGGGATTGCTGAACTGGGATTGCTAAAATGGGAACTGAGTTGGGAACTGAATTGGGATTGTTGAGCTGGGATTGCTGAACTGGGAATTAAACTGGGATTGCTGAGCTGGGAACTGAGCTGAGAATTGAACTGGGAACTGAAACTGAGCTGGGATTGCTGAGCTGAGATTGCTGAACTGGGAATTGAGCTGGGAATTAAACTGGGATTGTTGAACTGGGATTGCTGAGCTGGGAATTGAACTGGGATTGCTGAGCTGGAAACTGAACTGGGATTGTTGAGCTGGAAACTGAATTGGGATTGCTGAGCTGGGATTGCTGAGCTGGGAATTGAACTGGGAACTGAACTGGGGGTGTTTGAGTCTCCCGCTGCTTTGGGGCTGCTCTCACAGGGGTTTTGCTCTGCAGGGAGGCTGACAGAGTCATCCTCACCACGTGCCAGGAGAAGGGAGCCCACCTGGACACCTTCCACGCCATCTCCCAGAAACTGGGCAACAAAACTGCCAGTGAGGTGAGGCTGCTGTGGGACAGGGCTGGGAACCTCAGGGTGCTGTCCTATCCATCTCCCAAACCTTAATTTGATGAAAAAATCATCTCAGTTGCAAATTAAAAAAATCAAACCAAACCAAACTCTGTTTTAGTGGTGCCAAAAATCCTCTGTGCCTTGGTCCTGCCAGGGTTACCATTGATATTTGAGCTGCACCTTTGGCACTGGAGTTGTTTCAGTGGCTGCTCCTCAGCTCCTCCTTCTGTACAAATCTGCTTTTGGCTCTGAATCCTCCCAAAGCACCAGATTGCACCTGGAGAATGAAACTGGTTCTTCCAGAGCAAACAAACCCCAGAGCTCTCCCATTTCTCCTCCTTTATGCCTCAGTCTTGTAAGAAACGCCACTGTGGTGTTGAATTTGTGTGGAAATTCCTGAAATTCCTGGAATTGCAGTTCCATGGCAGCCCCCAGGTGACCCTGGCTCCCCTTTGCTCCCCAGGTGTCCCACAGGTTCAGGGAGCTGATGAGGCTCTTCCACACCTCCTGTGATGGCAGCTCTGAGGATGAGGAGGATGCCACCAGCACCAGCAACACAGACCAGCTGTCAGACAAAGATCTTCTGCTTTCTGAGGAGGAACCTGATGATTGAGGTGATCAAACTGCTGACTGCACCAGAAAATGGGGTTTTATTTGCTGCTAGACAGGTGCTGTGGAAAAATGTTTGCACAGGTACTTGAGACAGCACCTTAATTATTTTTTTTTTTTGGTTCAATTTCCAGCCTGTACCAAACCAAAGGCAGGAAGTAAAATGAAAAAAATTCTTTAGAGCTCCCCTGGGGAGTTTCAGCAGTGGAATAACAGAACTTGTGGACACTGATCTGCCCTTGGGGCCTCTGCCCAGGACCTGTAAATATTGTACCCTGAAATGTCACTTTTCATGTGACTTTTTCTAAGTTCTCCCCTCTTGTGCTGATTGTATGTGAGATAGTTACAGTCTGAAATTTCTATTTATTGTGTGGGTTTATTTGAGCAGGCAGAGCAAATCCAATTTGCACCGCTGGAAACAAAAAAAAAAAACCAAAAAACCCAACCAAAATATATAAAAGAAAAAACAACTTTCCTCCTTTGCCACACAGCTGTGAGTAGGTGGAAAGCTCCACCCAGAAGATTTTTTTTGGTAATAAAACGAGAAGGGCATCTCCAAACCCATTCCCTTTATTGTGGGACCCATCTCAAAGCCACTCCCCAACTGTGGATCAGTCTGAATCTGCTTCATCCTGGGATCCATCAGCTGCAGATCCTGTCTCATAGCACTGGGCCAGGCTCCTGAGCTCCTCCAGGGCCTCCTGGACGTCGTCGTGCTCCAGCCCAGGCGCGCAGGAGCTGCCCCAGCGCCGCGGCCGCAGCTCCCGGCCCAGCCCCGAGAGCAGCGCCAGCGTCCCGGGGCAGCTCTGCAGGGCTGCCAGCACGGGCACGCTGCCGACAGCTGCGGGGAGACGGGCACGGTGGGGGTTAAACAGCACCAGAACATCGGGCACGGCGAGGGTTAAACAGCACCAGACATCGGGCACGGCAAGGGTTAAACAGCACCAGACATTGGGCACGGCAAGGGTTAAACAGCACCAGGACCTCGGGCATGACGAGGGTTAAACAGCACCAGACATCGGGCATGGCGAGGGTTAAACAGCACCAGACATTGGGCACAGCAAGGGTTAAACAGACATCAAACCCTCAGCCACAGCAAGGGTTAAACAGCACCAGACATCAGGCATGGTGAGGGTTAAACAGCACCAGACATTGGGCATGGCGAGGGTTAAACAGCACCAGACATCAGGCATGGCGAGGGTTAAACATCACCAGACATCGGGCACGGCAAGGGTTAAACAGCACCAGAACATCAGGCACGGCAAGGGTTAAACACCACCAGAACATCAGGCACGGCAAGGTTAAACACCACCAGAACATCAGGCACAGCAAGGGTTAAACAGCACCAGAACATCAGGCACAGCAAGGGTTAAACACCACCAGAACATCAGGCACGGCAAGGGTTAAACAGCACCAGACCATCAGGCACAGCAAGGGTTAAACAGCACCAGAACATCAGGCACAGCAAGGGTTAAACAGCACCAGACATCGGGCACTAGCCCGGCACAGCAAGGGTTAAACAGGCATCTGGTTATTGATAATTTTGGTCACTAATAATCCTGGTTAATAATTCTGGTTATTGATAATTTTTGTTGTTGATAATCCTGGTTGTTAATAATTTTAGTTATTGATAATTTGGGGTGGTTATTGATAAGTTTGGGTTCTTATTGATAACTTTTCCCTCTGTCAGGCCCTGCTCTCTCTGTTGCAGTTTCAGGGGTGTGTTGTCCAGGCACAGCAAGGGTTAAACAGCACCAGAGTCTCAGCCCTTGAGCTCAGCTGCTCACAGCTCTGCACACTGGGGTGGTTTGGTGTTAATAACCCTGGTTATTGATAATTTTGGTCATTAATAATCCTGGTTATTGATAATCCTGGTTATTAATAATCCTGGTTATTGATAATTTTGGTCATTGATAATTTTGGTTATTAATAATATCAATAACCAGGTTATTTATAATCCTAGTTATTGATAATTTTTGTTATTGATAATCCTGGTTATTAATAATTTTGGTCATTAATAATCCTGGTTATTGATAATTGTGGTTATTAATAATCCCGGTTATTGATAATTTTGGTTGTTGATAATTTAGGGATATTGATCCTGGTTATTGATAATTTTGGGTTATTGATAATTTTGGTTATTAATAATCCTGGTTGTTAATAATTTGGGTTATTGATAATTTTGGGTTATTAATCCTGGTTATTGATAATTTTGGTTATTGATAATCCAGGTTATTAATAACCTGGTTATTGATACTTTCGGTTATTGATTATTTTGGTTATTAATAATCCTGGTTATTAATATTTTTTGTTATTGATAATACTGGTTATTGACAATTTTTTATTGATAATCCTGGTTATTAATAATTTTTGTTATTGATAACTTTGGGTTGTTATTGATAACTTTGGGTTGTTATTGATAAGTTGGGGTTGTCATTGATAACTTTGGGTTGTCACTGGTAATTTTGGGTTGTCATTGATAACTTTGGGCTGTCATTGATAACTTTGGGTTGTGATTGATAACTTTGGGCTGTCATTGATAATTTTGGGTTGTCATTGATAACTTTGGGCTGTCATTGATAATTTAGGGTTGTCATTGATAACTTTGGGCTGTCATTGATAACTTTGGGTTGTCATTGATAACTTTGGGCTGTCATTGATAATTTTGGGCTGTCATTGATAACTCTGGGCTGTCATTGATAACTTTGGGCTGTCATTGATAACTTTGGGCTGTCGTTGATAACTTTGGGCTGTCGTTGATAATTTGGGGTTGTCATTGATAACTTTGGGCTGTCATTGATAACTCTGGGTTGTCATTGATAACTCTGGGTTGTCATTGATAACTTTGGGCTGTCATTGATGACCTTTCCCCCTGTCAGGCCCTGCTCTCCGTGGCACTTTCAGGGCTGTTCGTTCGTTCCTTACCTGCTGAGGACGAGCCCCGGGCTCTGTCCTGGAGGAATCCCCGTGTGCTCAGCAGAGGAGAGAAGAACTGTGGGAAGGGAGCCTGGGTGTGACAGGGCTGCTGGAGCACGTGGGCTGTGCTGTGGGGAGATCAATAAAGTCACCAGAGCCCCCTGAGCGTCCCCTGCTCTGAAACTCCAAACCTGCACCCACCTGAAGGCTCCAGGGAACCGCGTGTGGAGGTACTGCTGGAGCACCTGCTCAGGGCTCTCTCTCTCCCTGCAAAGCAAATCCAGCATTTCCCAGCTCCTTTTTATCTGTTTTACTCTAAAACCAGCAGCACTCGCTCCCTGGACTGCCCCTCAGTGGATGTTTCAGTCCTGCAGGAGGTGCAGCTCAGGTGCTGAGTTACCTGCTGGCTTTCTCCTGCCACATTCCCCGTAGCACAGCACACTGAGCAAAGCAGGAGCTGAATTTCTTCTGCCCCTTCCAGGAGGACAGGAGCTGCCAGGGCACGTCCTGGTGGGCACCCAGCACATCAGGCAGCGAGGAGCCAGCCAGGGCAGGCAGGGGAAGAGCTGCCCAGGCAGCCACAACCTGGATTTGGGCGACAGAACAGAGTCTGGGATGCTCTCCTGGCACAGCTGGGGCCGTGCAGCACAGCTGGAAGGGCTCCTCCTCATCCTCACCTTCCTCCCAGAGAAGGTGAGGGCGTCAGCAAGGTGCAGCATGGAGGCCTGGGAGGAGCAGAGCCTGTAGGGAGCCGTGAGGGTGTCGAGGGCTGCTGCCAGAATGGCACTGCTGTGGTAGTTCAGGGATGCCTGGGGAGGAGACAAGGCAGGAACTGCAGGGCAGCTCACAGGTTGTGTGTTTAACTTAACTCAGATTGTAAATTGTGCCTTTAAAAGATGTGGTTTGCAGTTATTTCATGGTTGGGATAAGCAGCCAGGGTGTAACTGCAGCTCCAGCCCAGCTGTTGGTTAACAAATTCTTTGCTGCCACTTTTCTTATCTTTTTTAGCTCCTTAAAGCTCCAGTGAGGCTGGAGTTACTCCAAGCATAGGGAATAATATAGTAAAGCCTTTTCCTCAGTGCCAGCACCCACCAGCAAGCACAAGGGCCAAGGAAATGTGTTAATATTCTCAAAAGCAGGAAGAAAACTACAGAAATGAAAAGTTGGCAGCTCAAAGTCCCAGTGAAAAAGGAGGAAAAGTCTCTGCTGAGCAGAACAGCACCAAGAAAAACCACCAAAGCACAGAGAGAGAGGGGTAGAGCTGCAGGAGCTCAATGGCAGCACTTACATTGTATTTTATGTATGGAAATGTCACAGGAGGCTCTGGCTTGAGTCCCAAGCTCCCATTGAGTGACAGGGGGCAGAAGAGAGAGCTGTGACGGGACAGGTGGGCAATGCCCAGGGCTGTGTTCATCAGTCTGCAAAAACTCTTCTGAGGGTCCTGGGGGGGAAAAATCCAACCCTTGGAACCAACAAGAACCTGTCAAAGCCAGGCTGGGCTCCTGCTCTGGGCTCTCTCAGTGGTTACTCACTCCCACAGCACTCAGGACTGGAGTCAGGCCCCAGGTGAGGATCCCCTTGCGTGAATATTCATCGTGGAGCAGCTCTGTCACCTTGGCACCAACTCCAGAGAATCCATTGTGGAGGTCACAGAGCACCTGAAACCCCTGTGGGAAACAGCAGCAACACCTCAGATTCTGCTTCAGCTCGAGCAGAAAGTTTCCTGGAAGCAAAGGGAGCGTGGACAAGGTGAGGACCTGGAGGTAATCACACTCCTCAACAAAGAAGTGCAGCCGCTCTTCCAGCTCCTCCACACAGGCAGGGTCCTGCAGGAGACTCTCACCCTGCCCAAAGCCTTCGAGACAGCCACAATCCCTAAGGGGAAAAGGGTAAAGAAGGGTTATTTTATCCCTTTTATTCACCCTTGAAGGCAAAACTCACTCCTGGTTTGTGTTGAGGAGCAAAGCCCTGGCCATACCCATCGTGCAGGTACTGCCGGATCACGTAGAGACTCTTGGGGTGCAGGTTCACGTTGAGGTAATCAGACCAGAGCCTGATGGAGGGAGTGTCCTGGGACCCTGCAGGAGACAGAGGGGAGAGCAAAGGTCCTGGCAGCTCTGAGCATCCCCATGAATGTAAAATCAATTTTTTAACATGTTCTGAGCATCCCCTTTCTGCTCTGAGCATCCCCATGATTGTAAAATCAGTTTTCTAACATGCTCTAAGCATTCTTTTTTCAGTTCCTGAGCATTCCCTTTCTGCTCTGAGCATTCCCTTTCAGCCCTGAGCATCCCCATGAATGTAAAATCAGTTTTCTGTCATGCTCTGAGCATCCCCTTTCCGTTCCTGAGCACCCCCTTTCCATTCCTGAGAATCCCCTTTCAGCTCTGAGCATCCTCAAAATGCAAAACCAATTTTTTATCTTATCCAGGGTCGGTTTTTTAGCCCATCTGCTGGGCTGAAAAACCTGGATAAGTTAAAAAATTGGCTCAGCCCATCTGCCCCAGCTCTCCATAAGCCAAGCACTGTTATCCCATACTTTTCCTTCTCCCGCAGCAGGAACCAGGGAATTCTGATTTCTGCCTTTCTGGAACCGAACCCAGCCCGCACCAACCTGGCCCCGCCGCACCGGGGTTCCCCTTGGCGTCCCCGGCCGCGTCTCCCTGCGGGAACAATCCCGGCCCGGTTACCGGGCGCTCCGCCTCGGACCCGGGCCGGGAGCGGTGCGGGCCCCGCGGCCGCGCTCACCCTGCGGCTCCCGGTGTCCCGCGACGCGCGGCCCCGCTCCCGGTAATCGGCGACAGCGCCGTCCCTGCGACACAAAGCGGCGGCAGCTGCGGGACCCCGGCCCGGCCCGCACCGCGCTCACCGGCGGCCCCGTTCCCTCCCGGCCCGCACTCACGAGGTCACCGCGGCCCCGTCCCGCACTATCCCGCATTCACCCGTTTAGCGGCGGTTCCGTCCCATCCTATCCCGCCCCGTTCCCTCCCGTCCCATCCTGCCCCATCCCGCACTCCCCAGTTCACCGGCGGTTCCGTGCCCGCCCCGTCCCGCACTCACCGGCTCACCGGTGGCCCCATTCCGCCCCGGTCCCGTCCCGTTCCCTCCCGTCCCATCCCGCACTCACCAGCTCACCGGCGGCTCCGCGCCCGCCCCGTCCTCTCTGAGCGCGCCCACGCCGCCTGCAAACAGAGCCCGGTCACGGCGGAGCCGCCCGGTGCCCGCACCCATCCCGGTGCCCGCACCCATCCCGCGGTACCTTTCAGCTCCAGCGCCACCAGCCGCGGCTCGGGGCTCTCGGTGCCGCCCGGGCCGCGGCCGAAGCGGAGCAGCGCGGCCGCGCTGAGCTCGTTGTGCTCGTTGTGGCTGCGCAGCGCGGCGGCCTGCGGGGAACGGCGGCGAGCGAGACGCGATCAGAGCGAGCCCCGGGCCCGGCCCGACCCCCGGCCCGTCCCGCAGCTCCCCCGCACCTGCAGCCCCCACCAGTGCGCGCCCACGCAGCCCGAGTAGTGCCCGAGCTGCAGCGTGACCGCCTCCCCCGGCATCGCCCCGCAGCAACGGAACCGGGAGCGCGTCACGGGGCCCGCCCCGGACGGGCGGGGACGCCAGCGGGGGCGGGAACGGACACGGACACCGGGAGCGGGGGAACGGAGCCTTTATTGCGCTATAGGGGCCCCGCCAGCCGGTCCAGCTGCCGCGGGTTGGAGCCGCTGAGGAATTGCAGCTCCGCTTTGCCGTCCTCGGTGTGCGCTGCGAGGGAGAAAAACAGAGAAAAACTGAGCTGGAGGACGGAGGGAGGGAACAGCTCCGGTTTTCCCCCTCTCCCAGCACCGACCTTTCTCGTGCTGCAGCCACCTCCGCTCCAGGTAGTAGCCGTAGCAGCTCTCGAACTCCCTGGGGCTGTAGTTGGGGACCGGGATGGGCACAAAGGGGTCCAAGGCATCGAAACCCTCCTGGGAAGGGAGGTCAGGCACGGTCAGTGCCGGGGGCTGGCTGGGGACACGGCCCGGAGCTCAGCCATGGAGTTATGGGGATCCAGAGTTGGAAGGGACCCAGAGGGATCCCCCAGTCCAGCTCCTGGCCCTGAGACAGCCCAGCGATGCCATCCTGTGCCTGGGAGTGGTGTCCAAGTGCTCCTGGAGCTCTGGCAGAGCCCTGGGGCTGTTCCCATTCCTTGTTCAGTGCCCATTCCCTTTAGGAGAAGAACCTTTTCCTGCTGTCCAGCCCAACCCTCCCCTGACACAGCTCCAGGCATTCCCTTGGGTCCTGTCCTGCTCACAGAAATCAGAGCTGCCCCTCTGGAGGAGCTGCAGATGCCTGAGATCTCCTTTCAGTCTTTTCCAGCTGGACAGAAACGCCCTCAGATGCTCCTGATCCTCCAGACCCTCCTTGGGTCACTCTCCTGCAGCCTCAGACCTTTCACAGACTGTGATGCCCAAACTGCCCCAGCCCAGGGCAGGGACAGTCCCTGCTTTGTCCCTGTGCCTGGCACACCCCAGGGCACTTTTGGCTTCCCTGGCACTCAGGGCACTGCTGACCCAAAGGTGTGTGTGACCCACAGGGACCCTCACCAGTGTCCCCTTGAACAGAACCAGCTCACCAAGCATTTTTTTTTGTTTTTTTCCCAATGTGAAGAGGGGAAAAAGCCCCCAAAGAGGCCGTGACTGACCTTTCCCAGCAGCTCCTGGGGAGTGTAGGCAGAGCTGGGCTTGAAGACAGACCCAGTCTGGCTCAGGGTGGTCACAACGGCACCTCCACTCTGGAAAGCAGAGCAGAAATAAAAATCCTGTCAGGTTTTATTTCCTAAACCCAATGTGGTTTAGGATCAACCCCTGAGGCATCTTTTCATTGCAGGATGGAGCTGCTGGAGCAAGTCCAGAGCAGGGTTCCATGGTGGAGCCCCTCTGGAGCCAGGCTGGAGAAGGGAAAGCTCCAGGGAGAGCTCAGAGCCCCTCCAGGACCTAAAGGGGCTCCAGGAGAGCTGGAGAGGGACAGGGGACAAGGGATGGAGGGACAGGGCAGGGGAATGGTTTCACAGCAATAGGGCAGGGTTGGGTGGGATATTGGGAAGGAATTCCTGGCTGGGAGGGTGGGCAGGCCCTGGCACAGGTGCCCAGAGCAGCTGTGGCTGCACCCCTGGCAGTGCCCAAGGCCAGGCTGGATGGGGCTGGGAGCAGCCTGGGACAGTGGGCAATGTCCCTGCCCATGGCAGGGGGTGGCACTGGGTGGGCTTTAAAATCCCATTCTGGGACCTGGATTCTTCACAAATTCTCCAAGAGTGACTTTTTATAATGCTCCAGACCACACTAACCCTGGCTGCTCCATGTGAGCACAGGGAAAATGAATATACAGCTCATGTTCCCAGGGCTGGCATTAAAACTTTTCTTACTTATTATGGGTTTTCTATGCCAACAAGTGAAATAATTTAAAATGGACTCTCCTATACAGCTTTAGTCGTTCTAGCTCTGGGGATTGAAAAAGCAGCAGGAGGAGTTGATCTCCTACAGCAAAATGTTGAGAAACCAGAAGTTCTCACTAGCTGAAAGCACTCACAACCCAAAGGGCTGTCAGACACCTCCAGCTCAGGGTCCCCCAGCAGAGCTTGCCACAGGGGGATCAGGAAATGCTGCTGCAGATCCCAGCTGTGCTCACTCTCCTCACAAACACTGCTGAGACACTGCAGCTCTCCCTCAGCACTGCTGCACTCGTGGCTTTGGGCTTGTGGCAGATTCACTGCTGGGATTTCACTGCTGGGATTTCATTGTTAGGATTTCATTGCTGGGATTTCACTGCTGGGATTATTTCACTGCTGGGATTTCACTGCTGGGATTTCATTGCTGGGATTTCACTGCTGGGATTTCACTGTTGGGATTATTTCACTGCTGGGATTTCACTGCTGGGATTTCACTGCTGGGATTATTTCACTGCTGGGATTATTTCACTGCTGGGATTTCACTGCTGGCAGAGGCAGAGCCTGGAACTCACCCAGTCGTTCCTCAGCATCTTCCGCAGGTTGTGCACGAGCGTCAGCTCCTCTGGAGAGACCTGGTGGAGATGTCTGCATCACTACTGCATTGCCAGCAGCTTCAAATTCCCCTCCCCTCCTTCCAACCAGCCTGGCAGGATCATTTCTGTCCTTCAGGCACGTTTTTATCTTTGCTTTCCCTCAAAGCAAGCCTGAGTCATGCACTGAGCACCAGCCAGGCCCTGCCCCTCCAACAACACCCACCTGCACTTCTGCCTCAGGGAGAGACAGGAAAAACTCAGGAAAATTGTCTAAAGCACAATATGAACCTTTCAGGCCCCTCCAAAGCATGAACATTTTCAGGGATTGTCACAGAACTAAAATTAAACAGCTCCCCCCTGCAGCAGGAGTCCCCCAGGGCAGAGCTCTGGGGGAATGATGCCTTAGGATTTTAGCTTTTATCATTTTAAAACATTATATATATTTTTTAAAAATATATTTATAATTTTAAAATATTATATATATAAATTTATATTTTATAAATTTTATATATCTGTAATCCTGCAATTCTTTGGTGTATAACTCCAAACTCCTTATACACTGCTAGCTCCAGCTTTCCCATTTTGGGCAGACACAACAATTCCTCTCCAGGCCTGGCAATCAAGGACACCTCAGTACCTCAGGCCTTGAGAAATACAAAATAAAAGTGAGTTGGGGGGAGCAAATTTGGGGTAAATGCCTTCATTACCTGGAGCTGTAACTGAAAGATTAACCCCCAAAATGGAAATGGACCAAATTTCTAAAAGTGTGAAACCTGTGTTGTCCATTTTGTGTGCAGCCCCTGGGGCTTTGTCTGCCCAAAATGTACCTGAAGGCCCCTCAATAAATAGAACTGCTTTTATTGTCTTAATTTTGTCTGGCCTAAAGCAGAACAACTTTGCTCTAAATTGCTTCATATTTCTTTCTATATTCTAAAACCCCAAACTTGAAGTTTTGTTTGTTTTTAGGTAACCCAAAAAAGGCACCTGTGGAAGAGGTTTTAACAGCGACTTCTGTGAGCCAGAGAAAAGTTTGAGAAGAGGATCCGTGTTTATAGCAGAAAGAATTTTCTACCAAGGCTGTTGACACAGAAACCAAGGAAGAAAGGAGGAGAAATAAGAGAAACTATGAGCACTTTGCCTGTCTCTCCTGACGAATGAGTAAAGCGTAAACTTACGAGTTTTGTAAGAATGTATAAAAAGCATGCATGCTAGAATAAAACCAGTTTTTTTGAAGAGAAGCCTTCAGAAATGGAGTGTTTTTTGGCATTTTGAGCATCTCAGCCCCCCAGGCCCATCCTCACGGGGCTCTTGTCCTCCTTGCTCAGCGTGGTCCTGCCCCAGAGCGCGTTGGCGCCGTCCACGGCCACCAGGAGCGGGCGGGAGCGGCTCCGGCCCTGCAGCCTCAGCTCCCTCAGCAGCGCCCCCGCGGCATCGCTGGCGCTCCTGGCCCGGGCCAGGCCCTGCGGGGACACAGACACGGCTCAGCCTCTGCTGGCCCTCTTCGGAGACAGGGCACTTCTCTTAATTGTTATATTTAACAGTTTAACACTGCTAAAACAGGGACACAGACACGGCTCAGCCTCTGCTGGCCCTCTTCGGAGACAGGGCACTTCTCTTAATTGTTAAATTTAACACTGTTCAACACTGCTAAAACAGGGACACAAACACAGCTCAGCCTCTGTCCTGGGCCGGGCTCTGTTTGCCCTCTTCGGAGACAGGGCACTTGTCTTCTGTAAATTCTTAAAATTAATCCTGTTCAACACCGTTAAAACAGGGACACAAGGCACGGCTCAGCTGCCTCTGTCCTGTCTGTGCTGGGTTCTGTTTGTCACCTGTCAGAGGTGGGGCAGTTATCGGCTCTTAATTGTTAAAATTAACACTGTTAAACACTGGTAAAACCAGGTGGGGCAGTTATCTGCTGTTAACTGTTAATATTAACACTGTTAAAACTAGGTGGGGCAGTTAGGGCTGTTAATTGCTAATATTAACACCGTTTAACATTGTTAAAACCAGGTGGGGGGCAGTGATCTGCTGTTAATTATAATTAACACTGTTATAACCAGGTTGGGGCAGTTAGCTGCTGTTAATTATAATTAACACTGTTATAACCACGTTGGGGCAGTTATCTGCTGTTAATTAAAATTAACACTGTTATAACCAGGTTGGGGCAGTTATCTGCTGTTAATTAAAATTAACACTGTTTAACACTGTTAAAACCAGGTGGAGCAGTTAGCTGCTATTAATTATAATTAACACTGTTATAACCACGTTGGGGCAGTTATCTGCTGTTAATTAAAATTAACACTGTTTAACACTGTTAAAACCAGGTGGGGCAGTTGTCTGCTGTAAATAATGATAATAATTCAGAGGGAGAGGATTTCTTGCTAGGGGGTGACTTTTGGGCAGCTCCTCCAGGGGAAGACAAACTGAAAGTCAACAACCCCTCCCAAGAGCAGCTTGAGCATCAAAACGTGGGAAATTTCAAATTCTAACTTTGCCATCTACCCAAATTCTCTGTACAATTTTCCTTCCAGATCCACCACATCATCTTTTGTGCATAGGGAGACACCTCCCATTTCCCAGGACTCCGATTTTTAAGATTTTCAGGAGCAATCTGTGCCACAAACTCAGGATGCTCTGCTCCAAGGTGAGCAGAGTTTGCTCCTTACCTGCTCCACCACCTCCCTCAAAGGTCTGCCCTCCTCTGTGCTTTCTCTTTTGCCCCAAATGTATTTTTTTTGTGTTTTTATCTGTTGGGAAGAAGACAATGATGAGATTGGGGATGACAAAGGCTGGATTGCAGAATGTGGGAGAAGCACCAGAGGGACCTGAAGTGCTTTTCCTGCACCAGCCCAGGGCAGGGGTTGGGGTTTGCAGCCACAAACCTCGTCCAGGAATCGTTCATTGGAGGTTTTGAAGTTCTTGAGCCAGACAGAAGCCTGCAGAGGCTGATCCAGCCTGTCCTTCTTGTAGGAAGACTGAAAAAGCTCCTTGCAGTTCTTCACCCAGAGATGAGCTGTCAGCAAAAAAAAAAACAAAAACAAAAACAACTGTTGGTTTGGATTTTATTTTGGTTTTTGTTCTAGGCAAAATAATGGTATGAGGTGGGGTGTTTGTGCAATGCTCTATTTTATTTGGGGGTTTTGTGTTTTGTGTTTTATGAGCCTTTTCCACTATGAAAAAACAAGGATAGATTATGCTGGGATATCCTACAACTCCAAAACAATCTCTTCCCATGCTTGTTAAAAATGGAGATAACCAAACTGGCCCAAAGGATGTGAGCAGGAGAAAATCACTAATTATGCTCTATTTTATTTGAGGTTTTTGTGTTTTATGAGCCTTTTCCACTACGGAAAAACAAGGATAGTTTTTGGTGGGATATCCTAGAGCTCCCAAACAATCTCTTCCCATGCTCATTACAATGGAGAAAACCAAACTGGCCCAAAAGATGAGCAAGTGAAAATAACTAATTATGCTCTGATTTGGGGGTTTTTGTGTTTTATGTTTTGTGTTTTATGAGCCTTTTCCACCACAGAAAAACAAGGACAGATTGTGCTGGGATATCCTAGAGCTCCCAAGCAATCCCTTCCCATGCTTGTTAACAATGGAGAAAATCAGACTGGCCCAAAAGATGTGAGCAGGAGAAAATTACTAATTATGCTCTGCTTCATTTGGGGTTTTTGTGTTTTATGAGCCTTTTCCACTATGAAAAAACAGGGGTAGATTGTGGTGGGATATCTTACAGCTCCCAAACAATCTCTTCCTATGCTCATCAACAATGGAGAAAACCAAACTGGCCCACAGGATATGTGAGCAGGTGAAAATAACTAATTATGCTCTATTTGGAGATTTTTGTGTTTTGTGAGCCTTTTCCACTATGAAAAAACAAGGGTAGATTGTGGTGGGATATCCTACAGCTCCCAAACAATCTCTTCCCATGCTCATCAACAATGGAGAAAACCAAACTGGCCCCAAGGACGTGTGAGCAGGTGAAAATCACTAATTATGTTCTGCTTTATTTGGGGTTTTTGTGTTTTATGAGCCTTTTCCACTATGGAAAAACAAGGATAGATTGTGCTGGGATATCCTAGAGCTGCTGAAGCACCTTCTTTGGGTGTTTGGTGTGGTAGCAGAGCCCTGGGTTTCTCACCATCGGGGACGTGCAGCACCAGCCAGCCCTGCCTGGAGCAGTAGTGAACCACATGGCACAGGGTCATGGTCTTCCCTGTTCCCCTCTCACCATCTCCAGCAAGATCTGTCAAGGAAAGGCTCTGAAAAAAACCACTTCAGTTTGTGCTGGCTGTGATTCCTGCAGAAAGGGAGCTCAGAGCTTGTCAAAGCAAGGATCTCACCCAGAGAGCTGCTTCTCCCTGTCCCCCACCCCACTGCCCTGTGTGCTGACCCTGTTTGAAGCTCTGTGTTAAAATTAAAGAGTCAAAATTAAAATCAGGAGTTAAAATTAAAGAGTTAAAATTAAAATTAGGAGTTACAATTAAAGACACCCAAGCTCTGAGCTCCCTGAAGTGCCCAATCCCTGCACTGAGCACACACCACGAGGCACAGGAATGTACAAAAAACATGAATGCTGTAAAAAAACCATGTTTGGAGCCTTCTGAAAATGGAGTGTGTTGCTTTGTCTCTGTCTCAGCTACAACACAGCCAAGTATTCCTGTAAATTCTGAAAATATTCCTGTAAATTCTGAAAATATTTCTATAATTCATTTTGTGCTTGGATGTTAAAATGGAATGAAACTCTCCACCTCCTGAGACCAGACCAGCTCAGGCTCACAACCACCCTCTGCCCTGCAGGAATTCCTTGTGTTTCTCCTCGTTGCAGTCCAGGTGAAGGATACAGATCACATATCTGACAGCAGGGTGGGCCAAGTTGGAGCCCTTGAGGCAGGTGAGGATCTCCAGCGCCGGCCTCCGCACCATCACCCGCGCCTCGTTGAAGGTCTGGATCTGAGGAGGGACATTGTCACCAAAGTGCCACCAGCTGTGCCAGCCCTGCTCCAAGCCTGCCTGCAGGCTCCCAGCACCCCCAGCTATTCTCCAGGTGGGGATTGAAGGCACCTGAGATGGTTGTTCATGGACACACTCAGGTGTTTTATTATTATTTCTTATCACAACCAAGAGTTCTGCAGCCTTTCATTAACCAGGCACAAAATGGTTAAATATCTCTTGTTACAAGGTCTTTTAAGATCAAACTATCCAATTAAGAAATGACACTTAGATTATATTTCCCTTTTAACCCAATAACTGATCCCTCCAATACCACAATGTGGATTTTTCTGTCCAATTACAAACCATCACCCAAACCCATGAAGAAGAAGGAAGAAGAACAACTTGTCTCTGCTTTAAAACTTCAATCTTGATTCGTATTTCTTTCTCTATTCTAAAACCCCAAACTTTAAGTTTCCTACTTTGTGATATTACACACTTCTAACCAACTACACACCTGTAATTTTAGTATTATTAATTAATTTTTGAAGCCTTCTTCACAGCTAGATTATTTCCCCTTTAATCCAATAACTGATCCCTCCAAGCCTGCAATGTGGATTTTTCTGTCCAATTACAAAATGCCACCCAAACCCATGAAGAAGAAGAAAGAAGAAGGTGAAGAAGAACAACTTTGCAGTCTGGCACAGCCCCATCTGCCTCACACAAATCAGAATTCTCTACCAAGATTGTTGACATAGAAACCAAGAAAGAAAGGAGAAATAAAAGAAACCTATTCCAATAAGCATTTTGTTTGTCTTTCCTGACTAATGAGTAAAGTGTAAACTTCTAAGTTTTGTAAAAATGTATAAAAAGCATCCATGCTGTAATAAAACCAGGTTTGAAGCCTTCTGAAAATGGAGTGTAGCTTTGTAGAAAATATTTCTGTAATTCATTTTGTGCTTGGATGTTAGAGATGAAAAACACTGGAACAAAAGTTGCCTGAGGTGGAGCCCTCAAACTCTGCTGCTCTGGGTGGTTGACTCATCTCTTTTAGATGTTGAAAACAACACCTAAAAGGGCAAGGAATAACTGCTCTCTCTCATTCCAACAGGAAAATATCACAGATCTGGCTCTCCCCACACAGAATCATGGAACTGGGCTGGATGGGAGATCCTTAAAGACCATCACACCCATGATCCCAGGTTGTTCCAAACCCCCTCCAGCCTGGCCTTGGGCACTTCCAGGGCTGCAGGAATTGCCCCAAAGCTGGAATACCTGCTGCTGGAAACGATGGGGCAGCCCATGGGGGAACACAGCCTTCACCTCCTCCAAGGGGATGTTGTACAGACGGCCCTCGTGCTGCTCCGTGTGCTTGGCCTGCAAGAGAAAATGGGAATTGGGACCCTGGAAAATGGGAATTGGCACCCTGGAAAAGTGCAATTGGCATCCTGGGAGAGAAAATGGCAATTGGGATCCTGGAAAATGGGAATTGGGGCCCTGGGAAAGGGCAGTTGGCACACTGGCAGAGAAAATGGCAATTGGCACCCTGGAAAATGGGAATTGGCATCCTGGGAGAGAAAATGGCAATTGGGATTCTGGATGAGAAAATGGCAATTGGCATTCTGGAAGAGAAAATGGGAATTGAGACCCTGGAGGAGAAGATGTCAATTGGCATTCTGGCAGAGAAAATGGCAATTGGCACCCTGGAAAATGGCAATTGGCATCCTGGAAGAGAAAATGGCAATTGGGATCCTGGAAAATGGGAATTGGCATTCTGGAAAAGGGCAATTTGCATACTGGGAGAGAAAATGGGAATTGGCACCCTGGAAAAGGGCAATTGATATCCTGGAAAAGGGCAATTGGAATCCTGGAAAATGGGAATTGGCACCCTGGGAGAGAAAATGGGAATCGAGATCCTGGAAAAGGGCAATTGGGATTCTGGAAGAGGAAAGAGCAATTGGCACCCTGGAAAAGGGCAATTGGCACCCGGGAAGAGAAAAGGGCAATCGGGATTCTGGATGAGAAAATGGCAATTGGGATTCTGAAAAAGGGCAATTGGCATCCTGGAAAAGGCCAACTGGCACCCTGGGAGAGAAAATGGCAATTGGGATTCTGGACGAGAAAATGGCAATTGGTATTCTGGAAAATGGCAACTGGGAC
>JAXCLO010000101.1:5866579-5877668 GCA_035583995.1 Arremon aurantiirostris | reverse complement strand
GGGGACACGGTGGCACCCAGGGCACAGCGGTGGCACGCAGGGCACAGCGGTGTCAGGATGGGGACACGGTGGCACCCAGGACACAGCGGTGGCAGGATGAGGACACGGTGGCACCCAGGGCACAGCGGTGGCACCCAGGGCACAGCAGTGTCAGGATGGGGACACGGTGGCACCCAGGGCACAGCGGTGGCACCCAGGGCACACGGTGGCACCCAGGGCACACGGTGGCACCCAGGGCACAGCGGTAGCAGGATGGGGACGCAGTGGCACCCAGGGGACACGGCGCCGGGCCGTCACTCACCGGGTCGCTCTCGCTGGTGTGGAAGATCGCTCGGGGCGCTGCCGCGGGCACGGCCGGGCCGGGCACAGAGCTCAGGGCAGCCCTGGCCGCGGGCAGGGCACAGCCACGCTCCGGCTGGGGACAGCAGGGGGACAGGGGTTAAGTGAATGCCAGTGTGCTGTGTTGGAAAGTTATCCTGCATTCATTCCTTAAGGAGTGCCTTAAATGCAGTTTTAGGTTATAATGTTAAAATAGAAACTATGCTATAAGGTTAAACATTATGAATTTTATGTTTACATAATACATAAATATGTATTATGTTAAACATGTATTAATTTTCTTAAGTAGTGTGTTAAATATAGTTTTATGTTATAACATAATGTTAAAATAGAAACTGTGCCATAATGTTAAACATTATTATTTTTATGTTCACATGTATTATGTTTACCTAATACATAAACATGTATTATGTTAAACATGTATTAATTTTCTTAAGTAATGTGTTAAATATAGTTTTAGATTATAACATGTTAAAATAGAAACTATGCTATAATGTTAAACATTAATAATTTTATGTTTACATAATACATAAACATGTATTATGTTAAACATGTATCAATTTTCTTAAGAGATGTCTTAAATATAGTTTTAGGTTATAACATAATGTTAAAATAGAAACTGTGCTATAATGTTAAACATTATTAATTTTTATGTTCACAAACCCTGCACCTGATTTTTACCCAAAACACAAAATCTGAGGTTTTTTACCCAATTTACACAAAATTCCTCAAGACGTCACATGAAACCATGAAGGCCTCGCTCCACACTGAGGAGGGGCAGCACCCTGAAAATCCAGCCTAACAATCCAAAATCACCTCAATTACCCAGGGATTAATTAGTGCAGCTCTGCCCACTATTTGATATCCCACCTCACTGAGCCAAACCCTGCACCTGAGTTTCAACCAAAACACAAAATTTGAGTTTTTTACCCAATTTACACAAAATTCCTTAAGATACCACACGAAACCATGAAGGCCTCACTCCACACTGAGGAGTGGCAGCACCCTGAAAATTCAGTCTAACCATCCATAATCACCTCAAGCTCTGCCCACGATTGGATATTCCACCTCACTGAGCCAAACCCTGCACTTGATTTTTACAGAAAAACACAAAATTTGAGGTTTTTTACCCAAAACACAAAATTCCTTAAGATACCACATGAAACCATGAAGGCCTCACTCCACACTGAGGAGCGGCAGCACCATGAAAATTCAGTCTAACCATCCATAATCAATTACCCAGGGATTAGTGCAGTTCTGCCCACTATTTGATATTTATAATCACACTCCCCACACTGATTTCCCTGCATCCAGACTCTGGCATGAGGACCCAGACGTGGCTGAGACACCAAACCAAGCCAGCTCAGCTGATTAATTCATTTTTTTTTCCCCAGCCAGACTGCTGAAGCCTGCCTGCAAAGCCCAGCCAAAACAGGCGAGGCAGGACAAGCATTTTATTATGCTGTGCTGAAAGAAAACACAAACATTTGTCAATGATTTGCAAAGTGCATCCTCCAGACGGGCTCTGGGAGAGGCTGAGCGCCCCTCAGCAGCACTGACAGCGCTGAACAGAGGCAGCAGTTTCTTATTTTGTGCGTGTGGGTGAGAGCAGCGGAATGCAGAGCTCAGAGCAGGGACGGCTGTGGCGTGGCACAGCTCTGCTGCCACCTCAGGGAGCCACTGCAAAGCCACCAGGGCTCCAGGGAAAGTGGGATCAGGCACATTCCAGAGGCCTGAATCAGCATTTGGGCACTTGGCCTCCTGGTAGGGAAGGAAGGAAACCAGCCCGGAGCCTCTGGGACAAACAGCTGCAGTGCAAATATGGAGATCACCCAGCACATCTTGTTCCCATGTTGCCCTTTTCCTTCTCAAATGCAAATTATCCTTTAGGATGGCTTATTTTAGTTGAAAATCCACAGAGGTGACAATTTACAGCCTTGAGCAAGGCACAAAGATGCCAGTTTAACTCATTAATAAATACAGAAGGCAACTCTTGCCACCTGATCACCCAGAAAATGTCAGCCCTGAGTTTGGAATATCCCCTGAGTTTATAAATTAATATTACATCCTGAGTTTAGAGCAGCAAGGCGCTTGGTCCCTCCTCCTGAACAAAAGCTCAGCCATCCATCCCTGGGCTTTGGAATGTCAGGAACATCCACAGAGCCCTGCACAGTCACCCCCAGCCTTTGGAACACCAGGAACATCCACAGAGCTCCCCTGCACAGCCATCCCTGAGCTTTGGAACACCAGGAACATCCACAGAGCCCTGCACAGCCACCTCTGGGCATTGGAACAACCACAGAGCTCTGCAAAGCCACCCCTGGGCTTTGGAATGTCAGGAACATCCACAGAGCCCTGCACAGCCATCCCTGAGCTTTGGAACACCAGGAACATCCACAGAGCTCCCCTGCAGCCCAGCACAGCCACCCCCAGCCCATCCCCATCCCCACAGCCTCCCCAGCGCCGTTTTCCCGGAGCAGGGAGAGGATTTGGGGCTGAGTTTCCATCCGCCCAAGGACAGGAGCCGCCCCTGCGGGATCCCTGAAATGGCAGCGAAACCATCACGTGGTGCCCGAGCTGAACCGGGAGCGCCGAGCCGGGAGGTGGAGCTGTTCCCGCACATTCCCGGGATCCCGGGATGCTCCTGCACCTTCCCGGGGTGTTCCCGCATCTTCCCGGGATCCCGGGATGTTCCCGCATCTTCCTGGGGTGTTCCCGCATCTTCCGGGGATCCCGGGCTCTTCCTTCGTGTACCACGGATTCTGGGCTGGTTCCTGCATCTTCCAGGGATCCCAGGCTGCTCCCACATGTTCCAGGGGTCCCGGGCTCGGGAATGCCGGGCTGGTTCCACTTGTCCCACGGATCCCTGGCTGTTCCTTCATTTTCCACGGATCCTGGGCTGGTCCCGCACAATCCAGGGATCCCGGGCTGGTTCCACATGTTCCAAGGACCCTGGGCTTGGGAACCCCAGGCTGTTACCAAATGTCCCACGAATCCCGGGTTGTTCCCACATCTTCCAGGGATCTCCGGGAATGCCGGGCTGTTCCCGATGTCCCAGGGATCCTGAGCTCAGGAATGCCAGGCTGGTCCCACTTGCCCCACGGATCCCGGGCTCTTCCTTCATGTTCCACGGATCCTGGCCTGGTCCCGCATCTTCCAGGGATCCCAGGCTGTTCCCGATGTCCCAGGCATCCCGAGCTCTGGGAATGCGGGGCTAGTCCCACATCTCCCACAGATACTGGGCTGGTCCAGCATCTTCCAGGGATCCCGGGCTGCTCCCAAACCTTCCAGGGATTCCACTCTTCCCTCACGTTCCAAGGACCCCGGGCTCTGGGAATGCCGGGCTGCTCCCCCATGTTCCCAGGATCCCGGGCTGGGGAATACTGGGCTGTCCCCGCTTGTCCCACTGATCCCGGGCTGTTCCTGCATGATCAAAGGATCCGGGCTCCTCCCACATCTTCGGGAATCCCGGGCTCTGGGAATGCCGGGCTGGTCCCGATGTCCCAGGGATCCCAGGCTGCTCCTGCACCTTCCCGGGGATCCCGGGCTGCTCCCTCATGTTCCACGAATCCCGGGTTGTTCCTCTATCTTCCAGGGATGCCGGGATGGACCTGCACCTTCCAGGGATTCCAGGCCTTGGGAATTCTGGCTCTGGTTCCGCTTGTCCCACGGATCCCGGGCTCTTCCTTCGTGTACCACGGATTCTGGGCTGGTCCTGCATCTTCCAGGGGTCCCAGGCTGCTCCCACATGTTCCAGGGGCCCTGGGCTCGGGAATGCTGGGCTGGTCCCACATGTTCCACCCCAGGCTGTTCCCAAAGTCCCACAAATCCCGGGCTGTTCCTGCATGATCCAGGGATCCCAAGCTCTGGGAATGCTGGGCTGTTCCCCTATGTTCCAGAGATCCTGGGCTGTCCCCACATCTTCCAGGGATCCCAGGCTGCTCCCCCATATTCCAAGGACCCCGGGGCTGGGGAATGCCAGGCTGCTCCCATATGATCCAGGGATGCCGGGAATGCCGGGTTGGTCCCACTTGTCCCATGGATCTCAGGCTGGTTCCTGCATCTTCCAGGGATCCCAGGCTGGTCCCAATGTCCCAAGGATCTCTGGAATGTCGGGCTGGTCCCATTTGTCCCACGGATCCCGGGCTCTTCCTTCATGTTCCACAGATCCCAGGCTGGTCCTGCACCTTCCAGGGATCCCAGGCTGCTCCAAATGTCCCAGGGATCCTGAGCTCAGGAATCCCAGGGCTGTCCCTGATGTCCCGGGGATCCTGGGCTGTCCACGATGCCCCAGGGATCTCTGGGAATTCTGGGCTGTTCCCAATGCCCCAGGGATCCAGGGCTGCTCCCACAACCTGCCCAGGAAGGGAAGCACAGCACAGCCACAGCTGCAGCCACCTGGCTGTGCTGGAGGGGAAAATCCTGGAAAAGGCAGCAGCAAACCACACAGCTGGAGCTCTTCTCCATCAGGAAAAAATTCCAGGCCTGCTCCATGGGCTCCTGCTGCTGTTCAGGGTTTAAGGAGGCTCTTGGATGGCACAGGGATGCTGTGAGCTGGGGAAGAGTGCATCACCACACCCACACAAAGCACTGAGGCATTTTTGGCTCAGAAAATGAAAAAAAAAATAAAAGGTTTTTGTCCCAGAGGCTGCCAGAGCTCCAGGGCATTGGGAGATCCCAGCACAGGGTGGGGGAATTGCAGGGCCATGATCCTTCCAGCTGGGAATATCCCAAAATTCTGTGATTTTTGGCAAAACCCTTCCCACAGCATCTGTGCAAGGCTGCTGGGTTGTTCCTCTGGACATCCCAGCCATGCAGAGCTGTGGAATAATCATTTTTCCTGAGAAACACCTGAATGGAAGGTGCAGGATCTCAGAACTGGCTCCAGCCAGGCTCCCTCTCCCCAGACCCCTCAGGGAAATGTGGGAATGCTGGAGCTGCTTTTCCCTCAACCCACAGTGGGAATTCACTCATTTTCTATGCTGAAAATTGTCATTCCAGGCCACTGGAAATCAGAAATATTGGAAATAGCACCAGGCTCTTCCAGGGCTTACCTTCAGAGAATGGCACACGAGTCCTTTCAGGCTCCTCAGCATTTTCCTGCAGGAACAAAAGTGGATATTTTAGGTTTTTTTGTTATATTTTTGCTTTAATTTAAAAATATATATCTTTTTGTTATGCCTGGCTGTTTTATGCTGAGGGAGAACTGTTTGTGTTGAAAGACCTTCATGACAAAGCACAAAAATAATTCAGAGCAAGTGTCAGGTGCTCTGCAGTAACACAGAGTGGTGGTCAGCACCACCTGCTTAGGAAAAACTATTAATAAAATGAAATAATAATAATACGAAATAATAATAATATGAAATAATAATATATAATAATAATAATAATAATAATAATAATAATAATAATAATAATAATAATAATCCCATGCCATTAAAATAAAAATTGCAAATAGTTTTAAATAAAAAAAATTAAAATTTAAATAAATTTTAAATTAAATTTTAAAATTTTAATGGAATAGTTTAACAGAGAATAAATATTTTAATGCTCTGCAATAACATAGACTGGTGATCAGCACTGCTTGCTTAGGAAAAGATAATAATAATAATAATAATAATAATAATAATAATAATAATAATAATAATAATAATAATCCCATGCCATTAAAATAAAAATTATAAATAAGTATACATCTAAAATTTTAGATTTTTTTAAATTTGAAAATGAAATTTTAAAATTTTAATGGAATAGTTCAACGGAAAATAAACAGTTTAATGGAAAATAAAACCTTAAATTTTTTTAAACCCCCTTTATCAGGGACTTTTTCCCAGAACCTTCCAAGCAGAAAATGCTGATATTGCCTATGATGCTTTGAGAGTTCTTGGGTGCAGTAATTTGCACCCAGAGGGAGAATTAATTACCTGAATTTTGCTCAGCAGGAGCTGCCTCGGTGGAATCGGTGAGCAAACCAAGCTGGTTCACCTGCACAAAAGAACATTTGCACTGTTACTGCAGGGAGCAGGAAAACAACCCCACAGGGCAGGCTGTGAACCCTCTAAATTTGAATTTTCATTCCTCCAGCTCAAATAAACATGGGAAAAAAAAGTAAAAACCCAGTCCTGCTATTTCAGGAGCGAGCAAAGAGGGAATTTTGGTGGTGCACAGCAAGGAGAAATCCTACAGATCCCATTGAATTCACAGCAGTTTTAGTTGCAAGGAACGCAGGGATGGGAAATCTTATTTCCCAGACACAGCCAGGAAAATTAAGGAGCCACAAAGCCTGAATTGTATGAATAGTTGGGTTTTTTTAAATTTGATTTTTTAATATTTGCTGCTGACTCCCTTTAAAACCCGCGGTTAATCTTGAGCAGTCTGACAGAATTGTGTCAAATTCTGACAGAACCCCTGAATGACCAGCGCAGCTTTGGGACTCAGTACCGGGGGAAGGAACGGAAATCACGGCCCTGAGCGCACCGGGGCCGGGTTGGAACATCCCCGGTGAACCGGGAGAGCACCGGGAGCGCCAGGCGTGGATTTCCGTGGATTAACCACCAAAAATTACAAACAACGCACCCCAAAGGTGCCTTTACAGCCACCAGAACGCTCCGCTTGTCCCAGTTAAACAAAACCAACCGAGCGCGGCCCGGTCTCCCCGGTGCCCCCCACGTGCTGCCCGCCGGGCTCCGCTCCCCATTCCCGGTCACACCGGGGGCCAGAGCGGCGCGGCCGTTCGGGTGCAGCCGCGGGGGAAGCGGGAGGGCGCGGCCGAGCCCCCGAGAGAGCCGCGGTGTGACCGAAGCGCCCACGGTGCCCTCACGGTGTCCCCGCGGTGTCCCCGCACTCACCGGACCCGCCGGGGCCGCTCCCGCCGCGGTGACGGCGCCGCTACGGGAAGCGCTGAGGGACAAAAGAGGCGTGGTCACGAAGGGCGTGGTCGCGTGGGCGTGGTCATGGGCGTGGCCTCGCTGCCGGCGTTTCTGAGGGAGCGCTGTTAATTGATTTAATTGATTTCGTCCCTCCGCGCCGCGTTCGGCGGGGACAGAGCGGGGTTGTGGGGAGGTTTGCAGGAATGGGGAAATGAAATCAGAGCGCTGGGATGGAGCGGGTTGGGAGGGAGCGCTGTGGGGCACATCTGGGGGCACATCTGGGGTCATCGCTGTGTGAGGGCAGGGACATCCCAGGGCACAGAGTTGGGACCAGGTGGGTCTGGGGTAACCAGGCAGGGACACCCCAGGGCTCAGGGCTGCTCCAGGTGGCTCTGGGATCCCTAAACAGGGACACCCCAGGGCTCAGGGCTGCTCCAGGTGGGTCTGGGATCCCTAAACAGGGACACCCCAGGGCTCAGGGCTGCTCCAGGTGCCTCTGGGATCCCCAGGCACGGAGGCCCCACAGCCTCTCTGGGCTCTGCTCAGGGCTGGGCACTGCCCAGGGCAGCAGTTCTGCCTCCTGGCCAGGGGCAGCTCCTGGACTCAGGCCCTGCCCGTGGCTCTGGGGCCATTGCTGGGCCTGGAGCAGAGCCTGGGGCTGCCCTGACCTCTGCTCGCTGGGATGGACTGGGACAGACTGGGACACTCAGAGACACCCAGGGACACACACAGGACACCTGGGGACACTCAGTGACTCTCAGGGACACCCAGAAACACCCAGGGACGCCCAGGAACACTCACAGGGACAGACTGGGGACACTCAGGGACACCTGGAGACAGCCAAGGACAACCAAAGACATCCAGAGACAGACAGGGACAGACAGGGATGCCTGCAGACTCTCAAAGACACCCACAAACAGCCAGGAGCACCCAGAGACACTCAGGGACATACAGGGACACCCAGAGACAGACAGGGACACCCAGAGACACCCAGAGAAACCCAGGCACACCCAGGGCTGAGGTGCCTCTCACTGGGGCTCCTCTCCAGGCTGAGCAGCCCCAGCTCCCTCAGCCTCTCCTGGGCAGGGACCCTCCAGGCCCTTCAGCATCTTTGTCACCCTGCAGTAGCTCCCTGTCCCTGCTGTGCTGAGGGTGCCAGAGCTGGGCACAGCCCTGCAGAGGGTCAGCACTGCCTGGAGCACTCCCTGACCTGCTGGGAATGCTCTTCCTCACCCAGCCCAGTATTTTGTTGGCCTTCTTGGCCTCCAGGTCACAGTGCTGGCTCAGGGACAGGCTGTTTTTCATTTCTGAGGAGTCATCTGGGTCCTCAGGATTGAATTTTGCATGCGTAGTGCAGGAGCAATTTGCTGTTCGTGGTTTCACTGCCAGGTTTTCAGGTATTGACAACTTAAATCTCTGCTTCTGCAAAGAATTCACATTTCTTTTTGCTGTTTAGTGCCAGGGATTTTTGTTCATTTGGATTTTATGTATACGTATACATATACATATACATATACATATACATATACATATAGCTTAATGCTTAATATGTATGCTTAAAAATATACTTAAAAATAAATTTTTAAATTAATTTCTCCTATTCCTGGCAGCAAATAAAACACCGTTTCACTAAATAAAACACTATTTAGCAGCAATTACAAATGGCTGTAGTAATTCCCATCAGATATTGTGAGTATCATTACCAAAATATGAGGGATATGGAATCGTTGGAGGAATTCTAGTGGGGACAACAGTGTCACTAAAAGGGCTGGGGGAGTTGAGAATATTCAGCCTGGAGAATAGCAGGATCTAAAAGGGGCTCCGGGGAGGTGGAGAGGGACTCTTCAGCAGGAACTGTAGTGATGGAAAAAGGGCAATGGGTACAAATTGACAGAGGGAAAAGTGAGGTCACCTATTAGGAAGAAATTCCTCCCTGTGAGGGTGGGGAGCCCTGGCTGGACAAGCCTTGAGTGATCTGGTCTAGTGGGAAATGTCTCTGCCCAGGGCAGGAAGATTGTGCCTTAAATACCCTTCAATGTCCATCCCAGCCCATGAAGATCCCACGATTCCACATTCACTCGAAGATTTTAACAACCCAGAACCGGCAAGCGCGTGGGTGTGGCATTCAGGCAAAGATGGCTTTGGGGATGAAAAAACCACCTGCATCATTTTGGGGCAAAAATTCCCCTTTTCCTTCCTCTCCTTTTCCTTCCTCTCCTTTTCCCTTTTTTCCCTTTCCCGATCCCATTTCCCAGTGGGCGTGACCTGAATAACGAGGGGCGTGGCTTAATGATGTGTTTACATATTTTGGGGCGTGGTCAAAACGGGGCGTGGCCGCCGCGCCCTCTGCCCCGCGGGGGTGTGGCCGCGCTGGGGGCGTGGCCGGGCGCGGAGGGGGCGTGTCCGGCGGCGGGGGCGTGTCCGTGCGCTCGCTCGCGGCGGAGCAGGAGCCGCCGCCATTTTGGTTCCGCCGCCTCGCTCGGCTCAGGCCCCGCCGCGGCGGCCGCTCGGTCCCGGTCCCGCCCCGGCCCCGTCCGCGCCCGGGCGGCCGCGGGGATGCGGCGCGGAGCAGCCCGTGCTCGGCCCCGGCCGCGCTGCCGCTGACACGGTGAGGAGCGGGCGGGGACTGGGACCGCCTCAGGCCCGCGGCCCGGGGGGAGGGGAGGCGCGCTGGGCTCCGCCGCGGGGCCGCCTCGCACCCCCCCCCACATCTCCCCGGTATCCCCCGCGCTCCGCAGCCCCGCTCCGGCCGCGGCGGCGGCCGCGGGGGATCCCCGGTGAGCGCGGGGGATCCCTGGGGGCGGCGGCGGGGGGGGATCCCCGGCAGGGCCCGGAGCGCGGCGTGGAACCGGAGCGGGAGCGGCGCGGGGGGATCCCCGGCGGCCGGGGGTGGCCCGGGGAGTCCCCGCACCGGGAGGCACCGGGAGGCATCGGGGATCCCTGACAGGCACCGCGGCGAGGGGCGGGGGATCCCCGCTGGCGGCCGGGCCCGCTGACAGCGGCGGGGCTGCGGGAGCCGCGCTCGGCCGGGCCCGGCGGCTCCGGTGGCACCGGGGGCAGCCCCGGGGGCCCCTCGTGGGTCCCGGTTCCCTGCGGAGCGGGGCCGTGCCCCGGGGCTGCGCATCCCCGAAGTTTCCCCGGGCACGGCGCGGTCCTGCCCCGAGTGACGGGCGGATCTCGCTGCCAGATATTGATGTGGTGGTTTTGGGTTTTTTGGGGTTTTTTTGGGATATCGGTTGGTTTATTGGGTTAGTGCCTTGTAGACTTTGTGATCTTCCTTGTCCAAAATGCTCCTTCTGAAGTTTATTCCGTTTTATTTATGGTTTCATTGCGTTTTAAATCCTCTTTTAGCTTTATTGGCGGTGGTTTGGGTTCAGGTGGTTGAGCCTTATCTTGGCATTTCCCATCAAATCCAAAACGCGTTCCCATCCTTGTCCCTCTCTTCCTTGGTCTCTTGGCTTCCTAACTCCTGCTTTGGCCCTTGGTTTGTGGTTCTGCACGCTGTTAATTACGGAGCAGGGAGCTGGAAGCTGCCTGGAATGTGGGTTTCCATTGCATGGCCTGGGGACACGAATTCACTTTCTGTGTTGTCAGAGCCACTGGGGAAAACTGGAGCTGCTGGGAGCAGGGACAGAACCTGTGGCTTTGCCCCCATCCCATCAAATCTCAATTTTCATTTCCAGCCCCTTTTTCCCTGCTTTGTTTCAGCTGTCCTCCTTGCTAAGTCATTTAAATTCCACCTGTTTTCCAGGGGTTTGGGGTGAATCCTGTGGTCATCTTGAGAACTTTGGGATCATCCCTGGTGCTGCTGGGAGCAGGGACAGAACCTGTGGCTTTGCCCCCATCCCATCAAATCTCAATTTTCATTTCCAGCCCCTTTT
>JAXCLO010000101.1:5844048-5866479 GCA_035583995.1 Arremon aurantiirostris | reverse complement strand
TTTCAGCCCTTTTTTCCCTGCTTTGTTTCAGCTATCCTCGACAGAACCTGTGGCTTTGCCCCCAGCCCATCAAATCTCAATTTTCATTTCCAGCCCCTTTTTCCCTGCTTTTTTTCAGTTATCCTCCTTGCTAAGTCATTTAAATTCCACCTGCACTTGTTTGGGGTGAATCCTGTGGTCATCTTGAGAACTTTGGGATCATCCCTGGCAGCTCTGGGAGCAGGGACAGAACCTGTGGCTTTGCCCCCATCCCTTCAAATCTCCTCAATTTTCATTTCCAGCACTTTTTTCCTGCTTTGTTTCAGCTATCCTCGAGAGAACCTGTGGCTTTACCCCCATCCCATCAAATCTCAATGTTCATTTTCAGCCCCTTTTTTCCCTGCTTTGTTTCAGCTCTCCTCCTTGCTAAGTAATTCAAATTCCCCCTGCACTTGTTTGGGGTGAATCCTGTGGTCATCTTGAGAACTTTGGGATCATCCCTGGTGCCTCTGTGGGAAGCAGGGAAATTCTGGCAGCTGCTTGAACATATGGGGAGAGATGGGCTCTAAAATCATCATCTGTCTGCCTGCTTGACTTCTTAAGGAGTGTTCTTACCCAAAGCTTTTCTCAGCTGTCTGAGACTATAAAAGAGATGCTTTCCCTTTTTTTTTTTTCATTTGAAACAGTTCTAAGTCTGAAACATCTTGGTTTAAAAGACAAAATTACCACAATTTCTTTTTGGACTTGAATTCGTTGCTACAAGCACTCAGCAGTCTCCTAAAAAGATTTGAGTGATAATAACCAGTGACAAAATTTGAGTTACAATTTTTCCAGAAGAAGCTTTTTTTTTTTTTTTTTTTTTTGAAGTTGTTTTCAAAAGTTTAAAGTGTCCTGGAGGATATAAAAAAGGATATAAAAAAGGATATAAAAAGTTTTTTCCTTGGTGGAAGAGACAGACATATTGGTAAAAATGGCAGTGCTGTTGTGACAAGAGAAAAGTGGCAATAGCACATGGAGTCACTGAGTTAAAGTTGTTTTAAAATAAATGTTGTTTTCTATGGGATTGTTGGCTGTTTTAAAATTAAATTAATTTCATTTAATTGCTGTTGTGGCCACGTTCTCCCCCTCTAATGAGGTCTTGAGTCCCATCTCCAGCTTGCAAAGGGAAAAAATTCTTTTTTTCCCTTTTCATGAGACTTTTTGTGATTGTTGTGAGAAAGCAAAATCTGTATTTGTCCCTGGTTTTGTGTCCCTTACCTGTGGCACAGGTGGCTTGGGAATAACCAAAGGATTTAAAAGGGAAATTCTGGTTTGTTGTGACCCTTATCTTTTACTGGATGGGTAGAAATAAATGGATTTTATCCAGAAAAATCCCCTGGATGTAGAAACCTCCTGCCTCACCCTGCAGCAGCTGGGATAACATTTTAGGAGAATTCCCAAACTGCTTTTCCCTCCCTGGTGTTGGCACTCACAGCCTGAGGGTGGAGGAACTTTGCTCCACACACATTTTTAATGCAGATTTTAGCAATTTTGCCTTTATTTCCATATGAATATGGAACCAGCAGAATCACCCTGCACCTCCAAATCCAGCCCTGTGATTAAACCTGAGGCCAGCTTAAAAACCAGGAGAAACTCTGAGATCTGCTCCCCAATTTTCCTCCCACTGGAAACATTTTTCCAGGGTGTTTTTGGATCTGTTCTCTGCTTTTCTCCCCCAAAAATTCTGTGTCCTGTTCCAGGTGCTTTCCCTGAGCTTTCCTCTGCTCCTGTGCAATATTCTTCCTGACAGGACAGCTCCCCTGGGATTTCTGTCTGTCAGAAATAAAAACCCAACAGATTCTGACTGGAAAGTGTTTGATTTGTTACCTCCTGTCAAGCAAACTTTATTCCTGAGAAATGTTTTCATTTCTAAACATTTTGAGGATGCTTGTGCAGGTGCCTTGAGCTCCTGTTTCCCCTGTTCAGGAATTGTGGTATAGATAAATATTTTAAGGGTTTATTCCAGTTTTTATTTCTCTTTTTTTGAGTGTGGTTTTGTCTTCTTCAGCAAAGAAAAGAAGACAAGGAATCTGAGAGGGGACAGGAAGTTTATTCCTGAGAAATGTTTTCATCTCTAAACATTTTGAGGATGCTTGTGCAGGTGCCTTGAGCTCCTGTTTCCCCTCTTCAGGAATTGTGATATAGATAAATATTTTAAGGGTTTATTCCACTTTTTATTTCTTTTTTTTCTGAGTGTGGTTTGTCTTTCTTAGCAAAGCAAAGAAGAGAAGGAATTTGAGAGGGGAGAGGAACTTTATTCCTGAGAAATGTTTTCATTTCTAAACATTTCCAGGATGCTTGTGCAGGTGCCTTGAGCTCCTGTTTCTCCTGTTCAGGGATTGTGATGTAAATAAATAATTTAAGAGTTTATTCCACTTTTTATTTCTCTTTTTTGAGTATGGTTTATCTTCTTTAGCAAAGAAAAGAAGACAAGGAATTTGGGAGGGGACTGTGGGAGGCCATAGAGTCAGGAGTAATATTCTGAGAGTTAGGAGTGATATTCTGGGATTTCTAACACTTAGCTCAGTTGGTTTTCATGTCCCTTGGAGCTGAAGCAATGAAAAGAGCCAAAAGAAAAAGATTCACCTTCCAAATATGCCATACCAGCGAGATTTCATCAAGAAAAGCAGCAGAGGAATGAACAGAGGGGGAAATCTCAGTTAAATTTTGCTGAGGGGTGTGGGGACACATATGTGGGATGTGGGATTTTGGTTTTGGGAAAGCAGAAATGGGCAGAAAGGGTTTGGGATGTGATTTCAAGGGAATAAAGCTGAATTCCAGGAGTTAAAACTGGAATTTTAGAACAGAAATCATTCATGAGCAGTTCCAGTGGCACGTGTCAAAATGGATGTTTAGATGTTTCTTAGGTTAATTTTTTGGGGGAAAAGAACAATTTCAGGAGGGATTTGAGAGCTGCAGAAGCTGAGGGCAGGAGTTTGATGGGATTTCCTGGGTGGTGAGGACAAGTCTGGCTCAGTCTCATCCCCTGAGAGCCCTTGCAGGGATTTGGGACTGGGTGGTTTCCAATCAGCAAAAGTTTTGTTAACCTTAAATCCCATCTGTCAGATTAAGGCTTTCTTCTGACCTACAGATGGGCAAGTGAGGGGCATTTAAAAAACTTTTATTTTGTTTTCAATCTCATGTGAAGGGTGAGACAACATAGATGTTAAAATTATGATCAGAAATTAACTATTTGTTAACTACAGTATATTCTATTATTTAATCTGACAGCATGGATGAGGGATAATTCAGAACAAGACTTGGAATATAATTATAATCAGAAATTAACTATTTCTTAGCTACAATATATTATAATAGTTTAATCTGACACCATGGATTAGGGGTAATTCAGAACAAGATTTGGAATATAGGTGTTATAAATTAACTATTTCTTAACTACAGTATATTATATTATTTAATCTGACAGTGTGGATGAGGGATAATTCAGAACAAGACTTGGAATAGAATTATAATCAGAAATTAACTATTTCTTAGCTATTATGTATTATATTATTTAATCTGACAGCATGGATGAGGGATAATTCAGAACAGGATTTGGAGTATAACTGTTATAAATTAACTATTTCTTAGCTACAATATATTATATGGTTTAATCTGACACCATGGATTAGGGATAATTCAGAACAATACTTGGAATAGAATTATAATCAGAAATTAACTGTTTCTTAACTACAATGTATTATAATGGTTTAATCTGACAGCATGGATGAGGGATAACTCAGAACAAGACTTGGAATATAAATGTTGTAGTTTTAGTCAGAAATTAACTATTTCTTAGCTACAATATATTACAGTGATTTAATCTGACAAACCATGGATGAGGCATAATTCAGACCAAGACTTGGAATATAGATGTTAAAATTATAATCATAAATTAACTATTTCTTAACTACAATATATTATATTATTTAATCTGGCACTTTGGATGAGAGATAATTCAGAACAGGACTTGGAATATAAATGTTATAAATATAATCAAAAATTAACTATTTCTTAACTACAATATATTACAGTGGTTTAATCTGACACTTTGGATGAGGGATAACTCAGAACAAGACTTGGAATATAATTATAATCAGAAATTAACTATTTCTTAACTACAATATGTTTATAATGGTTTAATGTGACAGCACCATGAGGGATAACTCAGAACAAGATTTGGAATATAATTATAATCAGAAATTAACTATTTCTTGACTACAATATATTTATAATGGTTTAGTCTGACACCATGGATGAGGGATAATCCAGAACAAGATTTGGAATGGAATTGTAGTCAGAAGTTAACTATTTCTTACATAGTAGGACCAGTAATTAATGGATAAATTAATGAGGTGCTCTGTGTTTGTGAGAGCCATCACTTTGTTTTGGGATAGTTACTGATCCTCCTGATGTGAGCACCTTTCCTTTGCTCTTTCCCACTCTGCATTTTGAGTTTCTGAAGGTCAGTGTGTGAGTCTCGCTGTTGGTTTTGTGTTTGAAGCTGATTAATTAATTTCATTTGTAAGGAAATGTCTGGATTATTGGCGTAGCTCTGCACTCCAGGCACTAGAGGAGGGAAGAGTTGTGTGAGCACAGATTTGATGGCATGTGGGGCTCCTTTTCTTTTTCTTGGACTTCAATAATACAAATTCAGGCTTTAGCTCAGGATTATTTACCTGCTGGCCACTTTTCCTTGCCCATTGATGTACATGAAAAAACCCATTTTTAGTGACATGGTGAATCCTGTTGGACTGACATTGCACTGACTCACTTTCTGTGGCCACGTCACACTGCTCTAACCTTTTTTTTTTCCTCTTTGTAAAACGGGGATTTTATCTAATTACCTCTGCTCTTATGAGTAATAATTGCAGGTTTGCTTGCTGAGGATGTTTGGAGTTGGAAATCCAGAGCTGCAGCTACAAACCCCATGAACAATGTGCACAGAACACATGGAAATAAGTTTGTTTTCTCTGAGGACTTATTCAGGGAATAAGTCCTGGCTTTGTGGCTGGCTGCATTTCTTGTGTCCCCACTAATCCTGGCATCTGTCCCCAACCTGTGTCCCCTGCAGCTGCCTTGGTGTCACCTTGCACATTCCTGATCCTTTCTCCACCCCAAACCAGCTCCTTGCTGCTGCTTCCCCAGGTTTTGTCTGCCCAGGATGCCAAAAATCCCAGAAAAGCGCTGAGCTCCTTGAGACCTTGATCTGAAACTCATTTGGAGCTCATGACATCTTCCCATGCCATTGCTCACAATTAATGACTTAATAAATGATTTGATGACTGTAGGGAAGATGAGGACAGAAGATTCAGGCTGGTTTGGTGCCTGTGATGCACTTTAGGTTTTTTCAGACCTGTTGCTGATCCATTTCATTTCAAAAATAATAAAGGTATTTAAGGGCTGAAGATATTGAAACATTTTCTCCTTTGAATGCCCTCACAACAAATAATTTTTTAGCGCTTCAAAGGAGACTACAAGAAAGATGGAGAGAGAATTTAGAAAGGTTTGGGGACAGGATGGGGGGAATTTCTTTGTGCTCAGACCCTGGCACGGGGTCCCCCATCCCTGGAAGGGTTCCAGGACAGGGCTTGGAGCAACCTGGGATGGTGGAAGGTGACAGGGGTGGGATGAGATGATCTTCAAAGCCCAAACAGTTCTGGGATTTTGAGATTTTTGATTTTTGTCTGCATGATAAAATGCCAAGGAGCCAGGTTTGGTTTGTTCTCTGGCAGGGAGGGAAGCTCAGGGTCTGGGCACCCTCACAACCTTAGAGCTGATTTTAATTTGCTGTAGTTGATTCCCTCTATTATTTTCTGCTAAATTTTCTATTCCTATCAATATCTGTGCTGGTGGAAGTTTGAGGGAAGCCTTTCCTCTTGCCCTGCCTCGGGAAGCACAATCTGTGTGAATGTTTGGGGTTGGCATCTGTTCCCCCATTCCTTCTCCCTGAGCTGTGGATTCTGTGCTGTGTTTGTCAACTGATGCCCACGTGGCTCAGGCTCAGCTTTCCTGGTGGAAAAGAATGAAATTATTTTCCTCCAGATAGTTAATTAATTAATTATGTGCCTCAGATAATTAAATCCAGAATATTGCTGGGCTTTGGGTGCTTTCTCATGGCTTTCATTTACCTGCTCCTTCCTCAGTGAATCCACAACCTGCAAGACTGGGACTAACTGGGCTCTGGTTGTAAATAAAAGAATTAATTTGATGATCAATATTAAAATCTGTAGCCATCATTTGATATGTCACGTGGATAATTTGGAAATTATAATATTCACGTACTTTTTATTTTTCACTTATTATTTAAAGGAGTTTCACAGCTAAATTGTGGTTTTGAAGGAGGTGAATGGAAGTGTTGGTGTCTTGGAACATCAGCTGCTGTGCTTGTCTGCAGTACCGTTGTTTGGGTTTATATATTATTATTTATAGATTGATTTTATGTTATATATAGGGTTTATATATTATTATTTATATATTTGGGGTATATATTATTTATATATTGGTTTTATATATTATATATAGGCTTTATATATTATTATTTATATATTGGTTTTATATATTATATATAGGCTTTATATATTATTATTTATATATTTGAGGTAGATATTTATATATTGGTTTTATATATTATATATAGGCTTTATATATTATTATTTATATATTTGGGGTAGATATTATTTATATATTGGTTTTATATATTATTATATATTGGTTTTAGATATTATTATTTATATATTGGTTTCATATATTATATATTGGTTTCATATATATTATTTATATATTGGTTTCATATATGTGATTTATGTACTGGTTTTATGTATTATATATTGGTTTTATGTATTATATATTGGCTTTAGGTATTATATGTAGGCTTTATATATTATTATTTATATATAGGGATTATATATTATATATAGGTTTAGATATTATTTATTTATTGGTCTTATGTGTTATTATCTTAATATTGGTTTTATATGTTATTATATCTATTGGGTTTATATATATTATTTATGTATTGGTTATATGTCTTATTGTTTCTATATTGATTATATATTATTATTTATGTGTTGGTTTATATATTATTATTTACATATTGGTTTTATATTTTATTTGTATATTAGTTTTATATATTATTTTTATATTGGTTTTATATATTATATATATTGGTTTTATATATTATTTATATATTGGTTTTATATATTATATATATTTGGTTTTATTTATTATTATATATTGGTTTTATTTATTTTATATATTTGGTTTTATATATTATTATATATTGATTTTATATATAATATATATTGGTTTTACATATATTATTTATATATTGGTTTTATATGTTATATATTGATTTTATATATATTATTTATATATTGGTTTTATTTATTTTATATATTTGGTTTATATATTTTATATATATTGGTTTTATATATTATATATTGGTTTTATATATTATATATATTTGGTTTATATATTATATATATTGGTTTTATATGTTATTACATATTGTTTTATAAGTTATTGTTATTTCTATATTGGTTTTATATTTCTCTGTTGTTTTTATTTCACATTAATTTAATTTCTGCCAGAAAATCCAAGTTTATGCTGTGTGTCTTTTCCTCCCACAGAGTGAAAGATGCTGACTGCCCATAGTGGACCAGCTCTCCTGAGGAACAGATCTCTGTAAATCTTCCCTAAAAAAAAAACCCACAAAAAAACCACCAGAAGGCAAATATTGTGTGATGGACCCTCGCAATACTGCTATGTTAGGCTTGGGTTCTGATTCTGAAGGGTTTGCTGGCAAAAGCCCCTGCGTGGCAAACATTGGCACCTTGGTGGGCACGGGGGAAGCAGAGCTCGAGGGCTGCAGCAAGGAGGAGGAGGAGGAGGGGAGGAAGAAGAGCAGGGAGGGCGGCGCGGAGAGCGGCGCGGGCGGCGCTCTGGGCGATGCGCAGCAGCAGTTCTCCGTGAAGGAAACCAACTTCTCCGAGGGCAACCTCAAACTGAAGATTGGCCTGCAAGCCAAGAGGACAAAAAAGCCTCCCAAGAACCTGGAGAATTATGTCTGCAGGCCTGCCATAAAAACCAGCATCAAGCAGCCGAGGAGGGCTCCCAAGAGTGGGAAGATGACAGAGGAGAAGAACGAGCACTGTCCTTCGAAGCAAGTGAGTGATGTGGCTGTGGGGTCATTTGCAAGTCATGGTACATTTAAACTTGGGTTTAAAAAGCTTCCTCATCTCTGCAGCACTGTGTTCTGCTGCTTTTCTGTGTAACCTCTGATACTGAGGTGGCTGGAGGTAGAAATGGTTTTATTTTGTGGCCATTAGGAGGAAAAAATGCTCTTGGACAGTGTGCCAATTTGTTGTTTCAACAGCAGTGAAAGATGATTCCCGTGTTCATTGCTGGGGAGATTTTTAGTCTCTTTTCTGTGACAAAGTGGAGAGGTTTGGATGTCTTGTCTCTCTTGAGATGGGGCTCTGGATGTGCTGTGCTTGAATTTCTATTTTTTCCTACCTGTTACCAGCACTTGTTTTGCTGTGTCTCACCTGTCCCTGGAAAGTAACACAGACTTTTCCAAATGAATTAAAAACCAGCCTGGTGATAACTGCATGTAAATCTGTGGCTGGAGAGATGTGCCAGGGCTTTTCCAAACAGCAGCAAGTAGCCCTGCCTTGAGGATTTGTTTTTCTGATCTCCATGATGCAATCAGAGCAGATAGGGAAAACAGGATAAATGGCAAGGATTACAAATATAATTGCATAGATGCTGAATTTTTGAAGGGTTTGGTTACAGCCTGCTCTTTTTTTCCCCATAAATATAAAATTTTTGGTAATTAAGGTTAGAATATACCCTTGTGTGGTACTGCCAGGGGAATCCAGGGAATCCCTGCAAGTTGGAGTCCTTCCTTTGCAGGGATTTTCTGTTCAGGCTGTTCCTGCTCCAGAGCTTCCCAAAGCTGAAGCATTTCCATTTCTGCAGCCTGTGTCCTGTTCTCAGGGCTCCCTGCATCCATCTGTCCTGGCAGAGCCTGCCCAGGGGAGGAAAATTCCTCACTTTGTGCTGAGGTGGTGTGTGCCTGCCATACCCAGACCCTTTCCTGTCCCCTGCCATACCCAGACCCTTTCCTGTCCCCTGCCATACCCAGACCCTTTCCTGTCCCCTGCCATACCCAAACCCTGTCCCCTGGCATACCCAGACCCTTTCCTGTCCCCTGGCATTCCCTTTTCCTGTCCCCTGGCATACCCAGACCCTTTCCTGTCCCCTGGCATTCCCTTTTCCTGTCCCTTGGCATACCCAGACCCTGTCCCTTGGCATACCCAGACCTTTTTCCTGTCCCCTGCCATACCCAGACCCTTTTCCTCTCCCCTGACATTCCCAAACCTTTTCCTTTTTCCTGGCATACCCAGACCTTTTTCCTGTCCCCTGGCATTCCCTTTTCCTTTCCCCTGCCATACCCAGACCCCTTTCCCCTGCCATACCCAGTTCTTTTCCTTTCCCCTGCCATACCCAGACCCTTTTCCCCTCCTCTGGCATACCCAAACCTTTTCCTGTCCTCTGCCATACCCAGACCCTTTTCCTTTCCCCTGCCATAACTTTTTACTCTCCCCTCGTATACCCAGATTTTTCCCTTTCCCCTGGCATACCCAGACCCTTTCCCCTGACATTCCCAAACCTTTTTCCTGTCCCCTCACATACCCAGACCCTTTCTCCTGGCATACTCAGACCTTTTCCCCTGCCATACCCAGATCTTTTCCTTTCCCCTGCCATACCCAGACTGGAATTGCCCTTGAGGAAGAATCACCTTAAAGAGGAAGGAAATTTGGGCATGATCTCACTGTGGCCTTCCAATGCCAGGGAGGGAATTTTAGCAATGGCCTGGAGTGCCAGGCAGGGGGAATGGCTTTACCCTGCCAGAGGGCAGGGCTGGATGGGATTTTGGGAATTAGGAATTGTTCTCTGGGAGGGTGGGCAGGCCCTGGCACAGGTGTGGGTGCCCCAGTATCCCTGGGAGTGCCCAAGGCCAGGTTGAGATGGTGGAAGGTGTCCCTGCCATGGCACTGGATTAATTTTTTGGTCTGTTACAACCCAAACCGTTTCATGAGAACATTGCCCAAAAATCCCCTTGCACCTAAACTGGGAGATGAGGAGCTGAAACTCCTGAGTTCACCAATCTTTGGATATTTAGGATTGAACACATTAAACAGATTTCCCAGAGCAGCTGTGGCTGCCCCTGGATCCCTGAAGTGCCCAAGGCCAGGTTGGACAGGGCTGGGATGGTGGAAGGTGTCCCTGCCATGGCACTGGATGAATTTTAAGGTTTATTTTAACCCAAACCATTGCATGGTTCTATGAGAACATTGCCCAAAAATCCCCTTGCACCTAAACTTGGTGGGGGGTGAGGAGCTGAAACTCCTGAGCTCCCCAATCTTTGGATATTTGGGATTAAACACATTAAACAGATTTCTCAGAGCAGCTGTGGCTGTGCCTGGATCCCTGGGAGTGTTTAATGCCAGGTTGGACAGTTTGGAGCAGCCTGGGATGGTGGAAAGTGTGGAATGAAATCTTTAAAATCCCTTTTAGCCCAAACCAGTCTGGGATTCTGAGTAATTAATGATGTGCTTACAAAACAAGTGTGCTGGATGTGATGTGTGAGGGCTAAAATTGCATTTTCCAGTCTCTGCAGTGCTCTCACATTGGGGTTTTCCTGCACTGCCAACAGAGGTGTTTGCATCCAGCCCATTGAACACAAAACTCTCAAGTGTTCATTGCATAACTTCACATTTTGGCAGTGGTCTTCATTTCACATTCTTCCATTTCAGAACAAGCTTATTATTTCTAATGATATTTCTAAGTTTGGCTTGAAAACACCAGAAGAGTTGATGGTGGTTTGTTATTACACTGATAGTTTTCTTTTATTTTTTTTAACTTTTTCTTTCTTTTTTGTTTTTTTTTTGACAAGACTGTCTCAATGAGTTGAGCTTTGGAACAGTGGAATATCCAAGCACTGATTTGTCTTGATGTCTGAATTGAGGTGACTCCTGCAGCTGAAAATCTCTTATTCAGGGGAGGTTTGATGTTGAATTAATGAGGTTTAGGATGGATATCAGGAAAAGGTTTTTCTCCAGAGTGTGCTGGCACTGCCCCAAGGGTGCCAGAGATCCAGGAGGGTTTGGAAATGCTCCCAGGTTGGATTTTGGGGTGTCAGTGCAGGGCTTGGACTGGCTGATCCCTGTGGGTCTCTCCTAGCTCAGGATATTCCATAATTCCCTGGTTTTTCTCTCAAAAGGCACCACTCAAAAGTGTCTGGAGATTTTCCCTTTGCATCAAGAGATCATGCCCTGGGAGTTTTTTACCAGAGAAAATAATCAATATTTGAATTCTCATGGTGACAGCAGGGATTCTTCATCCCTGACATCTTTGTTTATACAACAGAATTTTATTTTTTTTAGAGGTACATTCCATTTAGAATGGAAAGCAGAAAAGGAGGCAAATATTAGTGATGGTGTGGAATATTTTTGATGTGGTGATGTTGATATCACCTCAGTTTTAGATTGCAGCTCCTCTCAGGGCCCTCACTGCTCTCCTGCATGCAAATCTGTTGCATTAAATTTACATTATTTACAAAAGTTTCAAACCCCTGACTCATGATAATCCCTCCTCATCCTCTGCTCTCTCCTGACTGGTTCTGAGGGGGTGTTTGAGGGTGGCTGCTCCCTGCTGCCATTTTGCCCTTTGCATTGTTAGAAATGACACCAAACAGTGTCCTGCTGATTGCTGCAGTGGGATTGGAGGTGTCTGGGTGGAAATAAATGGGAATGATGGCTTGGAACCATCACTTGTTTGGAATAGAATACCCAAGGGTTGGGTTTTTTGTCTTACTGCCATTACATATGTAATATAATATTGCATATATAATATATATGTAATATAATATGTAATATATGTAATATGTTATATAATATATAACATATAACATAATATATAATATATGTAATATAGTATATATAATATATATAATATGTAATATAGTATATAACATATAGTATACAATATACAACATATAATATACAACATATAATATACAACATATAATATACAACATATAATATACAACATATAATATACAACATACAATATACAATATATAATATATATAATAAATATATTATATAACATATAACGTACAACATACAATATATAATATATAACATATAATATACAATATGTAATATACAATATATAATACACAATATACAATGTATAATGTATAATATAAATGTATAAAAAATAAATGTAAGTAATTTATATAAATAAATTATATTTATGAAGTCTATAAATATATATATAATATAATTATATTATATAACAACATAATCATCATAAGTATAAATATAAATAACTAACAATAATCTTTATAATTATAAATATAAATTAATGTAGAATGATAATATAAATATATAAAAATAAATATAAGTAATTTATATAAATAAATTATATTAATAAAGTCTATAAATATATATAACATAATTATATAATATTATATTACAATATAATCATCATAAGTATAAATATAAATAACTAACCATAATCATTAGAAATATCAATATAATATAAAATAATATAGAATAGTAATATAAATATATAAAAGATAAATGTAAGTAATTTTATATAAATAAATTATATTTATATAGTCCATTAATATAATATAATATAATATAATATAATATAATATAATATAATATAATATAATGTAATATAAGATATGATATGATATAATATGTGATATGATATAATATAACATAATATAATAATATATAATAATATATAATATAATAATATATTTTATTACAATATCCTAATCACAAATAACTAACCGTAATCATTATAAATATAAATAACTAAAAATGTAAAATAAAATAATATCTTATATAATAATAATACAAATATATAAAAGATAAATATAAGAAACTTTATATAAATAAATGGGAACAATTTTTGAACATTTCCAGGGATGGCAATTCCACATGTCCCTGGGCTGCCTCTTCCAGTGCCTCACCACCTTTTCAGCAGAGAAATTTTTCCTTATATATTTACAATTTCTCCTCCAGAAATGTGTAAACATAAAAATCAATAAATATTTTAACATAATAATAATAATAATAATAATAATAATAATATATTTTGTTCTTGTGTAGCTCAAGAATATTTCCTGCAGGACTGGGCTAAAAGTGGTTTGTCTTAGGTTAATTCCACAGAATTGTTGTTTTGCTTTTAGAAAATGCTGAAAAATAAAAAGTCTTGGAGGTGAAAAATAAACAGAATTTTTATTTGGGGGATTGCCACGACTACATTTTTTTATTTTATATTTTATTTTTTTGACTTTGGTAACTTTTAAATTTTTGAGTATATTTTTTAATTTTCTTTTTATATTTTTATTTATTTATTATTTTTTGATTTTTGTAACTAGGGTTTAGTTGAGGAGTGTGACACCAGACTTGATGGATGTCCCTGTTCTCAGGAAGGATCAACCTTGACCTTTTTGCACATAAAACCAGTGATAATGACAGTAAATCATGATCTAATAGTAATAAACCCTGATGCCTTTTTAAAATAAAGGGATTTTTGTGCTGTTGGTGCCTGTGATGATTCTGGAATCACAGAATTGTTCAGGTTCAAAAGGAATTTTAAGATGCTGGAGTTCAAATGTTCCCCTTGCCACCACTAAACTGTGGCCCAGCAATTCTAACCTGGTAATTTTAATAATTTATATCAAAATAAACTGAATTTATTTATTATTCAGTTTATTTATTATTCAGTTTATATCAAAATAAACTGAATTATTATTCCTCAGGTGAATGATGCAAGTGTAGAAATTGTATGGTCACATAGGAGATAGAGAATTTTCAGTTCAGCTCAGTGTCAAACTGAATAATTCCAATTTTATGGAAACCTAAATGTGTTTTATGCAATTGCTTTGGGCAGTAATTTATTGGATGGGTTCTTAAAGCAGACAATTGAACTAAATATTGCCCAGGGTTCGTTCCTGGGGGTGTTTTGGGGTTTGTTCCTGGGGGTGTTTTGGGGTTTGTTCCTGGGAGTATTTTGGGGTTCGTTCCTGGGGTGTTTTGGGGTTTGTTCCAGGGAGTGTCCTGGGGTTTGTTCTTGGAGTTGTTTTGGGGTTTTTTCATGGGGTTTGTTCCTGGGGTGTTTTGGGGTTTGTTTCAGGGATGTTTTGGGGTTTATTCCTGGGGGTTTGTTCCAGGGGTTTGTTTCTGGGTGTGTTTGGAGTTTGTTCCTGGGGTGTTTTGGGGTTTATTCCTGGGATTTGTTCCAGGGGTGTCCAGGGCAGGGTCTGTGTGCTGGGAGTGTTGGGCTGATGTGGCTGAAGTTGATTTTCCTGATTCCCTGAGCAGCGGGGTCCAGTTCTTCCACCGTTGCCTCTGTACAGAAAATTTCCTTTTTATTCCTGAAGTTTGGGGCTGTGCATGATTGCAGTTTGATTTTTGGTATCTGTAATACTCTTACTGCTCCTTAGTGGAGTACCTGCTATTGACTTCAACCAAAAATCTGAAATTTTTACTGATACAGAATTGCAATGAGAAGTTTTGACTCTCTGGCTGATATTGTGAATTATTTTAATGTTTCTGCAGCCACTGCAACCTTCTCCAAAGGAAACATCTCAAGATGTTTCTATTAAAAGTTACTGAATGAAATTTTGTTCCCTCCAAAATGTTTCTGGTAATCATGCTGATTATTAAGTAGATTTATAGGGAAAAAAAAATTCCCCAATGAGAATTTTGGGTTTAAAAATGACAGACTTTTTTGACTTCTCTTCTGACATCTCACTAGATGCTTCATGTTCTTTGAAATAATTTCCAGTGTGCTTGGAAAACTCACTCACCCTTAGATGAGAAAACTTTCCAGGGCACACTCCTTCAGCTTTCAAAGGATCTGTGTTTGATGCTAAAGTCTTGTTTTCAGAATCCTGGCATCTTGCTTAGATCAAAGCTGCTGTTTGGAAGGGTTTTGTTAGTTATGTATTTATTATTGAAGTGTCTATTCAAACTTGCAAGCCCTTTGTTTGGAAATGGAGGTGAGCAGGGAAAAGCAGAGCCTGCCAGGAGGTGTTGGGTACCCAGTGAGGGCACCACAGAACCTGGCCCAGGGGTGGCACAGCACCCAGGAGGAGCAGAAAAAAAAAGAATAAATAATGTGGAATGTAAATACAGGGATGAGGAGCTGAATTCCCAAGTCAATATTTAGGTGGATTTTTTGAAGTCTGCTGAACAAAGGAGATTTTTCTTCCAAAGTTCCTGTCAGAATTTCAGGCTGGAGGAGGAGGAGGAGGAGGAAGCTCTCTGAAGGCTTTAGCAGTCATTAGTGACTCTCTGGCACTCAGAGCCTGCCCCAGGGAGTTCCAGGAGCGTTGGATTGCGGGCTCAGGGTGGTGCCATGCTGACTCTGGGGTTTCCATGTGAGTGCCAGGCCTGGAGGTGGGCACAGAGAACCCCCTGTGCCCTGGGTTTGGGGTGCAGAGGCTCCCCCATTCCCCATTCCCCACACAGCTGCTTCTCATCTCGGCAGTGTCCAGCTGGATCCAGGCTGCAAATTCCTGCTTAAGTGCAGCTGATTGAACAAATCCTTCATGATCAGCACCAGAATTTGCTGTTCAGAGGAATCCAGGCTGTCCCTTCCTTCAGCATCTGGGATCAGGTGCTGGAAGTGCCATTGCCTTATCAGTTTTTATGGCAGAGGGATGCAGAGCTGTGGCATTGGTGTCTTTCACTCCATATTTTGTGTTTGTTCTGGGAGGTCCCAGGAGGTTTCAAATTGGGAATGAAATCATATTCATTGTGACTTTGGGCTGGGAGGGAGCTTAAAGCCCAGCTTATTCCACAGCCCTGCCATGGCAGGGACACCTTGCACTGTCCCAGGCTGCTCCAAGCCCCGTCCAGCCTGGCCTTGGGCATTTCCAGGGATCTGGGGGCATCCACAGCTGCTCTGGGCACCTGTGCCAGGGCCTGCCCACCCTCACAGGGAGGAATTTCTCCCATTTATCCAACCTAAATTTCCTCTCTGTCAGTTTGAAGCCATACCAGTGCTCCAGTCCCTTCATCAACTTCATGGCTTCCTCTGGACCTGCTCCAACAGTCCCAGGTCCTTCTGATGCTGGGGACATCAGAACTATGGGCAGAATTATCATATAATTATCATTATATCCTTCCCTCCCCAGCCCCTGCACTGCAGAGATGTGTATAAGGAGTGTCCTTCCAAAATAAAAGATGAATTTATTGAGATGCTCTCAGTAAGATTTATGATGTGTTGCAGTTTTGATTTTAACCTTTACAGAATAAATTTCAAGTTTGGTGAGGTGTGAGCTGGAAATGAGTGTGAGTTTCAGTTATTCCATTTGTGTGCATTATCACTCCCTTCTTTATGCAAACAGGATAATTTGACTATTTTATTTTGTTTATTTTTTTTGATTGTCAGTGTTGGGCAGGGAGGAGCAGCTGCTGGTGCAGGGACAGGGTGACAGTGCCAGCCCTTCCAGGGCACTGCTCAGCACCATGTGAGCTCTTCAAGTGCTCTCTCACTATAAATAACCCAGCACTTTGTTGGTAGTGAGTTTTTATTAATAAACATCAACAGTATTTTTGGAGGATATTTTTAATAATTGTGGGACAGATTAAATGGTTTGTATTTCCGGGCTGGGAGGGAGTTTGGGTTTTGTTAACATCAGCAAAGCCTCAGCGTGTCCACCATTAAAACATTTTGGTTTAAATATGAATTATCAGTATTATTTGCTGAATGTGTTTATTTTATTATGCCATTATTTAAATTACTGATATTACTATTGTTTGGTTTGAAATTAATAGGCTCACAAAGCCTCTGTTTATACAGCAACTCTGTTACCAGAGCAAGTGTTAATCACCAAAACATAAAAAAATACTGTGTTACTCAAAGTGATACTTTGTACCCTGTCCCTAAAGACTTTTTTTGTTTATTAACTTTTAGGACCCTTCCAAGTCTTACAAGAAAGCTGGAGAAGTTGCCCCAGTTGAGTTACACGTGGAAGAAGGTATCGAAGTAGAAACAACCCCTTTATCTAAGAAAGTTTCCCCATTGCATTCTGAAATGACAGATTATATCAAATCATCTCCTCCGACCCTTATCAGTAGCCATAACTCTGATTTAAAGGATAGAACAGAAATTAACGGAGCAACAACTGTCACAGAAAAATTGGCTCAACTTATTGCAACTTGTCCTCCTTCCAAGTCTTCCAAAACCAAGCAGAAGAAGCCTGGGAGTGGAAATGGAACTACATCTGGTTTGGTGAAAGACTCTGGGAAGAAGCTGCCAGGAGCTATAAGTGCAAGTGGGTTGGTTAACAAGGATTTGGTGAAGAAAGTGCCAGGCTCTGGGATTGCTGTTGGGTTGGTGAACAAGGACTCAGGGAAGAAGCCACTGGGGATTGGCAGCGCAGCCATATTGGTGAATAAAGACTCTGGGAAGAAGCCCCAAGCAATCAGCCCCTTAATTGGATTGGTTAACAAAGACTCTGGGAAGAGACCCCCAGGCATCAGCACCCCAACAGGGTTAGTCCACAAGGATGCAGGAAAGAAGCAGCCGGTGACCAGCAGCTCTGCAGTTGGGTTGATCAGCAAAGATGTGGGGAGGAAACTTGCAGGGATCAGCACTCCAACTGCCCTGCCCAGCAAGGAGCCTCTCAAGAAACCAGTAGGGATCAGCAATCCAGCAGGATTGGTGAACAAGGATGCTGGGAAGAAGTTGTTGGGAATGAATAGTCCTACAGGTCTGCTTAGCAAGGATTCTGGGAGGAAGGTGCCAGGCCCTGGGAACAGCACAGCTCTGGTTAACAAAGACTCTGGGAGGAAGACACCGGGGATTGGCAGCCCCATGGGGCTGGTTAGCAAGGACCCTGGGAGGAAGGTGCCAGGAATGAGCAGTGCTGTGGGATTGGTGAGCAAGGAGTGTGGGAAGAAGCCAGCAGGGATTGGCAGCCCAGCTGGTTTGGCTGCCAAGGACTCTGGAAGTCTGAAAGCAGATTCCCTCGTGCCCTCCTCAGAGCCCTTTAAGCTTCCTTGCAATTCAAACCTCAGCAGCCTTGAAAGCCATGAGCCTGCGGATTTACTGAAGGAAAACACAACCAGCAAAACCTTTGAGAAGCACATTATGAGACAGAGCAAAGAAAGCATCTTGGACAAGTTTTCAATTCGGAAAGAAATTGCTGACGTGGGCAAAGAGATGTTCAGTGAAGGAATGTGTGTTCCACAGGATGCCTACTCATCCAGTGAGAAAGGGATTTATGAAACGTCAAAGCACGAGAAGCAGCCTCCAGTTTATTGCACTTCACCAGACTTCAGGACAGGAGGTGCCTCGGAGGTGTCGACAGCCAAGTCCCCGTTCAGCGCAGTGGGAGAGGGGAATCTCCCATCTCCTTCCCCCACTGTGTCTGTGCCCACCCTCAACAGGAGCCTCTCCACAGCCTCCTCCCAGCTGGCGTCCAACTCATTGCACTTAAGTTCCACGGCAGAGCTCCTGGAGGGCATTTCAGATCCCATGGGCAAAACTCCCTTCTCCTCGGACAGCTCCCTGCTGAGCCTCAACAGGACATTGAACCACACCCTCAGCACTGATTTTAAAGGTGCTGAGAAGGATTTAAGTGATTCAAAAGCATCTTACGTGGAAACTTCGAGAACAAGTCCTCCCACAGGGAAAAAGCCCATTTTGGCAGCTGAGACAAGCATCCACGCTACTGTCACCCCTTCAGTTGTTAGTTTTACCAGCTTGTTTGGGAGCAAGCAGTTCCTCAAGATCGGTGCAATAGCTGCATCTGAGAAATCCTGCCAAGGAGCAAAAAACCTGAGCAGCACTCAGCAATCGAAGCCTTTAAAGAAAAGAAAAGGGAGGAAGCCACGATGGACTAAAGTGGTGTCGAGGAGCGCGTGCCGACCTCCGAAGGGTCTGGAGCTAGAAAGGTCAGAGCTTTTTAAAAACATTTCATACAGTGCACTATCGAGCAGTAATTTGGAGCAGGCCAAATTCCTGAAAAACATCGGATCATCCTCGTTTGTGGAGCATGAGTTTGTCAAACATCAGTTGCCAAAGCTGACTGAAGCTAATGGACAGTCCCTGGCACTGCTGGCTGAGACTGACAAACAAACTCCAAAGTTCTACAGCTCTCACAAACAACCCTCCAGCTTGTGTATGTCGGATGATTTCTTACCTGACATTTACAAACCCAAGAGAGGAAGACCTAAATCCAAGGAAATGCCAGAGCTCGAAGGTCCCCCCAAAAGAACTCTCAAGATCCCAGCATCAAAAGTCTTCTCAGTGCAGTCAAAAGAAGAGCAAGAACCTCCGATTTTGCAGCCTGAAGTTGAAATTCCTTCACTAAAACAAAGCTTATCAGGACAAGCTTTTCCTAAAAAGAGGGGGAGACCTAAAAGGCAGATCCGGTCATCAATAAAAATGAAACCACCTATTCTGTCTGTGGCACCTTTTGTTGGAACAGAGAACTCGAGCAAGATGGGGCCTGAAAGTGAACAGCACCGACCCGGGGAGTTCTTTGAGAGGAAGGACCAGCTCCGAGGGCCAGAGGAAGTCCAAAGCCCCAGTATTTGTAGCATGAGTGATTTGGAAGTAGACTCAGACAGAAAAGTTGCCAAGAGAAATAATGGCCAGTTAATGAAAACAATTATTCGAAAAATAAATAAAATGAAAACTCTGAAGAGAAAGAAACTCCTGAATCAGATTCTGTCCAGTACAGTGGAACCAAATACCAAAGGGAAGATGCAATCCAAGCTCCACAACACCGTGTCAACTCTTGCTGCCACATTCGGTTCAAAACTAGGCCAGCAAATCAACGTCAGCAAGAAAGGAACGATTTACATAGGAAAAAGGAGAGGGAGGAAACCTAAAGCCGTCCTGAACGGCCTTTTAGCCAGCAGCGCCGCCAGTCTGACAGTTCTGGAGAAATCTGCCCAGCAAGCTCCTGGTACGTCCCTAGGACAGGTCCTCCCCCACCTGCTGCCCTCGGCAGCAAACCCCTCGGAGATCCTGCCGTCCCCGGTGTGCTCGCAGTCCTCGACCGTGAGCGGGGGGCAGAGCCCCGTCAGCAGCGACGCCGGCTTCATCGAGCCCAGCTCGGTGCCCTACCTGCACCTGCACTCCAGGCAGGGCAGCGTGGTGCAGACCCTGGCCATGAAGAAAGCGGCCAAGGGCAGGAGGAGGTTGTCCCCACCCACGCTGCTGCCCAACTCGCCGTCCCACCTGAGCGAGCTGACGGCGCTCAAGGAGGCCACGCCGTCGCCCGTCAGCGAGTCGCACAGCGACGAGACCATCCCCAGCGACAGCGGCATCGGCACGGACAACAACAGCACCTCGGACCGCGCCGAGAAGTTCTGCGGGCAGAAGAAGAAGAGGCACTCGTTCGACCACGTGTCCCTCATGCCGAGCGAGACCTCCACCGTGCTCGGCAGCCTGAAGGAGAAGCACAAGCACAAGTGCAAGCGCCGCAGCCACGATTACCTCAGCTACGACAAGATGAAGAGGCAGAAGAGAAAAAGGAAAAAGAAGTACCCTCAGCTCCGAGGGAGGCAGGACCCCGATTTCCTCGCTGAGTTAGAGGAGTTGATAAGTCGATTAAGTGAGATTAGGATAACCCACAGAAGTCACCATTTTATACCCCGGGATTTGCTGCCTACCATTTTTAGGATAAATTTCAATAGTTTCTACACCCACCCTACTTTTCCTTTAGATCCTTTGCACTACATTCGAAAACCTGATTTAAAGAAAAAGAGAGGCAGGCCTCCAAAAATGCGGGAAGCGATGGCAGAAATGCCTTTCATGCATAGCCTGAGCTTCCCCCTGTCCAGCACCGGGTTCTACCCCTCCTATGGCATGCCTTACTCCCCCTCTCCCCTGGCAGCTGCTCCCATAGGACTAGGTTATTATGGAAGGTACCCTCCAACTCTTTACCCTCCTCCACCCTCTCCTTCTTTCACCACCCCCCTACCCCCACCTTCCTACATGCATACAGGCCACCTGCTCCTCAACCCCACCAAATACCACAAGAAGAAGCATAAACTCTTGCGCCAGGAAGCTTTCCTCACCACGAGCAGGACTCCTCTGCTGTCCATGAGCACGTACCCCAGCGTCCCCCCCGAGATGGCCTACGGCTGGATGCTGGAACACAAGCACAGGCACCGCCACAAGCACCGGGAGCACCGCTCCTCCGAGCAGCCCCAGGTCTCCATGGACACCATCACGGCCAACAGCTCCTCCAGAACGGTTCTGGAGTCCTTGAAGCGCTACAGGTTTGGCAAGGAGGCTGTTGGAGATAGGTACAAACACAAAGAGAAACACAGATGCCACATGGCTTGTCCTCACCTCTCACCTTCCAAGGGTTTGCTAAGCAGAGATGAGCAGTGGGTCAGGAGAGAACCTTCGGAGCCCAATTCCTTGGCGCTGGGATTGCAGACACCTCTGCAGATTGACTGCTCTGAAAATTCCCCGGCCCTGTCCCTGGGGGGATTCACTCCCAGCTCAGAGGCAGCCAGCAGCGACGAACACACAAACCTTTTCACAAGTGCAATAGGCAGCTGCAGAGTCAGCAACTCTGCCGGCACCAACGGACGGAAAAAGTTACCGGAGAGCCCCGGGCTGTTCGGCGGGCAGGACACGGCGCTGAGCCGGCCCCTCCGCAAGGAACCCGTGCCTTCCTCCCTGGAGAAGGCCCTGCAGCCCCTGGCAGGTAAGGGAGATCAGGCTTTCCATGAGTTTTGCTGAGTTTTGTTGTGCCAAGCACAGCTGGAGCAGTGGCAGGTGAGGTTTGGGCTCTGCAGGGGTCGGTGCTTGGGTCCTGCCCTCACCAAGAGCTCTGTTCCAGGAGTTTTGCTGGGTTCTCTTGTACCAAGCACAGCTGGAGAAAGGGGCAGGTGAGGTTTGGGCTCTGCAGGATCATTCTGGGGTCCAGCCCTGCCCCTGTTCTCCCCAGCTCTGTTCCATGACTTTTACTGGGTTCTGTTGTACCAAGCACATCTGGGGGGCTGGTGAGCTTTTGGCTCTGCAGGGATCGGTGCTTGAGTCCTGCCCTCACCAAGAGCTCTGTTCCATGAGTTTTTATGGGTCCTTTTGTACCAAACACAGCTGGAGCTGTGGCAGGTGAGGTTTGGGCTCTGCAGGATCATTCTGGGGTTCTGTCCTCACCAAGAGCTCTGTTCCTGTGAGTTTTGCTGGGTTCTGTTGTACCAAGCACAGCTGGAGCAATGGTCAGATGAGGTTTTGGCTCTGCAGGGATCATTCTGGGGTCCTGCTCTCACCAAGAGCTCTGTTCCATGAATTTTTCTGGGTCTGTTTGTAGCAAACACAGCTGGAGCAATGGTC
>JAXCLO010000101.1:5794961-5810113 GCA_035583995.1 Arremon aurantiirostris | reverse complement strand
AAACAGGAAACAAAGCACTTTTTGGTTTTTTTGTGATTTTTGAAGAAATACTACGGCAGGAAGTCCCCGACGGGGTGGGATGTGTGCCGGCTGTGCAAGGCCTACTACAACACTGGCTAGAGTCATGAGGGAGATTGAGAGGCTGCCCCAGGTTTGGGGCTGCAGCTGTAGGGAGAACCCCTCCCAGGAGCTAAATAGGAAATAAATCACGTTTTGGGGTTTTTTTTTGGTAATTTTTGCAGAAACACTATGGCAGGAAGTCCCCAACGGGATGGGCTGCGCTAGGCCTACTGCAACGTTGGCCGGAATCATGAGGGAGATGGAGAGGCCACTAGGCCTCCCAGGTGTACAGACAGGAGCTAAACAGGACAAGACTTTGAAATAAAGCGCTTTTTGGGGATTTTTTGTGATTTTTTTCAGAAATACTATGGCAGGAAGTCCCCGACGGGGCGGGACGTGTGCCAGCTGTGCAAGGCATACTACAACACTGGCTAGAGTCATGAGGGAGATGGAGAGGCCAGCAGGCCTCCCAGGTGTACAGACAGGAACTAAACAGGACAGAACTTGAAAATAAAGCTTCTTTTGGGTTTTTTTGTGATTTTTTTCAGAAATACTACGGCAGGAAGTCCCCGACGGGGCGGGACGTGTGCCGCCTGCGCAAGGCCTACTACAACGCGCGGCACGAGGCCTCGGCCCAGATCGACGAGATCGTGGGGGAGACGGCGAGCGAGGCCGACAGCAGCGAGACCTCGGTGTGTGACAAGGACAACGGGCACGAGAAGGACGAGGACGTCATCCGCTGCATCTGTGGCCTCTACAAGGATGAGGGGCTCATGATCCAGTGTGAAAAGTGCATGGTGGGTGTTGGGTGTTGCTGGGTTTTGGGTGTTCAAAGACACGAGCAGTGCTGGGCTGCTGTGGGGTTTTTTATTGCACGAATAAATCAATCTGGAAGGCAAAGACACAAAGACACTTCTGTTGCATGGATATCCTGTCAGTCTGCTGATGTGGTGTAAAATAGTTCATAGAAAAATCTCCTCTGTGAAGGTTATTTTCTTGTTTTCCTTAATATTTGTTGAGCAAATGCAGTTTGCAACTATAATCTGTGCCAGGACTTTGTGACTGAGCTGTACCTGTTCTTCCAGGTGTGGCAGCACTGTGACTGCATGGGTGTGAACTCAGATGTTGAACACTACCTGTGTGAGCAGTGTGAACCTCGAGCTGTGAACAGGGTAAAACAAAACTCTCCTTCCTATCACTCTTATAAAACTACAGCAGCTCCTTAGGGGTTTATTTTGCATTTGGGTTTTGAATTTGTATCTTTTGGGATTGGTGAAGCTTCCTTGATTTAGGTTCAGTTCCATGAGGGGTCAGTTTTTCTCTGTTTTTTTCTCAGTTTTTCTCTGTGTATTTCCATAGGGTGGTGTGGGAATTGGAAAGATAGAAATCTTCACAGACTCAAGAGGGTTTGATTTGTAGCCTTAGAAGAAGCCTAAATTGATATAAAAGCAAAATACACAAACATTGAATAGAAAAATCATAAACTTATGCTTTTACAGTTATAAGTAAGAATATTCTTTAAGTAAGAAAATATATATTTATAATACATCCATATACACATATATATAAAATTTATATATTATATATTATATATTATATATTATATACTATATATTATATATTATATGTATGATATATATCATATAATATACTATATCAAATATATTTATAATATCTATTAAATAAGATGATAAAACATTTTGTAGTGTAGTAAGGTAATGTAATTGTATAAAATAAGCTAAAATTTAAATGTTATAATAAAAACTTATGTAATATGTTACATATTACATACATGTAATAAGACCTTATTAGACAAAAATATCCACATTACAATAAAAAGAAATGAAAGTGATAAATCAAAAAAGCAAAATAAACTCTCTTAACATCAGCCTATTGGGTCAGAAAGTTATATAACAGCTTATAATAAAAAAAACCTATAACCAACTATTTCCTGTCTTACAAATCTCACAACTCCCTTTCTCTTTTCCCTGCAGGAGGTTCCCATGATCCCTCGGCCCCACTATGCCCAGCCTGGCTGTGTTTATTACATCTGCCTCTTGAGGGATGATCTGCTGCTGCGCCAAGGTGGGTGCTGCCTCTGGGGCCAGCAGAGTGCAGGGATCTCTGGCATCACCCTGGCAAAAATGCTTTCATTTTTCACAAGTGGAAGCTGCCACTTGTGCCATTACTCTATCACAAATACTTTCATTTTTCCCAAGTGGAAGCTGCCACTTGTGGCACCACCCTGGCAAAAATACTTTCATTTTTCACAAGTGGAAGCTGCCACTTGTACCATTACTCTGTCAAAAATACTTTAATTTTTCACAAGTGGAAGCATTTTCCACAAGTGGAAGCTCCAACTTTGTAGCATTACTCTGTCAAAAATACTTTAATTTTTCCCAAATGGAAGCTGCCATTTATGGCAAAAATACTTTTATTTTTCACAAGTGGAAGCTGCCACTTGTGCCATTACTTTCACAAAAATACTTTCATTTTTCACAAGTGGAATTTGCTACTTGTGCTATTACTCTATCAAACAATACTTTCATTTTTCACAAGTGGAAGCTGCCACTTGTGCCATTACTCTGGCAAAAATAATTTAATTTTTCACAAGTGGAAGCTGCCACTTGTGCCATTACTCTATGGAACAATACTTTCATTTTTCACAAGTGGAAGCTGCCACTTTGTAGCATTACCCTGTCAAAAATACTTTCATTTTTCCCAAATGGAAGCTGCCATTTGTGGCAAAAATACTTCGATTTTCCCAAGTGGAAGCTACCACTTGTAGCATTACTCTGTCAAAAAATACTTTCATTTTTCACAAGTGGAAGCTGCCATTTGTGCCATTACCCTGTCAAAAATACTTTCATTTTTCACAAGTGGAAGCATTTTTCACTAGTGGAAACTGCTACTTGTGCCATTACTCTGTCAAAAAATACTTTCATTTTTCACAAGTGGAAGCTGCCACTTGTGCCATTACTCTGGCAAAAATACTTTAATTTTTCCCAAATGGAAGCTGCCAGCTGTGGCAAAAATATTTTCATTTTTCACAAGTGAAAGCTGCCAGTTGTGCCATTACCCTCTCAAAAATACTTCCATTTTTCACTGCTCTCTCTGCAGTGCTGGGAGTGACACGCAGCCAGAATTCTCACAGGCTGTTGATGAAGAAATATTAATTAACACAGAGTTGTCCTGGCCAGGGGAGGATGATGCTGAGCCAACTGCTGGTAGTTAACATTTAGAAGTAAAGGCCAAGAAAGCTGTCAGACCTCCAGTATTTTAGTGCAGAATGGGCATTAAAACATCCAGCTCATTGCTTGTGTGTTCCCTAAAGCTTATCTCCTCTGCACTGTGCTCTGAATTCCTGAATCTCTCCAAGGCAGCTGCCACAGCCACACAATTCACCTCACTGATTATGTTTTTTTTAAATTTCATCCTACAGATAGAATGTTGGAAAAAACCCTTTATCATTATCAGGAAACTGCTCTTGAATGAGTGAAACCAGCTGATAAGTTTGCTAGAGGGGAATAGGAGAGCCTTCAGGAAAATGGGGAATTTAGAAAAAGGTCAAAAAGCAGCATATTCATTACCCCATCTGCAGGATTCTGGAATTTGCATTCAGTTCTCCTTGCTGGGTAATGCTCTGCATTGTCAGTTCTGTCCAGAGTTCAGCCTTTGGGTTTCTCATGTCTTTTTTTACTTCAAGAGCTGTATCAGAACTTGCTTTTATATTTTCTGTTGAAATGAATGATGTTTTATTGTGGCATCTTCCAGGTATTCAGAGCATTAAGATCATTTCTCTCACAAATGTGTTAAATTTTCCTTGTGTGTCTCTGAGCTGATCTTGGTGACCTTAATTAGAGAAATGCCCTTTCAAGAGAGAAATGTCCCTCTGTGGGACATTGCTGAGCTCTGTGTGCCATCAGCAGGGGACAAAGAGACCAAACTGCAGCTGCTGGGCACCTCTGCAGGCCCAGGGAGCAGATGAAGCAAATTCCACCCCAAGGTGCTGGAACAGAACATGCAGCTCCAGCAGGGGAAGGAGAAATCCTTGGGCTTGTTGGTTTTTCCAACCTTTACTGTGCTGTGGGTGTATCAGGCAGCTTGGACTGTGGCAAAACCAGCTTTTTACTCCCTCTGGTGTCTACAGGGCCTCATAATTCCACCTTCTGAGGCAAAAGCATGGCCTGCAGCCCCTCAGTGTGTGTGTGTGGGTTTATATTTTCCTGGGAGTTGTGCATTGAGTGCCTGCCCAGGAGAAACTGCACCCTGAACAGCAGTTCCAAGCTTGGGAGCTGATGTTTTGGAGGAACAAGACTGAAAATCAGCTCTGTGAGTGGTCACACTCTGCTGTCACCAAATCCCTCTCAGAGGGAATCTCAGGGATGGTTGCAGAACTTGTTTCTTAATTTTTTGGCAATTGTGCTGGAAGTTGTTGAGTGTTACACCACTGCAAAAATTCCCTAATACCGAAACTCAGGAGATGATAAAAATAAAACAGATCTGATCCATTCCATCCCATGGAGTTCTGTCTTGGGTAGGAATTGATAAACAGGGGTCAGAATTCATCCTGGAAAACCCACCTAGCCAAAATTCTAACAAATCATCATCCCTGATGCACCAGCAACAGGTGGTGTTTTTTCCTTGGAAACTTCATTTTTGAGGCAGAATATCAGTATAAACTGGAATTGAAATCAAGTTTCCTGATCTTTAGAGCAAGAGTCTGCATCTCCTTCTGAATGCTCCTTTTTCAGTCAGACACAATAAATGCTGGAGCTGCTTTCTTCTCATGGGAGAGGTGGGTAAGAAGAGTTGAAAAAAGCTGGTTTAAAATGAGGTTTTAAATTGAAATGGTTTCATTTACATTCTGCTTGGGGTCAGTAGCTCCTCTCAGTATGTTCCTTGTATTCTAAAAGTCTTTTAAGAAACCCACCTGTCCAATTTCTTTAAAAGTTACCATTAAATTTGTAAAGGGAAGCTGTTGTTATGCCAGTTTTAAGTCAGATGGGAAGAAGACACCAAGCTGTGTGGTGTGGTCAAAATGCTGAAGGGAAGGGATGGATCCAGAGGGACTGGACAGGCTGGAGAGGTGGGACCACAGGAACCTCATGAAATTTAGGTTGGATATATGGGAGAAATTTCTGCCTATGAGGAGTCCTTAGGGGCATCTTTTAAACTTAGACAAGATTGATAAATGAGATTATATGAATGAAAATATAATGTGCTTCACTTTAATCCTGAATCTGGTTATAGCAAAAATGGGGTGTGGATGACCCTGAGGCCATGATGTCCTCAGTGGTTCCCTGGCATTTTTTCCCAAGCCTGCTAATTAACAACACCAATATCCATGGAAGGCAAACAGCCATAGCTACACATACACAAAACCAGGGGAAAAATAGGGAAAACAACTCCCAGGAATCATTGTAATTTAATGGAAACATGAGAAAAATGTTCTAGCTGACTCAAAAGGGCAAAGGGAGTATCAGAAATTGTTATGCACAAAATAACAGAGGGATTGTGCCCTTCTGTAACCTCCTGGGGTGTCTGTCTGTCTGCCCTGCCTGCCCTGTGCTGCTCTGACATCCCACTACCTGTAAAAACAAGGATAACAAAGATAATCTGATCTGGATCATCTTTTCTCTGCACAGAGTCTGCCCAGGTGATTTGGAGGGTGAATGATGAAGGTCTGTGAAATGTGGCTCAGGAAGGTGCAAGGATGCAGAAATTAGGGAGCAAACAGAAATTAGCTGGCAACAGTTAAACTCTAGGAAGGATTTTTTTACAAAATCATGACTAGACTGTGGCAAGCCTTGGAGAGGTCAGAGTATAAATGGTTCCAAAAAAGATTAGACAAATACTTGGAAGAAGGATTAATCCCCAAAGCCTTTGGCTCTGAAAGTCCATAAACAGAAAAGGCAGGGACAGCAAAGGGAGGTTTTCCTTGGCTCTCTCCTCCTGAGCAGCTGCTGCTGCCAGCCAGAACATTCTGCTGTGTGACCTCTGCTCCTACCCAGGGGAGCTTTTATGACTTGGGACCTCCCAGGTTTTGGTCATTTTGAGGTAAATAACAGAAGAAATGGAATCTCTTGCCAGCCCTGGAAGTGCTTAAGGGCAGGTGGGATGGAGCTCTGAGCAGCTTGGTCTGGTGGAAGATACCTCTGCACATGGCAGGGGGGTGAGTCTGGATGGTCCTTAAAATCCTTTCCAGCCCAGGTAATTTTGGGATTTCACAGGTCAGAGCAGAGAAATTAAGGAATTAATTCACTTATGGGACAAAGTTAATGAATTTAAGCTTAGGAGTTGTCCTTGGGAAACACTTTTTGATTGCCAGCAGTGCCAGTTTGTTCAGTCCTTTTTGCATTCTCTTTATTTTTTCTGAGCTCTACATCTCATTGGAATTCTGCTGGAATAACCAAAGGCTTGGGGCTTCTCAGGACAGGATTTTCTTAATAGTAACCTCCTCCCTAAGTATCTTCTCTCTCACAGATGTATTGCAGCCATCACTAATTCCTACACCTTTTCCTAATCATGACTGGCATGTTTACATATCCTGTGGTTTGTCATGGTTTTTTGATCCCTTACAGGTTGCTGTTTTCAGTCTGGCATGGAAAGCTGTGGGTATTTTTTCTGTAAAGCTGCAGTGAAAAACATCTGAGTGCTCTTGGCAGCTTGTGCAGTGGGTTCATGTCATTCCTTACAACCCATCATTAGGCTGTGTTCATTTTAATGATTATTCCCTGTGCTTCTCAGGCCAGGCTGCTCACAGGTGTGTCCTTTGTGCCCCTGGCCAGGTGACTGTGTGTACCTGATGAGGGACAGCCGCAGGACCCCCGACGGGCACCCGGTGCGGCAGTCGTACCGCCTGCTGTCCCACATCAACCGCGACAAGCTCGACATCTTCCGCATCGAGAAGCTCTGGAAAAATGAGAAGTGAGTGCCAGGCAGCCTTGGAGTTTGAGCCATGCCACTGGCCTGCCTGCCAAAGAACAGGAATTGTGTGGCAGTCTCACCTTTAGGGTGCAGGAATGAGCAAGGTGCAGGTGCAGAGGTGGGGAATTCCCAACTGGGGCTTGTGCTCTGCACGGTGGAAACGTGAGGTTGGAGGTTTAATCAAAGGATCAGAGATGAAAATGGATGGATTTCCTCAGTGTTGGAACAGATTGTGGATGCAGTGACAGCTGTGCTTTGGCCAGTCACAGTCTGCTGTGCCCATGGAAACCACGCTGGAGTTGTGCTCTACAGCTGCATGGTTGGAAACACTTGAAGGTTTAATCAAAGGATCAGAGATAGAAATGGATGGATTTCCTTAGTGTTGGAGCAGGCTGTGGGTGCAGTGACAGCTGTGCTGTGCCCATGGAAACCACACTGGAGTTGTGCTCCACAACTGTATGATTGGAAACACTTGAGGTAGGAGGTTTAAGCAAAGGATCAGGGATAGAAATGGATGGATTTCCTCAGTGTTGGAGCAGATTGTGGGTGTAGTGACAGCTGTGCTGTTCCATAGCCAGTCACTCTGCTGTGCCCATGGAAACCACGCTGGAGCTTGTGCTCCACAACTGCATGGTGGAAGTATGTGAGGTTGGAGATTTAATCAAAGGGTCACAGATAGAAATGGATGGATTTCTTCAATGTTGTTTGGGGAATGCTGTTTCCTCAGATTGTGGGTGCAGTGACAGCTGTGCTGTGCCATGGCCAGTCACTCTGCTGTGCCCATGGAACCACACTGGGAGGGTTTCCCCTCACTGCAGGCAGGCAGTGGAACATAGAACTTGTGTGACTCTGCTGTTCATCACAGCCCAGTGCAAGAAAGGGAACTCAAAACAAAGCAGGGGGATGGAGTGAGCTGTGTCCTGGGCTGATTGGTGTTTGTGTCCCCTCTGCACCCTCAGGGAGGAGCGCTTTGCCTTTGGCCACCACTATTTCCGTCCGCACGAAACGCACCATTCCCCGTCTCGCAAGTTCTACCACAACGAGCTCTTCCGGGTGCCCTTGTATGAAATCATCCCCTTGGAGGCCGTGGTGGGCACCTGCTGTGTGCTAGACCTCTACACCTACTGCAAAGGTGGGAATTAAACACATTTCTGAGCATTTGGGCACTGAGCTGTGTGGTTTAACCCCTGCTGGAAGCTCAGCATTACCCAGCCACTCCCTGGGATGGGAGGGAACTGGAAAAAGTTAAACCCAAGGGGTTGGGATAATAACAGTTTAATGGTTGAAATAAATTAAAATATTGTAGTAATAATGATAGCAGTAGTAGTAATGGAAAGGGAGGTTACAGAAAGAGAGAGAGGTGTCCAGTGTCTGAAGGGGCTAGAAGGAAGGTGGAGAGAGGCTCTTAATCATGACAGGACAAGAGGGAATGGCTTCAGCCTGAAAAAAGAGGCAATTTAGGTTGGATACACAGAGGAAATTCTTACCTGTCAGGGTGGGGAGGCCCTAGCACAGGTTGCACAAAGCTGTGGCTGCCCCTGGATCCCTGGCAGTGTCCAAGCCAGGCTGGATGGGGTTTGGAGCAACCTGGGATAATGGAAGGTGTCCCTGCCCATGGCAAGGGGTGGAATGGGATGAGATTTAATGTCCTTCCCAGCCCAAACCACTCCATGATACTGTGAATAAACCCCAGGGAGCACAAGTGATGCCCAGTGCAGCCACTCCCCAGCACTGACTGGGGATCCCAGCCACCCTCACTGGGCTGGGCACTCTGTGGTGTGGAACATCCTGGGGTCAGCAGGGCCAGCACAGTGGACACTCTGTGGTGTGGAACATCCTGGGGTCAGCAGGGCCAGCCCAGTGGACACTCTGTGGTGTGGAACATCCTGGGGTCAGCTGTGCTGGCCCTGCTGCCACAGCAGGGGACCCTGGAGGGTGCTGGGCTGAGGGTGAGCACTGGTGGGCACCAGCCAACATCATCCTTACCCTAAACCAGGCACTGAGACAAATCCACTCTGTTCTGGAAGCAAGGACATGCACTGGAGCAGTTCCTGCTGTCCAAAGGCTGCGGGGGGTGTTTGTGTGGCTCAGAGCTGGCCAAAAGCTGAGGCTTTGCCCTGGGACAGGGATTCCTGTTTGAAGAGGGAAGAGAAAATGCTGTCAGTTGATATTTGTGTCTGCGAAAGTTTGGGAAGTGTTTGATCAGAGTGTGCAGGTATTCAGAGTGACCCTGCTGTGGTTCTGAGTGAGAGAGCAAACAGGAACACTGTGACAGCTCACTCCCAGTGTGATAAACCACATTTCCCCCTCAGTCCATGACTGTTTTCTCCTTGTTCTGGTGCCAGGGAGGCCGAAGGGTGTGAAGGAGCAGGATGTTTACATCTGTGATTACCGCCTGGATAAATCTGCTCACCTCTTCTACAAGATCCACCGCAACCGCTACCCCGTGTGCACCAAGCCCTACGCCTTCGACCACTTCCCCAAGAAACTCACACCCAAGAGGGATTTCTCTGTGAGTGGCTCTGCTCTCAGCCTCCTCACCTGTTTTCAGGAGGCTGGATGGAGTTCTGGAAAGCTCCTGAGTGTTGATAAATGAAGCTTGGTCAGGCAGAGGGAGCTGATGCTTTAGGTGGGGGTCAGGCTCTGCTCCCAAGGAACAACGGGCAGGAAAAGAGGAAAAGGCCTCAAGTTGTGCCAGGGGAGGCTCAGGCTGGACATCAGGAGGAGTTTCCTCATGGAAAGGCCTTGGCAGGGAGGTTTGGAGTCCCCGTCCAAACCCAGAGAGTTTTGGGATCCCCATCCAAACTTCCCTCCAAACCCAGAGAGTTTTGGGATCCCCATCCAAACCTCCTTTCAAATCCAGAGAGTTTTGGGATCCTCATCCAAACCTCCTTTCAAACCCAGAGAGTTTTGGGATCCTCATCCAAACCTCCCTCCAAACCCAGAGAGTTTTGGGATCCTCATCCAAACCTCCCTCCAAACCCAGAGAGTTTTGGAGTCCCCATCCAAACCTCCCTCCAAACCCAGAGAGTTTTGGGGTCCCCATCCAAACCTCCCTCCAAACCCAGAGAGTTTTGGGGTCCCCATCCCTGGAGGTGCCCAAGGAACACCTGGAGGTGGCACTCAGAGCTCTGGGCTGGGCACAAGGTGGGCATTGGGCACAGTTTGGACTGGATGCTCTGGGAGGGTTTTTCCAACCTCAGTCATTCCAGATTCTGTGAGTTTGCACAGCCTGGGGAAAAGCTGGCTGGAAAGGAAGCTTGGAAATAAAACTGGGTGTAACAGAACCTGCATCTGAGAGGCAGAGAGGTGCTCAAGGGATGGTGATGGTGAGCTCAGAGAGAGACTCAGAGGAAGCAAATCTGCAAACCTTCTGCAAGTGAGCTCTGCTCTTCCTGAAGCAGAGGTTTTTGTAGTGGCTTTGGAGAATGTTCCAGATTCATGCTGTGCAGAAAGCAAAGATGACTTTTGTCATGATGGTCTGTGGCTTGAAATTTATTTAGAAGATGTGAAGAATTAGACAAGTTTGGCTCTAATTTATCTCATTACATGATTGTGCCTCCTCCTGTGGGGTCTCTTTGAGGTACACCAGCATTTCCAGAGTGTCCTGCATTGGCTTTCAGTGTATTTGACAGAGCAGCACTTCCTTCCACTGTGAATTTGATTTGGTATTGATCATAACCTTTATTTTCTTGCAGCCTCATTATGTGCCAGACAACTACAAGAGGAACGGAGGCAGGTGAGTCTCCCCTCCCAGATTATTGAGAAGAGATGAAATCATGTTGTTTGTTTGCTGTGCCCACTCTCCTCCTGCCCCTTTCCCCTGGGTGCTATGGAAATAAGAAGTTTAAATTATTTAAAGCTCTCTAAAACTTTCAGAGAGATAAAAGAGAACAAGTGAGGAAGGATAGGCATTAATAATAATGTACATCAGGAAAAGAAAGGAGCCATTTGACAGTCAGGAAAAAGCAGCTGAGTGAGGAGATGCTCAAAACAGGAGGCTTCAGAGCCCAGATCTGGTAGAGCCTGCAAGAACATCCCATTAAGGGCTGGGCCAAAATGGTTTTGGAAGTAAAATCTTTTGGAACTGAAAATAAAAATCCATTTGGTTTTCAGAGCTGTGTTCAGGGCGATGCAGATAAAGCTGCTGTGTTTGGTGTGATGTAGCACTGGGGGATGTGAGTGCAGGGATGGAGGGAAGAAATTGATCTCCAGAGATCCCCAGCCCATGGATGAGTCCTGGACTTGCTGAAAATTTTCCTTTCAGGTGAAAAACTTCTCTTTAAACCCCTTTTTTTCCTGCAAGGTCATCCTGGAAATCGGATCGCTCGAAACCACAGATGAAAGACTTAAACCAAGAGGAGGATTCGCTGCCCCTGATGGAGGAGGTGCTGGGGGTCCCTGAGCAGGCTCCAGGGGAGCTGCCCAGCCCCGAGGAGCCCGACAAGGAGCCCGTGCCCAGCGAGGGCTGCGGGGCTGACAAGAAAGGGGACGAGAACCCCTCGGACACGAGGCCGCTCTGCAGCCCCGAGGAGCGGCGGCACCTCCAGAGGGAGAGGCTCAACCAGATCCTGCTCAACCTCCTAGAGAAAATCCCAGGGAAAAACGGTGAGAGTTCAGGCTCTGCTTGCACACAGCCCCAGGGTCTCCTGCAGCTCTGGGGTCGCTTGGCTGAGCTGTGTTGATAAAATGAGTGGTTTTGTGTGAATTTCTTGGTAGCGGGCATTAGGAAAGTCAGTTTTCTTTGTAGCCATGTTTTCCTTTGCAACAGAAATCCACTAAATCCAAGTGAAATTTCTTACAACTATGACACTGTTTTGTATCATATTTTTCGGGGTTTTTTTGTATAATATTTTTAGTAACCACAAAACCTTTCCATAAACTAATTCCCCCCCCCATCATTCCATATCTACAATGGAGAAACTTAACAGACAGGCCAGGAAAGACTGAGGGGAGTTTGGAAAGTCTCTTTTGATCTCTCATGAGCTTTCCTTTGGTTCTGAGTACCTGCTGGAGGTGTTGTCTGAGCTGTGGGATGAGGGGACACTGGTGAATTGTGACCCTGCTTTTAAATTAAAGCCCAGGATGAGCCCTGTCCAGTCTGTCCAATGCCACACAGTCATGGACTGATGCTTCATTTGGGTTGGGAGGATTTCTGGTCCAGCCATGGCTCAGGGCTTGGGTCACTCAGCACCTTGTCCAGGCATGGTTTGGATTCATCCTTGAAAGAACCAGGAATAAAGAATCAGGAATTTTGTGTTTGGGGAGCGATGGGAGGCAGCGCTCAGCGCTGTGCCCTGGGCATCACTCCCAGGTTGGATTCATGATCCTGGAGGGCTTTTCCCAGCTCAGTGACGCTGCAGTGACTGAGCTGGAGGGCAGTTTGCAAAGTCTCTTTTGTGCTGTGCTCTGTTGCAGCCATCGATGTCACGTACCTGCTGGAGGAGGGCTCGGGCCGGAAGCTGCGGCGCCGCACTCTGACCATCCCCGAGAGCAGCTTCAGGAAGTGACCCACGAGGGGCAGCCGAGCTCTGGGGTCTGCCTGGGCTGGGGGCAGAGCCCAGCCTGGGCAAGGAGAGAGGGCAGCAGCAGCAGCAAACTGACAAAATACAAACAGTAGCACCTGGGGGGCCGGGCTGGCACGGTGCCCACCCTGCTCTGCAGTGCTCTTGGTGTGTGTGTGTTGGTGGGCGTGCCTTGTATTGATGTTAGGTACTGAGGAAACCTCGTGGTTATTGTCCAGGATGGTCAAATTTAATTTATTTTTTGCTTGATATTCCCACTCAGAGGAGAAAAAAACAACAACAACAAAAAAAAAAAAATTAAAAAAAAAATAATAATAGGGAGGGCAGAGGAAAAGGACTGAGTTACTCTGAGGAGGATGTTCCCCACGGTCATGGCTCACCTGGGATTGTACCAGCCACCCTCAGCACCGCCAGGGAAGGGAATCCAGGAATCCAGAGAGGAGAGGAAAGGCCCAGTGGCTTGAAAGGAAAAGCTGCCCTGAAGCTGAAGCTGTGGCCTCTGATTTGCACAAGTTCCAGAAGAGAGAAACGTCCCCAGCCGAGCACGAGGTTCGCCGTGGGACAGCTGAGCGTGCGTCCCTGTGCTCTGTGCCAAGGAGAAGCTTCCAGAAGCTTGGAGCAGGGCAGGAGAGCTGGGAGGAGGCACTTGCTGTGCGGGGGGAGGGGGTGGGGTGTGAGGTTTTTTTCCACTTTTTTTCTGCAGAGAAATTTTATAAAAGCGAAGTCAGCTCCTGACGCCACCATTGCTGTTGGTTTTTTTGATAAGCTGTGGTTTCTCGTGTGTCTCGTGTGTTGTGCAAATAAAAATCCGTTAAAAGAAAAAAAGGAAAAAAAAAAAAACGAAACAAAACTAAAAAACAACCAAAAAAAAAAAAAAAAAAACAACCCCCCGGCCCCTTTCCCTCCGTGCCCGGCAGGCCGTATCCGAGCGAGTGTTTGTCGTGAGCTGTAGAATTTATCAACTGCTAACACTACCCTCGTGTGCTGGTGGACAGCCGAGCGTCCGGGCAGCGCCGCCCCCTGGCGATTGTCGCGATTGTCGCGATTGTCCCGCCAGCGCCGCTGCCCCCGGACGGTGGCTTTGCTTTCCTGTCTCAGACGTACACATGCATATCCAGTCCTGTTTTAGGTGTTCTTATAAGAAATCCAGTTTTTAATGTGCCAAGTTGTATATATCTGCTGCGTGGATGTAAAGCAATACCGTAGTTACATGTTCCTTTTTATGGACCAAGCTCGTCCTAATGTACATTCTTGTTATTATTATAATTATTTTACTCTTAGTGGAACATGACTCATTCCATTAACTTTTATGTGTTGATTTCAAAAGAGAAAACAAAACAAAACAAAAAAAAAAAAACACAAAAAAAAAAAGAAAGGAAAAAAACCCTTTGAGAAAAAAAAATATTTTATTAAAAAAAAAAAAGAAATAAGAAAATAGTTTGGAATATTTTCTTACTGTAGAGAAGCACTGTACAGTACCAGGAACCCTGAGTATAAAATACTCGTGCGTGTAGTAGGAATATCGCATGTCCAACCCCTCGAGTTGTCTCATTTAGTTTCAAACAGAAATCATTGTCTCAAATGGTGTTAAACACTAAAAAGTTTTTAAAAAAAAAAAAAAATAAAGTGCGTACAGAAGCGAGACACTAGCTCTGTCATTTTATCTTTCTTTTGTTGAAAGACTAAACAAAATGTTTTTTAGACAATCAAATGTTAGGTAAGTGCAAAGAATTGTTTTTTCTTACTGGTGTAGAAATTAATGACTTTTTTTATTTTTTGGTTATTTTATAATACTGAGCAGACCCGTGTGTCCCCAGGATCGCCGCCGGAGCCAGGAAGCACTACGTTACTGCAAATAGAGCTGAACCTTAGTCTGCATGGGTGTAGGCTGTGTGATTGCTGAAAATAAATGCTGCTAATATATTTCCTTTTTACAAAGCATATCTAAATAGATCATTGTTTTGATGTTAATCTTTGTAAATTATGTATTACCAATTTTAACATTGGATGTAATTGCATAAAAAGCCTGCATCTCAATCCTGAGAGTCTAGTATTAAATGGAAAAAAATCTTTTCCTAAAGGTTGGCTCGGGGGGTTTTCTTTGCTGAGCTGGGTGGGAGGGTGGATGGACAGGAGGACAGGAGGTGGATGGATGGATGGATGGATGGACAGGATCCGTCTGGGCAGGCTGCATCCATGGGATCCGTGAGATCCATGGGATCCATGGGGTGGGGCTCAGCAAGTGCTGGGTGCTGCCCTTGGGTCACAGCAACCCCACAGAACGTTCCAGGCTCAGGGAAAAGGGGCTGGAAAGGCCCTGGGGGTGCTGGGGATGCAGCTGGACATGGGCCCAGATGTGCCCAGGTGTGCCCAGATGTGCAAGAGGCCAATGGCACCTGGCCTGGGCCAGGACAGCGACCCCAGCCCCTCCTGCTGCCTCTGCTGAGGGACCTCAAACCCTGCGTCAGTTTTGGGCCTTTTGTGACAAGAGATTGAGGGACTGGAGCGTGCCCAGAGCTGGGAAAGGGGCTGGGGAATCCCTGAGGGAGCCGGGAAGGGAATGGAGAATCCCTGAGAGCTGGGAAGGGAATGGAGAATTCCTGAGGGAGCTGGGAAGGGAATGGAGAATCCCTGAGG
>JAXCLO010000101.1:5772727-5784342 GCA_035583995.1 Arremon aurantiirostris | reverse complement strand
CCGGGGGGGGGGGGGGGGGGGGGGGGGGGGGTCCCTGCGGGGGGGCGGGGCGGTTTTTCCCGGTCGGGGGGGCGGTGCCTGGGGGCGGTCCCGGGGGCGGTGCCGGTATCACCGGCGGGGCGTGCCTGGGGGTGGTACCGGCAGTACCGGCGGGGCGGGGCTAGGGGCGGTCCCGGTATCACCGTTCCTTGGGGCGGTCCCGGGGGCGGTCCCGGCAGTACCGGGGGCGGGCCCGGCGCTGCCGGCGGGCGGAGCGGGCGCGGCCATGGCGCTGAACCTGGCCAAGAACGGGCGGGCGCTGCAGGAGGCCTACGGGAGCGTGGTGGCCGCGGGCAGCCGAACCGACTGGTGCGGGACCGGGGGAACCGGGGGCGGCACCGGGATGGAGAAGGATGGGATGGATGGGGAGGGGGTGCTGCGGTGGGGGATGGGAAATGGGGGCTGGGGAGGGCAGATGGGGTGATGGGGAGGGGATTTGGGGGGATATGGGGTGGGTGGAGGGGTTGTGGGGGGCTCAGGGGGTCCCTGGGGGGCTCTGCACCTCAGAACGCACCAGGGGTGTGTGAGCATCCCAGATAAGCACTAAAGCTGATTAAAAATCCCATTTCTGCCTTGATTTTAGGGCTCTGTTCACCTATGAAGGCAACAGCAATGACCTGCGAGTGGCCGGCTCCGGAGGTGAGGATTTGGGGGACCATCCCCTGTTTCAGGGGTCTGGATACTGATTTTGGGGACTATCCCCTGTTCCAGGGATCTGGGGGGCAGATTTTGGGGACCATCCCCTGTTTCCAGTGTCTGGGGGCTGATTTTGGGGACCATCCCCTGTTTCAGGATTTTGGGGGCTGATTTTGGGGACCATCCCCCTGTTTCAGGGTCTGGGGGCTGATTTTGAGGACCATCCCCCTGTTTCAGGGCTCTGGGGGCTGATTTTGGGGTCCATCTCCTATTTCCAGGGTTTTGGGACTGATTTTGGGGACCATCCCCTGTTTCCAGGGTTTGAGGCTGATTTTGGGGCCCATCCCCTGATCCTGGCTGCTCCTTGTGTTTGAATCCCGGGTTTGGGCAGGGCCACACGCTGCTCCAGAGCCCCTCGTGCCCCGTTCCCTCCTTCCTGCCATTCTTTTCCCTTTGTTTTGTGTCTGAGACACCCCTGCCTGGGGAGCCTCAGCCTCCAGGAAGCAGCAGCAGCTCCACATCCAGGCTGGGATTTGCATCCTCCCATCCCTCCCCAGCTTCTCCCTCAGTTTCCAAGAGCTTTTGCCAGCCCATGGAAGCTCCTGGGCCTGGTGGAGCCCAGGGGTTTGGGGCTGGGGAGATTGGTTGAGGAGGATTCTTGCTGGGTCCCAAATGAGGATTTTTGGGGTATTTTTTGGGGAGTTTTTGGGGAATTTTGGGGGCTGCAGAGGGCCTGCCCCAAGCTCCCCCCCATCATTCCCTCACCCAACCAGCTCCAGAGATCCAGCCCCCAGCTTCCCTGCCGGGTGTGGAGCCAAATTTAGAGGCAGGCCATGAATGTTTAATGGGCAGAGGGAAACGATCCGGGTGGCTCTGCAGAGCAGGGCAGGGCGAGCTGTGCGGGGCTCCCTGTTCCTGCCAGGCTGATAAGGAGCAGGGGCTGCTCTCCCGCTCCCCCGGGCTCACACAGCCCAGCACGGAGGAGCTGTGGTGGAAGGGGATGCTTTTGGGATGAGAGAGTGCGTTTTTGGTGGTTTTCCTCCTTTCCTGTGGTTTGTTGGTGAGGTGGGAGTGATCTGCTCCCTTCCCACTGCCCCTGCCTGAGCCCTGGGTGGGATTTTCCCTCTGGGGTTTGCTCCCAACTCCCCAAAGCAGCTCTGGGACCTCTCCAGGTGGGTGTGACAGGGAGGGAAGCAATGAGGCAGGATTTTCCCCGTGGTGCACTAACAGGACCTTGCCCTTTTTGGTTCCTGCTCTACTTCCCATCTTGCAGAGCAGGAACAAGGCCCAGCCAGTTCCTCCCCAGCCCCATTCCCCCTCTCTGAGTGTTCCTGAGCGTGGCTTTGTGCAGGAGCCCGTGGGCAGAGCTGGCGTTAAAGCTCCTGATGGGTCAGGGGGTGTCAGCAGCTCCTTCCCCCTGTCCCTCACCTGGGTGGTGTCCGGGATCTCAGAGCCAGGCGGGCTTTGGGAGGCCTGAGGAAGAGGAGCGGGGTGATGAAGGCTGCTGGGGCTGGGTTTGGGGGGCAGTGCTCAGGTTCTGTGTTCGCAGAGCAAACCTGGGCTGGGGGCAGCCCCACAGCTCATGGGGAAACCTGGGGGGAGCAGGGCTGGGGGGCTCTGGGTGCCCCCCAGGCTCAGGGCGGGCTGGGCTCACCCTGTGCTCCCTCCTGGGCAGAGGGGGGCCTGGAGGAGATGGTGGAGGAGCTCAACAGCGGGAAGGTGATGTACGGCTTCTGCCGCGTCCGGGACCCCAACTCGGGGCTGCCCAAATACGTCCTGGTCAACTGGGTGAGTGGGGACAGCCCTGAGGGGCTCAGGTGGGCTGGGGAGGGGCTCATGCACCCCAAGGGGCTCAGGTGAGCTGCTGGTGTCCCCTGCAGACAGGTGAAGGTGTCAATGACGTGAGGAAAGGAGCCTGCGCCAACCACGTCAGCACTGTGGCCAACTTCCTCAAGGTGTGAGCCTGCTCTGCCCCCCCTCAGTGAATGTTTTGGGTGGGAGGGCCCTCAGACCACCCCCCTCTGCCCCCTGCCACCCTCAGGGGCACAGGGGCACGTCGCAGGGCAAGTGGGATGCAAGGAAGGAAGCCGCATCCTTCCAGCAGAGCCCCTTGCCCAAATGATCCCCTGGGTATCTCCCCCTGTTCCCTGCCCTGGGAGCTCTGGGGCAGCTGCTGGGTCTGGGGGCTCCAGGGCTGAGCCCCTGCTGGGTCTGGGGGCTCCCAGGCTGAGCCCTGAGCCCTGCTGGGTCTGGGGGCTCCCGGGCTCACCCTGAGCCCCTGCTGGGTCTGGGGGCTCCGAGGCTCACCCTGAGCCCCTGCTGGGTCTGGGGGCTCCCGGGCTCACCCTGAGCCCCTGCTGGGTCTGGGGGCTCCCGGGCTCACCCTGAGCCCCTGCTGGCTCCTGTGCTCAGGGCGCTCACGTCACCATCAACGCCCGCGCCGAGGAGGACGTGGAGCCCGAGCTGATCATGGAGAAGGTGGCCAAGGCCTCGGGGGCCAACTACAGCTTCCACAAGGAGAGCAGCAAGTTCCAGGACTCGGGGCCCCAGGCGCCCGTGGTGAGCTGGGGCCGGGGGCTGCTGGGGCCCCTTTGACCCCATGGTGGAAGGGGCACCCTGGGCACTGACCCCTCTGTGGGATGCTCAGCCTGGGGAATTAAAGGGTCCCGGGGAAACTTGGGGACCTTTCCAGCACCTGAGGGGATTCTGGCCCATCCAGTGCCACCCCTGCCATGGCAGGGACACCTCCCACCATCCAGCCTGGCCTGGGACACTCCAGGGATGGGGCAGCCTCCTGTGCCAGGGCCAGCAATTCCCCATTTTTAGCAATGTGAACAGCGCTGGCCTCACCCAGCCCAGCCCTCCTTTAAACTGTGGGGCAAAGCATCAGGTTTTGGGAACTTCTCAACTTCTTCTCAGGGAGGTCCCAGACCGGGCTGGTTTGGGCTGGTTTGTGACAAAAGGTGCCAGAAAGGTGTTTTGTCTGTGTCTGCTCAGGGCTCTGTGTACCAGAAGACAAACGCCATGTCTGAGATCAAGAGGGTCAATAAGGACAATTTCTGGGCCAAAGCAGAGGTGGGTGAATGTGAGCACAGGGTGTCTGGGTTAGCTGGAGGTTGTTCCCGGTGTTATTCCAAGTCCTGCTGGGCCCAGGGAAGGGCAGAGCTGCTGCCCTGGGTGCTCCCCGAGCTGCAGGTGCTGCTCCATCTCCTGTGTCTCACCTGGGCCTGGCTCGGGGAGGGAGGGCTGGGCTGGGCCTGGCTCTGGGCTGGATCCAGCTCCCAGCAAACCCCAGCGGGGTGGGGAAATGGGTGTTTGACTCTGCAGGGCTGCTTCCTCTTCCCTTCCCTTGCACCTGGGGTTTTATGGGGTTAAACAATAACCTGTGAACCTCCTGACTGGGAAAGTGCCCTGGGATCCACCAGGGGCTCCAGGACCTGCTGTGTGTGCCCACCCTGGGATCCATGGTGTGTCCTTGGGATCCACCGTGTCCCCCAGGATGTGCAGTGTCCTCAGGGTCCACCCTGTGCTCAGGGACGTGCTGTGTGGCCTTGGGATGTACTGTGTGTGTCCTCCAGGACGTGCTGTGTGTTCCCCAGGGACGTGCTGTGTGTGTCCCTGGGATGTGCTGTGTGTGCCCAGGGATATGCCATGTCCTTGGGACCCACCATGTGCCCAGGGACGTGCTGTGTGTGTCCCAGGGGTGTGCTGTGTGTGTCCCCTGGATGTGCTGTGTCCCCTGGACCCACCGTGTCCCCCCAGCCCTGCCCTGTGCCCCGGGGTGCAGAGGGACAGGGGTCTTGGAGCCCTGGCAGTGGGACCCCTGCCCCTGTGAGCCCCCAGCATCCCCCAGCCCTGAACATCTTCCAGCTCCGAGCATCCCCCGGCCCTGACCATCCTCCAACCCCAATCATCCTCCAGCCCCAGCATCCCCCGGCTCCAAGCATCCTCCAACCCCGAGAATCCCCCGAGCATCCTCCACCCCCGAGCATCCTCCACCCCCGAGCATCCCCCAGCTCCGAGGATCCTCCAGCCCCAGCATTCCCTGGCCCTGAGCATCCCCCGAGCATCCTCCATCCCGGAGCATCCTCCATCCCCCGGCCCCGGGGCGAGCACGGGCGGCCCGGCAGCAGGAGCGGCGCTGCTGGGCGCGGCCCTCCCCATCCCCCTGCAGCCCCCGCCCGGCTCCATCCCCTTCCCCCGCGCCTCGCTCACCTCCTCGGCGCTGCGGCGGCGAATGCGGCTGCGGGAGCGAGGGAGGAGCCGCGGCCCCGCCGGGAGCCGCCCGGTCCCGCCCCACCGGCGGCGGCGGGGGCGGCGCTCCGGGCATCCCCGGTACCGGCATCCCCCTCCCTCCATCCAGCCCCGTCCCCAGATAACAGCAAGCAGCGCACCTACAATAATTTATATTTATTGACATAAATCAGACGGCTGAACCCCCCCCTCTGGCCATCCCAGAGCACCTTCTCCAGCCCACCCCCGGCCCCTCCCAGGGCAGGGAGCAGCTCCAGCCCCCTGCCAGGCTCCTCCATCACTTCTGCCGCTTGTAAATCTTCTGTGCCAGGTCCAGGAAGATTTCCCGGGGCAGGCGCCGGGCGTGGCTCCCGATCAGCGCCTGCAGCCGCCCGTAGCTGCTCTCCTCGTACTCGCGGAACGCCGCCTGCATGCCCAGGGCATCGTAGAGCTCCTTCACCTTCGCCACCTTCTGGGGCTCCTTAGAGCCGTAGTTTTCCTAAGAAAAAACCCTGGAGTGAGTCAGGGTCATGCCAGCTCATGGGGCAGCAGCTTTGTTCTCTCTTCTCTCTTTGTTACTGTGATATTTTATGGAATATCTTTTTCGCCAGGATTTTTTTTTTCTCTTGGGAAAAAGAGAAAGCTGAGATGAGAAGCTTCAGAGGGAAAAAAAAAGCAATATTATCTGATGGCTTCTCCTTGTGTTTTGCTGCTTTGGGATGTGGCTGGTGAATTTTTGATTGGTTCCATTGTGAATTGTTTTTATTCATGACCAATCCCAGCCCAGCTGTGTCAGACTCTCTGGTCTGTCACAGTTTTGGGGTTTTTTTTTGGTTTGTTTTGGGTTTTTTTTTTGTTGTTGTTGTTGTTGTTTTTTAAATTTTATTATTATTATTCTTTTTTTAGCCTTCTGATGTATTCCTTTATTGTTTTGTAAAGTTTTAGTATATAATTTCTTGTAACATAATAAAATATAATAAAATATAATAAAATAAAATAAAATAAAATATCAGCCTTCTAAGAATTATGGAGTCGGATTCATCTTTCCCCTCATCCTAGGACCCTCACAAACAACACCCCAACACTCTCTTCTTCCTTCTCACCCTCCTCCTCGCAGCCAGGTGACAGCCCCTGGCACTCCAGGTGCCCATCCCGGCACTCCAGGTGCCCATGGTGGCACTCCAGGTGCCCATCCCGGCACTCCAGGTGCCCATCCCGGCACTCCAGGTGCCCATGGTGGCACTGCAGCCCCTCTGCCAGGCGTGTGCTGCCAGCCTTACCTCCAGGATCCGCCTCTGCTGTGGCGCTGCCCTCTGCAGACACTGCACCACCAGCCAGCTGCACTTGTTGTCCTGGATGTCGGTGCCAACCTTCCCCGTCACGGCTGGGTCCCCGTAGCAGTCCAGGAAATCGTCCTGCGGGGCAGTGCCAGGGCCTGGGTGCCACGGGCAGCAGCTGGCAGGGACCCAGCGGGGCAGGGACGGCTCCTACCTGGATCTGGAAGAACTCCCCCATCTCCAGCAGGATGGCTTTGGCGTCCTCGTGCTCCTCCTTGCCGTCAATGCCTGCCTGGGGCGGGGAATAACAGGGATAAAAAAGCCTTCCAGGACCTGGGGATAAAGCCTTGCAGGACCTGGAGCTAAAGCTTTCCAGGACCTGAGGATTGAGTAAAGCCTTCCAGGACCTGGGGGATAGAGCCTTCCAGGACCAGGAATAAAGTAAAGCCTTCCAGGACCTGGGGATAAGATAAAGCCTGCTAGGCCCTGGGGCTAAAACCTTCCAGGACCTGGGGATGAAGTCTTCCAGGATCTGGGGATAAAGCAAAGCCTTACAGGACCTAGGCATAAAGTAAAGCCTTCCAGGACCTGGAGCTAAAGTAAAGCCTTTAAGGAACTGGGCATAAAGCAAAGCCTTCCAGGACCTGGGAATTGAGTAAAGCCTTCCAGGACCTGGGGAATGGAGCCTTCCAGGACCCAGGCATAAAGTAAAGCCTTCCAGGACCTGGAGCTAAAGCCTTCCAGGACCTGGGCATAAAGTAAAGCCTTCCAGGACCAAGAAATAGTCAAGTAAATAATCAAGTAAAGCCTTCCAAGACCTGGGCATAAAGCAAAGCCTTCTAGGACCTGGGGATCAAGTAAAGTCTTCCAGGACCAGAAATGGAATAAAGCCTTCCAGGACCTGAGGATCAAGCCTTCCAGGACCTGTCCTCCCGGCAGCAGGGTGAGGCCCCAGCACACTCACCATGTACATGGCTGCAGCCACGGGCAGGTAGAAGGAGTAAAACGCTGTCTTGTACTTCACAATGGCCTTGTACCTGTGCCAGAGGAACCAGGCTGAGCCCCAGGCTACCCTCTGCAGGGCACCCCAAAAACCAGCCCCAGGCACCCCAAAACCCAGCCCCAGGGCTCCCCTCTGCAGGGCACCCCAAAAACCAACCCCAGGCACCCCAAAAACCAGCCCGAGGCATCCCAAAAACCAGCTCCAGTCTGAATCTCTGTAGGGCAGGGACTGCAGGGCACCCCAAAACCAGCCCCAGGTATCCCAAAACCAGCCCCAGTCTGAGTTTCTGCAGGGCAGGGACTGAAGAGCACCCCAAAAACCAGCCCCAGGCACCCCAAACCCGGCCCCAGGCAGAGCAGGGCAGGCAGGAACCAAGCTCTCTGCTCCCTGTACCTCTGCTCGCTGAACCTGCTCAGGTCCACCTGGGAAACTGGAGCAGTGATGAGGTCCAGAGTCTGCCCCAGCTCGGTCTGGTAGCCTGTCTGCAGAGGAGAGAAAGGATTTGTGGCCTTGTTTCAGCTTTTCAGTGTTTAAAGGGGGTGTAAAAACAGGGAGGAGGATGTTCTGCATGGGGAGAATGAGATAAAGGGTGATGGCTGTGATATATCAGTGATATTGAGATTGGGAAGGAATTTCTGGCTGTGAGGGTGGGCAGGCCCTGGCATGGGGTGCCCAGAGGAGCTGTGGATGCCCCTGGATCCCTGGAAGTGCCCAAAGCCAGGCTGGACGGGGCTTGGAGCAGCCTGGGACAGTGGGAGGTGTTCCCATGGCAGGAGGGTTGGAATTTGATGATCTTTAAGGTCCCTCCAAATCCAAACCAGTCTGGGATTCCATGATTGATTCACACACAGCCCTCCATGGAAGGAGAGTAGAATGGGATGACTTTTGAGGTCCCATCCAACCCAAACCAATGTGGGATTCCATGATTTATTTACACACATCCCTCCATAGCAGGGAGGTGGAACTTGATGATCTTTAAGGTCCCACCCAACCCAAACCAATGTGGGATTCCATGATTTATTCACACACATCCCTCCACGGCAGAGGGGTGGAATGGGATGATCTTTGAGATGATCTTTAAGGTCCCATCCAACCCAAACCAGTCTGGGATTCCATGATTTATTCACACAGTCTTACATGGCAGGGGAGTGGAATTTGGTGATCTTGAAGGTCCCATCCAACCTAAACCATTGTGAGATTCCATGATTGATTCACACACATCCCTCCATAGCAGGGAGGTGGAACTTGATGATCTTTAGGGTCCATTCCAACCCAAACCAGTTTGGGATTTCATGATTGATTCACACAGCCCTCCATGGCATTGGGGTGGAATGGGATGATCTTTGAGCTGATCTTTAAGGTCCCATCCAACCCAAACCAGTCTGGAATTCCATGACTGATTCACACACAGCCCTCCATGGCAGAGGGGTGGAACGGAATGATTTTTGAGGTCCCTTCCAACCCAAACCAGTCTGGGATTTCATGATTTATTCACACACAGCCCTCCATGGAAGGAGAGTGGAATGGGATGATTTTTGAGGTCCCTTCCAACCCAAACCAGTCTGGGATTCCATGATTTATTCACAGAGCCCTCCAGCAGAGCCCAAGCCCTGTTTCAGCTCCTCTTTGGGTTTAAAGGCAGGACATGTCTGTCACAGCCATATTTTATAAAAAATCCTTTCATTAAGATCTTTTCTCCTGAGAAGCTTCAGCTTCCTCATGTTTTGCTGCTTTGGAATGTGATTTAGAGAATTGTTTACCCAGCATGTGAATTGTTTTTAATTAATGACCAATGACAGCCACCTGTGTCGAGGCTGTGAGCAGTCACAAGATTTTATTATCATTCCTTTCTATTCCTTGCTGAAATCCTTTCTTCTATTCTTTTAGTATAGTTTTAATATCTTATTTTCTCTTAATATGATATATATTTATTTATATGTAATTTATATATAAATATATAACTATTTATAATATTTATATATTATATTATATAGTATAATTACTGCTAGATCCGCCATATTACATTATATTATATATATTACATTATATTATATGATATATTATATTATATGATATATGATATGATATGATATATATTACATTATATGATATGATATATATTACATTATATGATATATATTACATTATATTATATATATTATATTACATTATATTACATTATATTATATTTCTGTTTATATTACATAAATATATAATTTTTATATATAAAAAATAATAAATCAGCCTTCTGAAACATGGAGTCAAGACCCTTCCCTCATCCTGGGACCCTCAAACACCACCACACACGTCCAGGACACCCAGGAATTTCAGGCACACATCAGAAAACAGACCCAGACCCCAAGAAACCCCCAAGGAAGGATTTGGGGAGCCAGGCTCACCTGCAGGAAGAGCTCCAGCAGGTGCAGGTAGAAGGGCTGCTGCCCACAGTACCTCCTCAGCAGCCTGTACACCGAGGACTCCAGCAGAAAAGCATCATTGATGGCATCCAGCCCGATCCCCTCCTGCAGCAGGGACACAGGGAGGTGTCCCAAAGGCTCCTGGTGACCCCCAAGGGACACCCCCAGCCCCGAGCAGGGCCCCCCTGAACCCTCTCACCTTCTTGTACCAGCAGAGCTGCCCCCGGCGGGTCAGGGACGAGTCCATGATGTCGTCGGCCACCAGGAAAAAGGCTTGGAACTGCCAGAGGGTGGGTTAGGGATGGGGGAACCCCGGGGGTCCCATCCCCAGAGGGTCTCCATCCCCACTGGGGTCCCAGTCCTCCAGAGGATCCCATTCCCCAGAGGGGGGGTCCCATATCCATGGAGATGCCATACCCAGGGGGGTCTCATCCCCATATCCAGAGGGGGCTCTCATCCCATGGCGGGGGAGGGTCCCATATCCAGAGGGGGGGTCCCACACCCAGGGTGTCCCCATCCCCATTGGGGTCCCATTCCCTCAGGGGGTCCCATATCCATGGAGATCCCATATCCAAGGGGGTCCCATTCCCACTGGGGAGAGTCCCATCCCCATTGAGGGAGGCTCCCTTTCCCTATTTGGGGGGGGGGGATCCCATCCCCATTGGGGTCCCCATCCCCATTGTGGGGGGTCCCATTCCCCGAGGGGGTCCCATCTCCTAGGGGGGGTCCCATTTTTGTTGGGGTCCCATCTCCCACCCCAGAGAGTTCCATCCCTAGGGGAGCTCCATCCCCCGGGCGTCTCATCCCCAGGGGGATCCCATCCCCATTGGGGTCCCCATCCCCATTGGGGTCCCGGTTCTCACCAGCTCGATGCACCAGCCCACGGCCAGGACGCGCCGGATGCTCTCCGGGTCCTGCCGCTCGGGCCCCACCAGCCGCCGGTACGCGGCCACCACCGTGAGCCCCCGGTTGCACTTCCCGCCCGGCGCGTTGTACTCCAGCACCTGCGGGGCGCGGCCAGGTGAGCGGCCATGACCTGACCCACCCTCCATCCCCGGTCCCACCGGCCCTTCCCATCCCCCAGTCCCGATCCCGCCGCCCCCTCCCGGTTCTCACCTGCTTCAGCCGCGCCACGGCGTCTCCCACCTCCGGGTGTCCCAGCATGTCCTCCGTCAGGTCGCGGACGATCTGCGGGAAGAAGGAGGCGAACTCCTCGCGCTCGGCCGCTGCCCGCGCCCCGCTATCGCCGCCGCTCATGGTGCCGGTTCACGCTGCCGGTTCGCGGTCCCGCCGCTGCCGCCCGCGGCCTCCACGGCACCTCTGGCCCCGCCTCCGCCCCGCCTCCCTCGCGGGGCACGCCGGGATGTGCAGTCCCGAAGCGCGGGCGCGGCTGCTGCTAGGGCCGCTGCTGGACTACAACTCCCAGAGTGCCCCGCGCCTGGAGGCGGACCAGAGGGCACGCGGTTGGAGCGGCTCTCATTGGCCCGTTTCATCGCGCGAGGATGAGCCCAAGGCGGCTGAGCCAATGGGAGCGCGGCGGGGGCGGGAGCGAGGCCGGTGATTGGTGGAGAGGGGGAATGGAGAGAGCGCCCTGCGTGGCGCGGGGGCGTGGCGGGGATTGAGGGCGGGGCTTTAGGGCGTGTTCGGTAACCGGGAGGGCAATGGGGGCGCGGGCACACGGACGGGGATGGGGTGCGCTGGAACTGGGGCAAAATGGGGGCGTGGGAGGCCACGCGGTCTGAGGGGTTGTAGGGCGGGTTTGGGGTGCTGTGCAGGCGTCTCCGGGCAGGTGTGGTATAACATGTGATTGTGGGGTGCAGCACAGGTGTGGGGTGCAGCGCAGGTGTAGGGTGCCGTGCAGCTGACATGCTGTGCAGGTGTGAGTGCATCACAGTTATGGGGTACAGAGCAGTTATGGGGTGCAGTGCTGTTGTGGGGTACAGAGCAGTTATGGGGTGCAGTGCAGTTTTAGGGTACAGAGCAGTTATGGGGTACAGAGCAGTTATGGGG
>JAXCLO010000101.1:5716266-5758239 GCA_035583995.1 Arremon aurantiirostris | reverse complement strand
CCTTTGGTTCCCCTTGGCTCCAGCCCTTCATATTCCCCCAGAGGGGCAGAGCTGGGGGTTTTCAGGGCTCTGTAGGTGTCCTTTGGATCCCCTTGGTTCCATCGTCTCATGTTCCCCCAGAGGGGCAGAGCTGAGACCCCCTGAGGGTCTGCAGGGTTTGGTTGATGTCCTTTGGTTCCCCTTGGTTCCAGCCCCTCCAGAGGGGCAGAGCTGGGGGTTTTCAGGGCTCTGTTGGTGTAGCTGAGACCCCCTGAGGGTTTTCAGGGCTCTGTTGGTGCCCTTTGGGAAGGGAGGCTTTGCTCCTGGTGGTTCTCCATGGACAGAGGGATGTGTGTCACCGATCTCCTGAGCTGGGAGGGATCCACAGACATCAGCAAGTCCTGATGTCCTTGCCCAGGACACCCCAACAATCTCACCCTGTGCATCCCTGGGAGCATTGTCCAAGCTCTCCTGGAGCTCTGGCAGTCCTGGGGAGCCTGAGCAGTGCCCAGCACCCTCTGGGGGAAAAACCTTTTCCTATGTTCATCCTAAACCTCGCTGCCACAGCCCCAGCCATTCCCTGGGGTGCTGTCACTGTCACACAGAGCACAGACCAGAGCTGTCCCTCCTGGGGAAGCTGCAGCCCCCTGAGATCTCCCCTCAGTCCCAGCTGAACAGCCCCAACACCCCCAGACCCTTCCCCACCTTTGTCCCAGTGCAGATGTCACTTGGCAGGAAACCTGAGCGTCTCTGAGGAGCTGCTCTCTGGGCATCCATTGCTGGATTTTGCCTTTTTCTGACCCAGAGATGGGGCAGCTGAGAGGTGTTTTAACAACTTTTATTCTATTCTGAGCTTCATGTGAAGGGTGACACAATACAGATGTTATAATTCACGTCATCACAATCAGAAATGAACTATTTCTTAATTACAATACATTAGAATAATTTTTTGGCTTATCAGATTTAGCCACACCATGCTGTAGATAACTTAAAGCAAATAATTAAAAATTGCCCCTCATGGGTCTCACTCCAATGCATCTTTCATAGCTCTGTTTTTCCAAAGTATCCAGTCTTGTTTGCAAGGCCACCTTTTGAAACTTCTGTCAGGCTTTGAGGATTTTCTCTAAATTCATTTCTCACCTTGCCCAGGGGCTCTGGTGACATCCAGAGGTTCATTTCACCTTCCTTGGTGCTGCTTCCCTCCTTCCTGAGCAGCTTAAAGAGAAAAGGTGCAAAAGCTGTTCCTGGAGCTGTGGGCAGTAGAGATGGGTGTGAGGAAGGGATACAAACCTGGGAATGAGAACCAGGGTTCTTTTTTTGGGAAAGAAAATGGGACAAGATGACCATGGGTGGTCTCACCCTGTCCTGTGGGGCTCGGGGGTCTCAGAGTTTGCTCTCCTCTCTCAGGTCCCCTGGCACACTCACACACGTTGGATTCCTGTCCCATACAGCTGTTAATGCTGCCCTGCTGTCCCCATGGGTGTCACAGGGTCCCTGCTGTCCCCACAGATCCCTGCTGTCCCCACGGGGGTCTCACAGGGTCTTTGCTGTCCCTATGGGTTCCTCACTGTCTCTGCTGTTCCCATGGGTTCCTCACAGTGTCCCTGCCATCCTCACAGGGTCCCTGCTGTCCCCATGGGTGTCACAGGGTCCTTGCTGTTCCCATGGGTTCCTCACTGTCTCTGCTGTCCCCATGGGGGCCTCACAGCAGAGAGGAGGTCCCCACCGTCCCCACGAGTGCCTCAGAGGGTCCCTGCTGTCCCCATGGGTGCCTCACAGAGTGCCCCACTGTCCCTGCTGTCGCCACAGATGCCTCACAGGGTCTCTGCTGACCTCACAGGGTCCCTGCTGTCCTCACAGTGTCTGTGCCATCCCCACACGTCCCTTCTGTCCCCATGGGGGCCTCACTGTCCCTGCTGTCCCCACAGGTGCCTCACGGGGTCCCTGCCATCTTTATGGGGACATTGCTGTCCCCACAGGTGTCTCACTGTCCCTGCTGTCCCCATGAGTGTCTCACAGTCCCATGGGTGCCTGACAGTCCCCGCAGTCCCCACGGGGTCCCTGCTGTCCCCACAGGTGCCTGACTGTCCCTGCTGTCCCCATGGGGTCCCTGACAGTCCCTGCTGTCCCCTTGCTGTCCCCATAGGGTCCCTGAGTGTCCCTGCTGTCCCCACAGATGCCGCACTCCCGAAGGTACCGCTCATCGGAGCGCAGCAGCTGCGGCAGTTACCACGGGGTCCCTGCTGTCCCCAGGGTGTCCCTGACTGTCTCCACGGGTCCCTGAGCGTCCCTGACTGTCCCCACGGGTCCCTGACAGTCCCTGCTGTCCCCACAGATGCCGCACTCCCGAAGGTACCGCTCGTCGGAGCGCAGCAGCCGCGGCAGTTACCACGAGCGCTACCGGAGCCGCAAGCACAAGCGGCGGCGGACGCGGTCCCGGTCCAGCAGCAGCGAGCGGGACCGGCGGCACCGGCGGGAGGACAGCTACCACGTCCGATCCCGGAGGTGAGAGGGGCTCTCAGCTGCCCTCCTGCACGGGGTGACACGGGGGCTGGGCTGGGAGGGACCTCTGGGGTCACCCAGAGCTCAGGGACACGGCCAGGTGGGTTTGGGATGGCTCCAGAGAGGGAGGTGCCGTGCTCGGCCTGGGCAGCTGTGCCAGTGCTCTGTGCCAACAGCTTCCTGTCACTGGGCACCACTGGAAAAATGTCTGGCACCTGCCTTGGAGGTATTGATGTGGGATGTCCTTAAAGAGGGAGGTGCCATGCTCGGCCTGGACAGCTGTGCCAGTGCTTTGTCACCCTCCATGAGAACGATTTCTTCTTGATGTTGTGAGGTAGAGCATGGTGTGTTTTATTTCATGGTTTTGCTCCCCATCCTGTCACTGGGCACCACTGAAAAGTGTCTGGCGCTGTCCTGGCATCTGCCTTGGAGATGCTAATGTGGGATACTTCAGAGAGGGAAATCCCATGCTCACCCTGGGCAGCTGTGCCAGTGCTCTGCCACCTTCTGTGGGAAGAAATTCTTCCTTGTGTTGAAGTAGAAGTGCTTTAGTTTATGGTTTTGCTCCCTATCCTGTCACTGGGCACCACTGAAAAGTGTCTGGCACCTGCCTTGGAGAGAATGATGTGGGATGTCCTTAAAGAGGGAGGAGGTGCCATGCTCACCCTGGGCAGCTGTGCCAGTGCTCTGCCACCCTCCATGGGAAGAAATTCTTCCTTGTGTTGAAGTAGAGCATGGTGTGTTTTAGTTTATGGCCATTGCTCCACGTCCTGTCCCTGGGCACCACTGCAAAGAGTCTGGCACCATCCTGGCACCTGCCTTGGAGATATTGATGTGCAATAATGAGATTTCCTCTCAGTGATCTCCAGACCAACGAGGCCCATCTCCCTCAGTCTCTGCTCATTAAGAGAGATGCTGCAGTCCCTTAATCATGGCCGAGTCATCCACACTCAGCCAGGCTCCACGTGACCTGGGCCTGCTCTGAGCTGTCACAGCCTGGGCAGTGCTTGTCACCAAAGCCCCTCACTCCCCTCTTGGGGAAACTTCCCTGTCTGGCACCCAGAGCCCCTCTGGCAGTGCCTCTGCACCCCCTGGGCTGGGACTGAGCCCCTTCACAGCAGTGCCTTCAGTGACCCCATGTTTGCCCTGTTTGACTCCCTACACACCCCACACTCCCAGTCAGACCAGTTTCCTTACTGGCTCAGCCCTGGTTTCTCACAGCAGAGTCTCAGACATCTCAGTCCTTAAAAATGGTTTAATCTTGGTGCAATAACAAAGTAACAGCTCTAGCTGGTGCCTTCAAGGAGGGGTCCTGAACAAAGGGCTCACTGAGCTTTTATCCCTTCACAGTTTCAGTACAGGAAGATCTGGGGTCCCTCAGTGTCCCTCACCTGGCTGGGACACAGATCCCTGTTCCCCTTGTTATGCCAAGGGTTGGCAGCTCATGGCAGCCTTGGGCTCCCTCAAAGCACTGCAAAAGTTTTGGTGTTCCAAACATAACAAGGATGTGGAACTGTTGGAACAGGTCCAGAGGAGGCTGGGAAGTTGTTAAGAGGATTGGAATACCTTCCTCATGGAGAAAGGATGAGAGAATTGAAGCTGGGAGAGTTTTCCAGCTTGGAGGAGAGAAGGCTGTGGAGAATTTGGGCTGGGAGAGTTCTCCAGCTTGAAGAGAGAAGGCTGTGGAGAATTTGGGCTGGGAGAGTTTTCCAGCTTGAAGACAGAAGGCTGTGGAGAATTTGGGCTGGGAGAGTTCTCCAGCCTGGAGAAGAGAAGGTTGTGAGAGAATTGGGGCTAGAGAAGAGAAGGTTGTGCGAGAGTTTAGGTTGGGAGAGTTTTCCAGCTTGGAGAGAGAAGGCTGTGGAGAATTTGGGGCTGGGAGAGTTTTCCAGGCTGGAGAGAGAAGGTTATGTGAGAATTGGGACTGGGAGAGTATTCCAGCCTGCAGAAGAGAAGGTTGTGAGAGAATTTGAGCTGGTAGAGTTTCTAGCCTGGAGAAGAGAAGGTTGTGAGAGAACTGGGACTGGAGAAGAGAAGGCTGTGGGAGAATTTGGGCTGGTAGAGTTTTCCAGCCTGCAAAAGAGAATGTTATGGGAGAATTTGGGGCTGGGAGAGTTTTCCAGCCTAAAGAAGAAAAGGTTGTGTGAAGACCTCCCAGCACCTTCCAGTGTTAAAAGGGGCCTACAAGGAAGCTGGAGAGGGACCCTCCATGAGGAACTGTAGTGACAGGACAAGGAGTAATGGGTACAAATTGAAAGAGAGAGAATTTAGGCTCGACATGAGGAAGATCTTCCCTGTGAGGGTGGTGAGACACTGGCACACAGGTTGGATGGGGCTGCCCCAACCCTGTCAGTGTTCAAGGCCAGACTGGACAAGGCAATGATGATCTTCAAGTCCACTCCAACCCCTCAACATTTCCCAATGTAGGAATGTCCTCCCTGCTGATGGAGTGACCAAATTATTCTTTGTCTGCTTAAAAAAGCAAAAAGCCCAGAAGTTTCTCTCCTCAATTTGGTACAAAGACACCTCATAGGACCTTTGTGACTTCACCTCAGACCTGGGGCTGCCTGGTTGGACAGAGGCCAAGAGGTCCAGCCTAGGTAATTTGTTGGACAGTAATTCACTAGAAAAAGAAGTGAACAAAGGAGATAATCCCTTTTGTGGGGTGTTTCAGCAGGAGCAAGGACCTATTTTCCCCCAGCTCAGTTTTTCTCTGTAAGAGCTTTGTTATTTTGCTTTTTATTAAACCTCTTTCCAGCACTACCTCAGAATCCATCCTGCTAATTTTTTGCCATTTGGGTTAGCTGGACTATCTCAGGTGTTATGGGTTCCTCTGAGAGCCAAAACTGAGCCAGGGGCAAGAGGTTCTCTGTCAGAGCTTTTTTGTTTTGCCTTTTATTAAACCTTTTTCCATTTCCAACACTACCTCAGAATCCATCCTACTACTTTTATACCATTTGGGGTAGCTGGGCTATCTCAGGTATGCTGCGTTCTTCTGAGTGCAAAAATCAAGCCAGGGACAGTTTTTCTCTGTAAGAGCTTTGTTATTTTTCCTTTTATTAACCCTTTTTCCATTTCCAACACTACCTCAAAACCCATCCTGCTAAGTTTTGGCCATTTGGGGTAGCTGGGCTATCTCTGGTGGGATGGGTTCCTCTGAGAGCAAGAGCCCCTTGCCCCTGGCTCAGTTTTTTCTCTAAGAGCTTTGTTATTTTGCCTTTTATTAAACCTTTTTCCATTTCTAGTACTACCTCAGAAGCCATCCTGCTAGTTTTTGGCCATTTGGGGTAGCTGGGCTATCTCAGGTGTGCTGGGTTCCTCTGAGAGCAAAAACTTTTTTCCCCTGGCTCAGTTTTCTCTGTAAGAGCTTTGTTATTTTACCTTTTATTAAACCTTTTCCCAACACTACCACAGAACCCATCCTGTTAGTTTTTTGCCATTTGGGATATCAGAGCTATCCAGGGTGTGCTGGGTTCCTCTGAGTGCAAAAACCTCTTTCCCCTGGCGCAGTTTTGTCTGTAAGAGCTTTGTAAGTTCGCCTTTCATGAAACCTTTTTCCAACACTACCACAGAACCCATCCTGCTACTTTTATACCATTTGGAGTGGCTGGGCTATCTCAGGTGGGATGGGTTCCTCTGAGAGCAAAAACCGAGCCAGGGACAAGAGGTTTTCCTCTGTAAGAGCTTTGTTATTTTGCCTTTCATGAAACCTTTTCCCAACACTACCACAGAACCCATCCTGCTAATTTTTTGCCATTTTGGGGTAGCTGGGCTATCTCAGGTGGGATGGATTCCTCTGAGAGCAAGAACAGAACCGGGGACAAAAGATTTCTCTCTGTAAGAGCTTCTTTATTTCGCCTTTCATTAAACCTTTTTCCAACGCTCCCACAGAACCCATCCTGCTACTTTTATACCATTTGGGCTATCTCAGAGCTATCTCAGGTGTTCTGAATCCCTCTCAGAAGGACTAACCCCTCCCCTGTCCCCATCCCCGTGCCCAGCTACGACGACCACTCGGCAGACCGCAGGGCCTACGACCGCCGTTACTGTGACAGCTACCGGCGCAACGGCTACAGCCGCGAGCGGGGCGACGCCTACTACGAGCCCGAGTACCGGCAGCATTCCTACGAGTACCGGCGCTCCCGGGACCGCGAGGGCAGCTACCGCAGCTGCAAAAGCAGCCGGCGTAAGCACAGGCGGAGGCGGCGCCGCAGCCGGTCCTTTAGCCGCTCCTCATCGGTGAGTATCCTGCTGTGCCGTGCCTGCCCTGTAACCTTGCTCTCTCTCTCCCAGGTGCTGAGCTGGGTAAGTAGAAAAATTCACTTTCTAAACGCTCTGTCGGAGTCGGATTGAGCTTTGTGTGTGTGTGTGTGTGTGTTATTTGGAGGAGTTTTGGTGCGGAGCGTTGTTGCTCGCGTCCCTGCGCGCGCCGTGGTTGGCGCTGCCCGGTGCCAGCTGGGCACGGGTGGCTCAGGCCCTCTCTCAGTGGGAGGACAGGAGTGCCCTGTGAGGCTGGCAGGTCCCCAGGGTGGTGCTGCATCTCCTCCCGTTCAGTGATGCTCATGGAGGAGCCCCAGCCAGGCAGGGTTTGTGCAAGGCTGGAACAGCCAGCGCTCAGCTGGTCCCAGTCCCAGAGAGCCTGGGACAGGTGACTGCCCCTGTGGTCCCTGTTTCGGGCCCTGGCTCTGAGCAGGATCCTCCTGGCTGGGCCCAGCTGATGTGGGTGTTGTGGAGGAGCAGAGCTTTTGGAGCACTCAGCTCAGGTGGAGGCAGAACCATCCCAGGCTCTTCCCGGAAGCATCCCTGGCTTTCTCTTCTTGTCTGTTCTGCTGTTCACCTTCCACTTCTGTTAGACCCCAGACACATTCTCTGCTCTGTGTGTGGAGCTCTCAGTGTTGTCTGGTCTGTTCTGGCTCTGTGTCCAGGGAGGGGATTGAGGGCTGGATTTGGGTCCCAAGTCTGCTGGCTGGTTGCTCCCAAGTATGGGGATACTTAGCTGAGGAACCAAAGGCAGGAATTTTCTCTTCTCCAGCATAAACCTCTTATCTGCCTCATCCCAGGGCTGTCCCAGTTCCCTGTTGGGTTCTGCTTCTCTTCTGGAAGTTAGTCCTTCCAGGATCAGCTTCTTTGGGGGAGGGTCTAGGAAGAAGTGTCCATCTTTCCCCAGGCAGTCACTGGGAGCTTTCCATTTTGGATGGATCATTGTATCTAAAGCTGCTTTTCTGAAATCTCGGAGTTCATCTTCCCCTGAGTGTCGGGGCTGGGGGAAGCTGTGTGGGAGGTTATTGGAGTGGGATAGGGGTGCCTGTGGGGGCAGCCTGGGCTTGTGCAGGATCTCCCAGCCAGCACCTGCCTCCTGCTGCCCCTGCTCTGCGGCGTGCTCAGGCAGTCCCCAGGACCCGAAGGCCGGTGCTGTTCCTCTCTGAGCCCCCGTGGGAGCAAGAACAGCCAGCCCTTTCCATGCCCCTCAGCTCCCTCACTCTGACAGCTCTGCTGTCACACTGGTTCGGGTTGGGGCTGTTTGTAGGTTCTTTTTTTTCTTATTTTTTTTCTTATTTTTTTCCTTTTTCTTTTTTTTTTATTTTTTTTTTTTTTTTTTTTTTTTGCTACAACGAAAAGCAAACTGTTTTTTTCTTTTCTGAGCTAGTGTGTTGTATCTTGACATGTTCCCTTGCAATATCCCTATCGTTATATATTCCTCTGTGCCGTATGAATTGGCTGGGAATCTCCTCCTGCAACCCCTCCTCAAACAACCATGTGAATTTCCAAACCAACCAATGCGTGACGCTGGCTGCTGCTGCGCTGGTTTGAAAATCTGATTGGTGAATGATGAATTCCCTGTCTGCCTGGGCCAGCAGCGGAGTCGACAGAGCAGCAGAAGGGCCAAGAGTGTGGAGGACGACGACGAGGGGCATCTGATCTATCGCGTCGGCGACTGGCTACAAGAAAGATGTACAGCCAAATCGTAACATAATTTAGCTCTCTAGTTAAGCTCCCATCGCAGTCGCAGATCTGTCTTATCTTTCTGTTTCATTTTATTTTCATTGTTTATTAAAGAGAAACCCTCTCCTTTTCCTTCCCCTTTTGTTAAAGCTACGTTTATATTGTGTATTGTTACTGAAGTGCCAGGGAAATTAGGGCAGCTGCCTTGTGCAGCCGGTGTCAGCCTTCCGCTGCTCCGGTCTCTCCAGCTGTGTGCAGGTTAGGTGTTGCAATGCATTCTCCTCTGCCCTGTGTATCGCTGCAGCCAGGTCCTGCTCCCTCTCTCAGCTCCTTCCCTCTCCTTCTCTCCCTCCCAGATGAGATTATCAGCACCCTGGGGGAAGGGACCTTCGGCAGAGTGGTGCAGTGCATGGATCACCGGAGGTATGTGGGGAAAGGGGAGACCACGGCTGGGGGTGAAAATCACTCTCTTGGTTTTCTATATCCTCTGCTGCTCCAGGCTCTCACCCTCTTTGTGTTGCCCATGTGCTGGGGGAAGCTTCAGGGTTGTTTTGTAGGGAGGGAAAGGGAAACCTTTGGTGGACACACCTGCTTGAGCAAGGGAGGCTGGTCAGAAGATCCCTTTCACAGGGCACAGCCCCTCTTAGCTGCTCAGGGCTCACCTGGTGCTTTCTTCCTGTTTCTCTCACAGGGTTGTTTTGTAGGGAGGGAAAGGGACACCTTTGGTGAACACCCCTTAATAATAACCTGCTTGGGCAAGGGAGGCTGGTCAGAAGGTCCCTTTCACAGGGCACAGCTTCTTTTACCTGCTCAGGGCTCACCTGGTGCTTTCTTCCTGTTTTTCCCACAGGGGTGGTGCACGCGTTGCTCTGAAAATCATTAAAAACGTGGAGAAATACAAAGAGGCTGCTCGACTGGAAATCAACGTGCTGGAGAAAATCAACGAGAAGGATCCTGAGAACACAAAGTGAGTGTGCTCTTGGTGTTCAGCAGGAAGGGCTGGTTTCAGGGCTGGGGTGGAACAGGTGCTGGGTGTTGTGTGGTTGAAGGTGATCCTGGATAGTTTTGGAAGCACCTTGGCTTGCTGTGAGGTACAGACTGAGCAGGGAAAGGAGGAGCCTGCAGAGCTGTTCCCAACTGGAATGTTTCTGTCAGTCTCTGTGTCAGGATGTTTGACTGGTTTGACTACCACGGCCACATGTGCATCTCCTTCGAGCTGCTGGGGCTCAGCACCTTTGATTTCCTGAAGGATAACAACTACCTGCCTTACCCCATCCACCAAGTACGGCACATGGCCTTCCAGGTGTGCCAGGCTGTGAAGTGTAAGTGTTCCTGCTGCTCTCCTGTGCTTTGGGCTCACCTGGGGAGCTGAGTAGGTTGCACTTCTGCAACTGGTGGCCCAGAGCAACAAGTTTTTGCTGTGGTTCTGAGCCTGAGCCTTCCTGCCCCTCTGGGAATGAATCCTCTTCATTTTCTGGTGCTTGTGGGCTGGCAGTAGCTCAGAGCACTCCAGCATCCACCCCCCTGCACCTTCTGGTGATCAATACAATAAATCTTTTTGTGCTTCTGGTGAAGCATCATGGCCTGGGCTTTGCTTGGCTGTACACACCCAGGTTGAGATGTGGGTTCAGCTGGTGCCAGTGATGGCTTTTTGGTGGGGGTGCAGCCTTGTTCTGCTTCTCTCCCCTCACCCAAACTCTCTTTTCTCCCTCAGTTCTGCATGACAATAAACTCACCCACACTGACCTCAAGCCAGAGAACATCCTCTTTGTGAACTCTGACTACGAGCTCTCCTACAACCTGGAAAAGGTAACACACTGCCTCACTTGGCTCTCCTCTTGGTGTCCCTGAGGGGTCAGACACAGCCCCAGGGGATGTGGGCTCCCTGCAGTCCTTCAGGGCTTTGCATGACCTGCCAGGCAGTGCTGAGTGAGCCATGGCTGTGCTGGGAGCTGCTTTGGGGCTGCCAAAGCTTTCCCCTCCCGTGGTGCCCTCAGCTGGCTAAGGCAGGGCCTGGAGGAGCTGCCAGCTGATGGATCCCATTGTCCCCCCTGCAGAAACGGGATGAGAGGAGCGTGAAGAGCACAGCCATCAGGGTGGTGGACTTTGGCAGTGCCACCTTTGACCACGAGCATCACAGCACCATCGTGTCCACCAGGCACTACCGAGCCCCTGAAGTCATCCTGGGTAAGGTGCCCTGGGTCTCTGCCCCTTGGACCCCGCTGGGATGGGGAGTGTTGGGCTTCCACATCATTCAGGAACATTCTGGGTTTGCCCTGGGAGATGGGAAGTTGATTTAACAGCTCTGCAGTGCTGTTTCCTGGGAATTCCATGGTTACAGCCCTGTCATTGTTCTGGGTTTGTTCCTCCTGGAGAAAAGGAGGTTCAGGGGGGATCCTCTCAGTCTCCACAACTTCCTCATAGGGGTTTGGGCTCTGCTCCCAGGGAGCAAGGAGAAATGGCCTCAAGTTGTGCCAGCATTGGACATCTCTAGGAATTTCTTCCTGGAAATGGTGGTCAGGCATTGGAAGGGGCTGCCCAGGGAGGTTTGGAGTCCCCATTCCTGGAGGTGTCCAAGGAATGGCTCGATGTGGCACTCAGTGTCCTGGACTGGGATTGGTCACAGGTTGGAGTTGGTGATTCCATGATTCACTATCAGCTGGGCAGTATATTGCCAGCAGAGCACCAGGAGCCTGGCTGGAATAGGATGTTATTTATTTTTTTATTATTTATTTTTAAAAGAAAGAGGGATTTGGACTCTTGTGTTGTAACTGGATCATTTATTTAAACAACATTGTTTTTCAGAGCTTGGCTGGAGCCAGCCCTGTGATGTGTGGAGTATTGGCTGCATCATCTTTGAGTATTATGTGGGTTTCACCCTTTTCCAGGTGAGAACTGTGTGGTGTGGGTACTTCCCAACTGGTGAGAGGATGCTGGCTGCGTCCCTGAGACTGATGGGGGTCCCTCCATCCCTGCAGTCCTGTGGAGACACCCAAGGTGTTGGCCAGGATGGGGTTCTGGGTGGGGGGAGAACCACTGGAATCTGGAATCTATTCCATGCCTTCCCTTTCCATTTCTCCCTCCCAGACACACGACAACCGGGAGCACCTGGCCATGATGGAGAGGATTTTGGGGCCAATTCCTTCTCGAATGGTCCGCAAGACAAGGTGAGCAAAGCCAGCCCTCCTGCTCCACGGGCAGTGCTTCTCCCTGGGGCAAATCCCACTTTGGAGCCACCCAGCTGTGTCCCACTGGGGCTGGCACCTTGCTGCTGCTGCTGTGTAACCTGCTGTCCCTTTATTCTGACAGGAAACAGAAATATTTCTACCACGGCCGCCTGGACTGGGACGAGAACACCTCAGCTGGACGCTACGTTCGGGAGAATTGCAAACCGCTGCGGGTAAGGCAGCTTGGCCCCTCCTCAGCTTCTCCCTCTGGGCAAGCCTGGAGTTTGACATTGCTTTTTGACTGCTTGGGTTAATCTATCTAAAAAAGAACTATAGAATTTTCACCTTGTCTGATAGTAGTGTAAGCATTTACATGGGTGTACTAGCTGGCTCAACTGAAAACAAAGTTTTTCCAGCAGCATCTTTAATATCTGTTAATACAGGCTGAGGCAGTTTTGCTGCTTGGTTTTCTGGTCTTGCTAATTGGGTAACATCTATATCCTCATAAGCAGTATTTGCATATCTTTCAACCAATTTATTAAGAAGGTTTTTTCATTTTAATCCCCATAAAAGATATTGTGAATTGGTTAAAATCAGGGAAGCCACATTTCGACAATCAGCAGGGACTAAGTCATAAGAATTAAAAATACTTTTCAACACATTATTAAAATAAGGAGAACTCAGTCTGGCCAGCAGAAGGGTGGTTGAAGGGAGCTTTGGCTGTCCCAGCAATAGGAAACTGCAGCAGTGTGAGTTTAATGTGAAGTGGAGGACAAGGAGAGCATGGAAAGTTCAGGAAGTTCCCAGGGAAGGGAGGGTGTGTGACAATCTGTCAGTTCTGGATAGAGAGGAGTTCAGAGCTCAGCTCCAGGCTGAGAGATGGTGTGAACAAACCAGAGAACATCAGGATGGGGTGCAGCCTCCCTGAGCCTCACCTTCCCCTCCACCTGCAGCGATACCTGACCTCGGAGGCTGAGGACCATCACCGCCTGTTCGACCTCATCGAGAGCATGCTGGAGTACGAGCCCTCCAAGCGTGTCACCCTGGCTGAGGCCCTCAAGCACCCCTTCTTTGACATGCTGGGCATGGAGCCCAGCACAAAAATGTGGGACTCGAGCCGGGACATCAGCCGGTGATGCCACAGGTGCCAGCCAGCCCTCGGATTCTAGCCCCCGTGGAGGCCTGTGTGATTTCTATTCAGACACTTGGTGCTTTTTTTTTTTATATATATATAAACATGAGATGAACTTCCTGGACACGTTTGTAAAGCTGTTAATATGTGAGATACTGTAAATAGCCCAGATTCTCTGTCGGCCTAGGAGCACCACGGGCCTGACCTGCTGTTGCTGCTGCTGTTCTTGTGAGGTGAGGGGGGTCTGTGTGTCCGTGCTGTAAATACCTCTTGTCCTGTGTTGCTTTGTCTCCTGTTCCTGCCCCTCCTCGGTGTAAATACTCCAGGACTCGCAGCTCTCTGTAGCTTATCTGTTTCCTTGTAAGTTATGGAACTGGTGGGACTGCATGGGAATTATTTTTTGGATCAATGTCATAGCCCATCCCCACACCAGAGTTTTATAAGAATTTTGTACAGTCTTTGTGAGAAATAAATATGAAGTCAATAAAGCACCTGGTCTGGGTTTGGCCTGTCAGCTGCTGATCCTGGGGTTGTTCTGCTGTGCCCTGTGGGGGGAAGGAGAGGGGTGAAAGGAGCTTTGTGGTCCAGCTGTATCCACCTACACTGAGTAGGAGCTGCTTTTGGCCCTCAGGGCTGCAGCTGGACCTGAGTAGATGCTGTTTTGTGGGGCAGAAAACCAGGGACTGGCTTTTTCTTCATGCTCTGGGTCCAGTGTTGGGGTGGAAGACAGAGAAGGGACAGTGGGGGTTCTCTTACCTGAAGGAACCTCTCAGCCTTAGCTGGGGTTGTCAGGAGGCCACATCCAGCTGTCCTACACCCACCCCAGAGCTGGCTGTGTCTTTTGGACTCTTCCCAGCTCTGCAGGGAGGCTGGGCCTTGGTTTGGGCTGTTCCCTGGGTGTTTTTTGGGCTGTGTCACAGCTGATGGCACGGGGAGAGCCTCGCTGGGGTGTGGGTGACAGATGTGCTCTGCTGTGGCACCATCAGGCTGTGCCAGGCTGTGCCCATGCAGAGGGGAAAGGAAATGTCTGGTTTCACCTGGAGTGAACGTTGGGAGCCTCAGGGTGACACTGAGCCATCTCTGTGGGCTTGTGAGAGCCTCAGGAGAGGTGACACTGAGCCATCTCCATGGGCCTCAGGAAGGTGACAGCCATCTCCATGGACCTGTGGGAGCCTCAGGAGAGGTGACACTGAGCCATCTCCATGGACCTCAGGAGGGTGACACTGAGCCATCTCCATGGACCTCAGGAGAGGTGACACTGAGCCATCTCCATGGGCTTGTGACCCTCCCTGCCTCCTGTCCCACTGCCCCTGTGCCCAGCCCCACACAGGCTGGAGGACAATTGAATTATCTGATTCATACCTGAACTCATGCTGGTGTCCAAACCCCAAATCCACAGCTTCCGCCTCTGCCAGGAGCAGCTCCAGCTTTGGGAGAGGTGGGAGCTCACCTGTGGGGTTCAGATGGCACTCTCAGTCTGTGCAGAGTATTTTTAGCAGTTTGCTGAGCACGGGGAGGGGACGGGGCAGGGACAGTGCGTGTCCTGCTCCGGGGATGCTGACAGGACCTGGGATGGGGTCAGTGTGCAGTCACGGGCAGCTGGAGGGGAAGGATTTGGAGATTCCTATAAATAACAGCTCCAGGAGACGCAGGAGGAATTCCCTGAGTGCTCGTCGTGCCCGAGTCCCTGGCTGGCTGCGGTGACAGCTGCTGGAGTGACAACCCCTGTGACCCCCGGGTAACGCCTGGGAGGACGGGAGGGGCTGTGTGGGCAGCAGGTGAAACGGTACCGGTACCGGGGCTGCCCGGTAAGAGCAGGGAGCAGGACCGGAGGTGGGGACACGCAGGAGGAGCCGCTGTCCCGGCAGGTCCGGCTGCGTGGGGACCCGGAACCGTGAGGACACCGGGGGGTGATGGCTGGTGGATACCAGGACATCGGGGGCGATGGGCACCGGGACACGAGGGATGATGGGCGGTGGATACCGGGACACCGGGAGGCGATGGAGGACGGATAATGGGACACGGGGGGTGACGGGTGATGGATACCGGGACACCGGGGAGTGATGGGTAATGGATACCGGCACACCGGGGGATGATGGGCGGTGGATACCGGGACACGGGGGAGTGACGGGTAATGAATACCGGGACACTGGGGGATGACGGGCGATGGACACCGGGACACCGGGGGGTGACGGGTCATGGACACCGGGACACCGGGGGGTGACGGGGTCCCGTCTCGGCCGCCCCTCTCGGCGGTACCCGCAGGAAGGGCGGGCCCGGGGTTGGGGTGGGGACGGGCGCGCCGCACGTGACCCCCGGGACACGTGGCCGCGTCACGCGCGCGCCCCGCCCGGCGCGGCTCCGGCGCGTGCGCAGCGGCCCCCTGCGGCGGGGGTCTCCCCGATGACGTCACGGCGCAGCGGAACCAATCAGCGGCGGGCAGGGGCGGGGCCTGGCGGCGGCGGCGGCGCCGGTCCCGCGGGTCCAGCGCGCTCCCGGTCCCGGTCCGGCCATGGCCCAGCGCGGCGGCCCCGCGGTGCTCCCGGACAACCCCTTCCAGGACCCCGCGGCGCTGCAGGCCCGGCCCGGCGCTGTGCTGGATGGCTACAACCCCTTCGAGAGCGACGCGGTGAGCGCCGGGGCCTGCCCGGGCACCGGGGCCTGCCCCGGTACCGGATCTTCTTCCCGGCCACCGGAGCCCTCCCCGCTACTGGCGCGGTCTCACCTCTCTCCTCTTCCCCTGCAGCCACCGCCGCCCTTCCAGACCCCTTCGGTAGCGCCGCCGCCCCCGGTACCGGCGGCCGCGCAGCCCCCGCGGAAGGCGAGTCCTACCGAGCCCCGCAACTACGGCTCCTACGGCTCGCAGGTACGGGGGGAGGCGCCGCCGGGCCGGGACACGGGCACCGGCGGGAGCCCAAGGTTCGTGTCCCCCCTCTCCGCAGGCCTCGGCCGCCGCCGCCACGGCGGAGCTGCTGAAGCGGCAGGAGGAGCTCAACCGGAAAGCGGAGGAGCTGGACCGGCGGGAGCGGGAGCTGCAGAACGCGGCCCTCGGCGGTGCCCAGAGTGAGTGGCGGGGCTGGGCAGGGCTGGGACCCCCCTGGAGCCCTCCTGGCTCCTCCTCACCCCCTTCCCTCCGCAGCGAGGCTCAACAACTGGCCCCCGCTGCCGTCCTTCTGCCCGGTGAAGCCGTGCTTCTACCAGGACATCCCCGTGGAGATCCCGGCTGACTTCCAGAAGACAGTGACAACCATGTACTACCTCTGGATGGGTGAGTCTCCAGCAGAGCCTGGCAGCAGGTGGAAGGATGAATTTGGGTGCTGCTGCTGTGGGAAATTGGGATGAACAGGTGGTTGTGGAGGCTGGGGGAGCCTGGATGGGCTCCTGAGCTCTGTTCTGTCCCTCAGCCAGCACCATTGCTCTGTTCCTGAACTTCCTGTCCTCGCTCGCCTGGTTCTGCGTGGATCCCACGTCCGGCTCTGGGTTTGGCCTCTCCATCCTCTGGGCTCTGCTCTACACGCCCTGTTCCTTCGTCTGCTGGTACCGGCCCATGTACAAAGCCTTCAGGTGTGTCCCGAGCCCTGGGCACCTGCAGGATGGGCTCTTCCACCCCGAGCTCCCTGTTCTCCTGCTTTAAGGAAGGTTTGGGAGCTTCCTCACCTTACTCATTTCTTCCTCCCAGGAGCGACAGTTCCTTCAACTTCTTTGTCTTCTTCTTCGTCTTCTTTGCCCAGAATGTGATGTATGTGCTGCAGGCCATCGGCATCCCAAACTGGGGATTCAGGTGGGCCGTGTGCTGACCCTGCAGAGGTGAGAGGTGGGTGGGGAGGAGGGAGCCTGGGGGCCACAGCCTCTTGTTTTGCAGTGGCTGGATCCTGAGCCTGATAGCACTGCGGACTAACAAGGCCGTGGCCGTGATGATGATCCTGGTGTCCTTGTCCTTCACGGCTGTGGCTGTGTTGGGGATCATCATGCTGAAAAAGGTGGGTTGGGATCAAAGCCTGCAGCCCGAGCCATCCCTTATCCCTTTTTGGGGGAAGTTTGGGCCATCACAACTCTGTGTACTTAGGACCTGCAGCCAGAGCCATCCCTTTGGGGAAGTTTGGGCCATCACAGCTCTGTTCACCTGTGGTACCTGCAGCCTGAGCCATCCCTCATCCCTTTTGGGGGAGGTTTAGGCCATCACAGCTCTGTTTACTCAGGACCTGCAGCCAGAGCCATCCCTTATCCCTTTTGGGGAGCTTTGGGCCATCACAGCTGTGTAAACTGGGACCTGCAGCCAGAGCCATCCCTTTTGGGGAGGTTTGGTCCATCACAGCTCTGTTAAACTGGGACCTGCAGCCAGAGCCATCCATCTGGGGAGGTTTGGGCCATCACAGCTCTGTTTCCCTGGGACCTGCAGCCCTGACCCCGTTCCCTGCTGCCCCCAGATCCACTCCCTGTACCGCCGCACGGGTGCCAGCTTCCAGAAGGCGCAGGAGGAGTTTGCCGCCGGCGTTTTCTCCAACCAGGCCGTGCGCACGGCCGCGGCCAACGCCGCCGCGGGCGCGGCCACCAACGCCTTCCGTGCCCCGTAGCCTGCGGGCCCTGCCCCTCCCGGCGCCCCGGGGCTCCTCCCGAGGAAGAGGAAGGCCGAGAGGAAGAGGAAACCCGAGTCGCACTTTCACTGGATCCCCATCGGCTCTCAGAGGCTGCCTCATCCCAGCTTGGAAGTGCTGGTGCCTGAATCGTCTGCTGCTCTTAACCCCGTTTTTCCTCACGGACAGAGGCTGTTGTGGTTTGTGCTGGTCCCCTCCCCTCAGCAGATTGGGGGGAGCAGGGTGGGGAGCCCTGAGCTGTCGTCCTCCCTCCCAGCAGCAGCTGCTGGGGGCAGGAGCCTCCCCAGATGGCTGCAATGCTGCTTCCAGGGACTGGAACGGTCACTTGCCTTCCTTGTGCTCTCCTGTTTCCCCACCTGGTGATGACACTTGTGCTCCCTTAGGGTGTGGGAGGGTCCCCTGCCCCCCCCGTGTGCCCAGGGGACCCCCATGCTCTGCCAAGGACGTCATCCCCCTCTTCCTCCTGGGGCTTGCTCCAGTGGCATGAGGATGGGGCTGGTGCTTTCCCCAGGCTGTCTTGTCCTTTTGTCCCGTCCCTTTCCCTCTCTTCAGGCCCAGGGATGAGGAGAGCAGGGCAGGGACAGGCAGAGCTCGGGCAGCTGCTGCTTGTGGGGATCCTGCCTTTAGCCCGTGTGGAGCCCAAAGCCAGGCTGGGTGCCGAGGAGCAGCCCTGGCGTTTACATGGCACCCCTTTGCCTCCAGGGAGGGCTGAACAGCTCCTGCAGCCCCCTCCCCACCCGCTTCGAGGACTGTGACCCCCTTGCTGCCCCCAGCACCCTTCAGCCAAGGCCTTCGGGGGCTGAGCCAGCCCCGGTGTGCAGCCCCTCGCCCCCCTTACCTGCCCTCTGTCCCCTGCCCTGGTGTCCCTGAGGGTCCCCAGGACAGGTCTCACGCGTTCTGCTTCAGTCCATCTCCTCTCGGATGCTCCGGGGCTGGCGAGAGGCTTTGTGCCTTCAGCCGTGGGGGCCGGTGCCCTCCCGGTGCCGCTGGAACCGGGGCTCCTCCGGGCGTCCCCGCCTCCTCCGCTGCTCCCCGTGTGCTGTTCCCGCCCGTTCCCGGTTTATTTAAGGAATAAATGAAGGTTCACTCTCTTCCTTCGCCATCTCCGTGCGCCTCCCGGGGGGCTGGGGGGGAGCAGCGGGGCCGCTGCCGGTGCCGCGGCTCCCGGGGCCGCTGTGGGCGGACTACAGCTCCCGTCGTGCCGCGCGGGGGCGGCCCCGGCGCGGGCGCGGCCCAGCCCCGCCGGCCTGTGTGGGACCGGCCCCGCCGCTCCCGGCGCTCCAGCTGCGGCCCCGGGCGCTCCCCGGCCATGCTCGGCCGCAGCCTCCCGCCGCTCCGGCGTCCCCGCCCGCCGCTCCGTACGGCGCTACGGCTGCGGGGCGCGGGGCGGACGGACCGCCGGTAGCCGCCCGCCGCCCTTACCGGTCCCGGGACCCGGCTCTGCGCCCGCCGCCGTCAGCGGAGGATGCTCCGGTCCGGAGTGCGGCTCCCGCCTGCAGGCGCTGCCCCGGGGGCCGCGTCCCGGGCGGCGGCTCTCGGTCCCCGCGGGGCGGGATGATCTCCCGGCGGGGGCCCGGCGCTGCACCGACGGCCAGGGAGGCGGCGGCGGTCCCGGGGCCTCGCTCCGTGCCCGGTTCTAGGCGGTTCTAGGCCGGTTCCGTTCTCCGCGGAGCTTCAGGCGGCCCCGGCTCCGCGTGGCGCTGCCCGAGCCCCCCCCGCCCGGGGCAGGGAAGAGCCGCCGTCAGCATCCTCCGGCAAGGCCGAAAGGTGGAGCCCGGCCCGTTCGCGCAGAGCGGCTGCTCCCGCTGCCCGCGGTCCTGGCGCGGTGCCGCCGGCTGCCCCGGGGCTCCGGGGCCGGCCCCGAGCCGCCGCCCGCCGCGGCCATGCCCTCCCCCAGCGACTCGAGCCGCTCGCTGACCGGCCGCAGCTCCCGCAGCCTCACCCACCTCCGCCTCCAGCGCGCCTGGCTGCAGGTCCTGCTCGTCCTGGGGCTCGTGCAAGCCGTGCTGGGCGTCCTCATCGTCACCTTCAGCCTGGTGGCGGCCACCATCACTCCCTCCACCAAAATCCGGCACTCCTGCCCGTCCTGGGCCGGCTTCTCGGTGAGTACGGGGCCGAGGGGGCTGCGCTGCTCCCCCGGGGGCCGAACCGGCCGCCGGTCCCAGGGGAGGGCAGCCCCGGTGCTCCCCCACCCTCTGCCCGTGCCTGCCGCGGTGCATTGTGGGAGAATCCCAAGGGCTCCCCCAGGGTGACTCTGAGGGATGGGGACCCCCGAGGGGTGCGGGAGAATGTCCGGGGTCCACAGGGAAGGGTGTGGGGGCACCACAGTGACCACAGGGCAGGGACAGGGTGGCGATGGGGGCTCTGCTCTGTCTGCCGGGTATTGGGGTGGGGGCAGCACCCGGGGTCCCCCGTGGTGACCCTGCAGCACGGATGCTGGCCTGGGTTTGCTGCCCAGCCAGGGCAGCCCGCAGTCCCCAGGCCCTGAATCAGCAGTTTCTCCCATCTCGTGGCGCCAAGGCTGCTCCTACAGCCCCACTGCTCCCGGGCTGGCTCCAGGCCTGCGGGGACCAGGGGGCTCTGCCCCTGGGCAGGGGCTGCTCTGACCCCTCTGCCTGACAGAGCCTTCTCCCTGTGCTCACCCCGGGCCTTGTGCACCTGCAGCTGGCACTGTCCGGGCTGGTCGGCATCGTCTCCTGGAAGCGGCCGCTCACCCTGGTGGTAGGTGTTGGGGGGACACCCTTCCGCAGGCAGGGCAGCCCAGGATGGGGAGACCGAGCATCCCCCCCGTGCCCCCGGGTAGCTCCGCCGGCTCCCTGCGCCGCCGGCAGCCCCTCTCCTCCCGCTGCAGATCGCCTTCTTCACGCTGCTCTCGGTGCTGGGCGTCATGCTGAGCCTCGCCGGCTCCATCCTGTCGTGCCAGAACGCGCAGCTGGTGAAGACTCTGGAGGCCTGCGAGAGGGTGAGGCTGAGCAGGGACCCCCGGGCTCATCCCTGGTTGTGGGGGGCTGCTGGGGATGTGCTGGTGGCTCTCAGGGGGATTGCACGGCATCCGGAGCTTCCTCGCAGTGTTTCTTGTCGCCAGGAGAGGGACACGTGTGTCTGCTGCCAGGCCCGCTCGGAGCCCCCGCCCGCCTCCTGCAGCCAGCAGAGCGAGCAGCTCACCATGTTCCCCAACGCCAACTGCCGGAGCATCCGTGTGGCGCTCAAGGTGGAGGAGCTGGGGGATGCAAGGGCTCCCTGGGAAGCGGCCGCAGCCCCGGCCATGGCTCTGCGGGCTCTGCAGCTCACCCCACTGCTCCCCAGGATCTCCTCTTCAGTGTCTGTGGCTTGACCATCTTCTCCACCATCATCTGCATGCTCTCTGCTGTCGTGTGCTGCATCCAGATCTTCTCCCTTGACATCGTCCATGTGGTGAGTCCCAGGCTGGGGTGGTCCCTGGGGTACCAGCCAGGTGCAGAATAAAGCCCAGGATGCACATCAGCCCAGGAGGTCCCAGCTCTCCCCTGTCCCCTCTCCCTGCAGCTGGTCCCACAGCGCTCGAGCTCTGTGACATTGGAATGCACGTCCCCACCTGACACCTTCCTGCAGAGCATGATGGACTTTGAGGAGTTTGTGCCCCCAGTGCCACCACCCCCCTACTACCCACCTGAGTACACCTGCAGCTCGGAGACGGATGCACAGAGGTACCAGTGGGAGCAAGGCTGCTAGGACAGGGGGGTCTGTGTGCCCCCAGGCTGGGCTTGTCCCACCCAGAGTGGCTTTTCTGCTTTGTCTCCACAGCATCACCTACAACGGCTCCATGGACAGCCCCGTGCCCCTCTACCCAACTGATTTCCCCCCATCCTACGAGGCGGTGATGGGGCTGCGGGGAGACAGCCAGGTGGGGCTGTGGGGCCGTGGGCAGGGCAGGCTGGGCACGATGGGCTCCAGCTCAGCTGAGCCCTGTGCCTGCTGCCCCACAGGCCACCCTGTTTGACTCGCAGCTGACAGAGGGCTCCCACGCCTGCACCTGTGACCGTGTCCCCTCCATCGTGCTCAGCGGGGAAGGTGAGTGCTGCCCCCAGGATGGTGGCAGGGCCGGCTCTTCCAGCAGCTCCTCAGCCGTGCCCGTCCTCTCCCCTCGCAGTCTCCATGGACAGCGGCTCCCTGATCATGTCGGAGATCATGGACATCCCCGGGGACAGCAGCCCCTCGGAGGACTCGTGCCTGCTGGAGCTGCAGGGCTCCATGCGCTCCGTGGATTACGTCCTGTTCCGCTCCATCCAGCGCAGCCGCGCCGATTACTGCCTGAGCGTGGACTGCGTGCAGTGCAGCCACCACGCCCGCAGCCCCACGCTGGCCCTGCAGGGCCCCTTCGAGGAGATGCCCCAACCCCGAGCGCGGGGCGAGCGCTCCTATTCGTGCTCCACCGCCGAGCCCGGCCCCGACGGCGGCAGCGGCGTCCTGGTGGGGGGAGCCGTGACCCACAGCTGCAACCGGCTGGTGGGGCCGGTGCGCTGTGCCGGGCCCTGCTTCCCCGAGGTGCGCCTCAAGGACAAGGGATCCTCGCTGCAGGGACGCGGGGGTGGCCGTCACACGGACACCGCCACCGCCGGCCGCCCCCGGCGCAACAGCGAGACCTCGTGCCCTTCGTCCCCGGCCCCGGGGATGGCCCCGCGCCCGCTGCTGAGGTCGCACAGTGACCCCGGCGTCCCCATGGCTGGCCGTGCTGGTAGGTGACAATGACCTCCGGGATGGGATGGGAGTGTGGCAGCGTCTGTGCGGTGCGGCCGGGATGTGCCGCAGGGTTTGGCTGTGCGGCCAGGTGGGATTAGAGCCGGTCTGGGATGGAACGGGGGGAGCAGGGGTGCTGGAGGGTTCTGCTACCTGGGGTGTGCACAGCTGCCCAGGCCTGAGGGCTCCCTCTGCTCCCAGCAGATTTCAGGGAAGTTCTTTATACCAAAGCACTGGAGGACACCGTGTCCGACTCCTCCGCTGATACAGGTCAGGGCACTGGGATGTACTGGGAGGGAAGTGGGGCATGGGGCGTGTCTGAAGCCCTCTGGGGGCTGAGGTCACCCTGTTGGGGCTGGGACAATGGGGACCAGTGGTGGGACTGCTCCTGCTGACTGGGGATGGGACACAGCAGGACCCCCGGGCTCAGGATAGGTCTGCTGGGAGCAGCGTCCTGGGGTGTGACAGTGGGGACGGGTCCATCAGAGCAGTGTCCTGTGCCTGTCACAGCAATGTCCTGAGCCTGACAATGGGGACAACTCCATCAGGGCAGTGTCCCAGGTCTGATGATGAGGACAGGACTGCCAGAGCAGCGTTCTGGGGTGTGACAGTGGGGACAGGTCCATCAGGGCAGTGTCCTGGGTCTGATAGTGGGGATGGATCCAGCAGAACAGTGGGTCAGTCCTGGGTCTGACAACGGGCTGGATCCATCAGGGCAGTGTCCTGTGCCTGTCAGAGCAGTGTCCTGGGTCTGACAATGGGGACAGGTCCATCAGGGCAGTGTCCTGTGTCTGATGATGAGGACAGGACTGCCAGAGCAGTGTCCTGGGGACACCAATGGGGACAGGTTCATCAGGGCAGTGTCCCTGGTCTGATGACAAGGACAGGACTGCCAGAGCAGTGTCCTGAGTGTGACAGCACCCACTCCACAGGGCTGTGCTCCGAGGCCTGCCTGCTGCACCGCTCCCACTGTGACTCCCCGCCGCTGCTCCGGGCTGGCTCCGTGGGGAAGAACAAGCTGCCACCCTCCAAGAAGGTGCCACAGCAGCTGTCCAAGACGGCCACCCGCTCCCTGGGGGACCTCAAGGGCTACCGGGGCACCCGTGGGCTGGTGGCCAGGTTCCTGCAGAGACCCAAGCGCAGCATGGAGGTGTCTGGGCACAGCTTCCACGGGCACAAACAGGTGGGTTCTGGAAGCTACAAGGGATGGGCAACTCCTCCTTGCCATCCACGCTCTCCCTCCCTTCTCTCCCATCAACACCTCCACCCTGGCCCTTCCATTGTTTCATTCCCCTGCTGCACCCCAATTGTGTGGGCACCCTGGCTGCAGGCAGAGCGTTCTTCCTGCAGCACCGTCCTTGCCCAGCCCTTCCTGGGGGGCAGCTCCTTTTCCTTGATCCCCACCGGAGCCACAGGTGGGAAAATCATCCCTGTTGCAATGGCTTTGGCTTTGCCCCTGAGTCACTGCACCCGGAGGCAGCTGCTGGGACATCCCCACAGCTCAGCTTACGGGAGTCCTTGCGCAGCCCGGGAGGCCTCGACGGGAACCAACCTGTCCCAAATGCCAGTGTGGGCGCGTGATGCACGCCTCTGCCATCCCTGTCACCTCTGTCCTCCTGCCCCGTGTGCTGCCTGGCCGTGCTGGAGCGTGGGGGGATTGAGCACAGGGGGGTGGCACAGGCAGTGGTGCCATGGGCAGGGGTGCCATGGGCAGGGGTGACATGGACAGGGGTTCATGGGCAGGGGTGACATGGACAGGGGTGCCACGGGCAGGGGTGCCACGGGCAGGGGTGTCAGGGCTAGGGGTGCCATGGGCAGGGGTCCATGGACAGGGTGCCATGGGAAAGGGTGTCACGGGCAGGGGTTCACAGGCAGGGATGCCATGGGCAGTGGTGTTACGGGCAGTGGTGCCATGGGCAGGGGTGCCATGACCAGCGGTGCCACGGCCAGGGCTGCCATCCCTGTGGCTGCAGCCCATCCCCATGCCCTGCAGGTTCCCTGGAGTGCCTGGCCGGGTGCAGAGCGGCCCCACGAAGGGATCCACCTGCAGAGCTGCGGGGACCTGAGCTCCACGTCGTCCCTGCGGCGGCTCCTGTCCTCGCGCCGCCTGGAGCGCGGCCGCCCGCGGAGCCTCAGCGGGGCCTGCAAGGAGAGCGCGCTCTGAGGGCACGGCCTGGCACGGACCCTCCGCCCTGGGGAGGGAATCCTGCTCTGGGCTCAGCCCTGGACATTGCTCGGACATTGCTGCTGCTGCCCTGGTGGGGCTGGGCCCTGCCCTGCTGCCCCGGGGGTTTGGCTGAGCCCCTTCCCAAAGCAGGGCTGGGGTTTGGGGCTGGTCCCCTGGGGTGTCTGTGGGGAGCCAGGACAGCTGTGCCTGTCCTCCTCTGCCTGTCTGGGATGGTTATGCCTGTTCCTTGTCCTGTTCCTTCTTCTGGGCATGCCTGTCCCTTGCCCTGTCCCTTGTGCCAGCTGTGCCTATTCTCTGGGATGGCCACGCCTGTCCCCTGCCCTGTCCCACGTTGTGGCTGTGCCTGACGCACGCACTGGCCATCCCCTGTCCCCTATGCCAGCCGTGCCTGTAGCCTGGCATGGCCGTGTGTCCCCTGCCCTGGCCATGCTGTCCCTTAGGCTGGCTATGCTGGCTTGATCCCCGGTCCCTTGTGCCAGCCATGCCTGTCCCCTGTCCCCTCCACTGGCCGTGCCTGTCTTCTGCCTTGTTCTTTTGGCTGGCCATGCTGGCTTCATCCTCAGTCCCCTGTGCCAGCCGTGCCAGTCCTCCAGGACAACCTTGCCTGTCCCCTGACCTGTCCCTTGTGCTGGCCCGGTCCCTGGCCTCCTGTGCCAGCGTACCCCGGAACTGCCACGCCTGTCCCTTGCTCTGTCCCCTGTCTCCAGGCCCTCTGCCCCGTTCGGTGCCGGTGCCGGTCCCGGTGCTGGCCGTGCCCGTTCCTCCCCGCCCGGCTGCGCCCGGGCCGCGCTGCGGGGCCGGTCCCGCGGCCGCTGCCCCTCGCTAGAGACCGAATAAAGGTGGTCGCCGCCGCCCACTGCGCCGGTGTCACGGGGCGGGCGGGGCCCGACGGGGCGGGGCGGGCGGTCAGCTGACCGGTCACGGGGTGCCGGCTCCCGCTTCCCGGTAGCGGCTCCGCGGGACGGGGCGACCGGTGCCGTCGGGGCCTGGGGAGGCAGCGGGGACTGAAACCGGGACCGCAACCGCAACCGGCACCAGGACCGGGACTGGCTGCTTTTCTCGGGGAGGGACCGGGAGGAGGCGACCCCGTTCCCACGGGGTTCTCCCGGTTCGCGGGGGAAGGTCCGGGGCCAGGCCCGCCCAGAGTCGGTGCCGCTCCTGCACCGGGTGTGGGCGGGACGAGCTGCCCGGGCGCCCTTAAAGGCAAGGCCGGCGGCGGAGCCGGTGCAGCCGGGCCGGCTCCGAGCGCACCGGGAGCGGCGGGGCCATGGGGGCGGTCGGTGCCCTGTGCTGGCGGCTGCTACCGGTGCTGCTGGCTGTGCACCGGGCCGCAGGTGAGCGAGGGGAACCCGGGGTACGCGGTGGGTCCGGGGATGGGGGTCCCGGGGCGGTCCGGAATGGGACAGGAGGAGCTGGGAGTACCTTTGGAGTCCGTGGCCGGGGATGCCCGGGAGGTGTCCGGGGGTCCGTGGGCAGCGCGGTGCTCGGTGCTCGGGAGGTGCCGGGAAGTGGAGCACGGGGACACTGGTGTCACCCACGGGGCAGGGACACGTCCCTGAGGCTGCCCCCACCACCCTCCGTGCCCCCCAGGCGCCCGGCCCTGCAGCCCCAAGTACTTCGGCCGTGATGCCATGGTCTGCGTCTGCAATGCCACCTACTGTGACACGCTGGACCCCCTGGTCCTGCCAGCCCACGGCTACTACGTCAAATACGAGAGCAGCAAGGCTGGCAAGCGGCTGGAGCGGAGCGAGGGGAAATTCCAGCACAAACTCTGCGCCCCAGGTACTGCCGCGGACGGCAGGGATGGGATGGACCCTGCAGCAACCCGCCGTCATTCTGGGCTCCCCTCCCTGCAGATGTTGTCCTCAGGCTGGACACGACGCAGCGCTTCCAGAGAGTGAAGGGTTTTGGTGGCTCCATCACCGACGCGGCCGCCATCAACATCTTATCCCTGCCAGAGAGAGCCCAGGATCACCTGCTGCGCTCGTACTTCTCTGAGGAGGGTAGGACGTGGGGGACACAGGTGGGATGGTGGCAGGGAGTGTGGACATCATGGACACCTCGTGTCCCGCTGTGCTGGCAGGGCTGGAGTACAACCTCATCAGGCTCCCCATGGCCAGCTGTGACTTCTCCCTCCATGCCTACACCTACGATGACGTCCCCTACGACTACGAGCTCACCCATTTTGCCCTGCGGGATGAGGACACCAAGCTGAAGGCGAGCGGCGGGAGGGAGCAGGGAGGGGATGGAGGGTCACGGGGGCTGAGCTGAGCTGGCCCCTCCACCTCCTCCTGCAGATCCCCCTCCTTCACCGAGCCTCGGCCATGAGCAAGCGGCCGCTGTCGCTGTACGCCAGCCCCTGGACCTCCCCCACCTGGCTGAAGACCAGCGAGTCCTACGTGGGGAAGGGGACACTGAAGGGGCAGGCAGGGGACAAGTACCACAAGACCTGGGCCAACTACTTTGTACGGTGAGGAGCTGCTGGGAGATACCTGGGGGTCTCTCAGTGGTGGCACTGAGCACTCCTCATGGCTCACCTCTTCCTCCACGCCAGGTTCCTGGATGAATACGCCAAGCACAACGTGACATTCTGGGCAGTGACAGCAGAGAATGAGCCCACGGCCGGGCTGATCAACAACTACCCCTTCCAGTGCCTGGGTTTCACAGCTGAGCAGCAGAGAGACTTCATTGCTCGGGACCTGGGCCCAGCACTGGCCAACAGCTCCCACCACCACGTTCAGCTCATCATCCTGGATGACAACCGGCTCCACCTCCCGCACTGGGCCAGAGTGGTGAGTGTGGTGACCCTGGGAAGAGCCCCTGTCCTTGTGGGGGGCTTGGGTGCTCTGCCTGTGGAGGGCTGGGCCTCTGTTCCCCATGAGATTGACTCTTCTCCCTACCAGGTCCTGGAGGATGAGCAGGCAGCTCGTTACGTCCACGGCATCGGCATCCACTGGTACCTGGACTTCATCGGCCCCATACAGGACACAGTGCTGCCCACTCATGAGCTCTTCCCTGACTACTTTATCCTGGCCACGGAGGCGTGCATCGGGGCCCATTTCTGGGAGAGGGATGTAATTCTGGGCTGCTGGGAGCGGGGGAACCAGTACAGCCACAGCATCCTGACGGTGAGGCCCCTGCGTGCTGGGCCCTGGGAGGGTTGGTGGTGCTGGGCAGGCACCTGAGCTGTGCTGTTGCAGAATCTGAACCACTTTGTGGCCGGCTGGACTGACTGGAATCTGGCCCTGGATCTGGAGGGGGGCCCTAACTGGGTCAAGAACTATGTAGACAGCCCCATCATCGTGGACAGCAGTGAGGGCATCTTCTACAAACAGCCCATGTTCTACCACATGGGGCACTTCAGGTGGGTTGGAGCCCACAACATGGGCTAAGCTGCCTTGTCCTGAGAGAAGCAAGGCAAATTTGGCTCCAGAGGAGCTCTCCTGGGGTCTCCCTGAGGTTGTTTCTCGTTTGTCTCTTCAGTAAATTCATCCCTGAGGGCTCCCAGCGCGTGGGGCTCGTCGCCTCCAGAGAGTCCAAGAAGACAGCGCTGGAGTACACGGCTTTCCTGCGCCCTGATGGGGCTGTGGTTGTGGTGGTTCTGAACCGGTGGGTGATGCAGCCTGGCCCTCCTGTGTGGGACCTCCATCCTGCTACCCCTGTGGGGGACCCTAGTCCTGCCAACCCCGTATGGGACTCCTGTCCTGCTACCCCTGTGTGTGACTCTTGTCCTGCCAGCCCTGTGTGGGATCCCGTTCTGCCACCCCCATGTGGGACCCTTGTCCCATCAGCCCTGTGAGGGACCCCTGTCCTGCCACCCCCGTGTGGGACCCCTGTCCTGCCTGCCCTATGTGGGACCCCCATCCTGCCTGCCCTATGTGGGATCCCTGTCCCATCAGCCCTATCTGGGACCCCTGTCCCATCAGCCCCATTTGGGACCCCTGTCCTGCCACACCCCTGTGTGTGATCCCCGTCCTGCCTGCCCCGTGTGGGACCCCTGTCCCATTAGCCCTATGTGGGACCCCCATCCCTGTCCTGCCAGCCCTGTGTGGGACCCCCCTCCTGCCAGCCATGTGTGTGACCCCCATTCTGCCACCCCTATGTGAGACCCCCGTCCTGCCACCTCTGTATGGGACCCCAGTCCTCCCACCCCTATGTGGGACCCCCATCCTGCCTGCTTTATGTGGGATCCCTGTCCTGCCACCCCTGTGTGTGACTCCTGTCCCATCAGCCCTGTGTGGAACCCTCATCCTGCCAGCCCCGTATGTGACCCCTGTCATGCCAGCCCTGTATGGGACCCTCATCCTGCCAGCCCCGTGTGTGACCCCCATCCTGCCACCCCTATATGAGACCCCACCCCTCTGGGCCCTGTGCAGGTGCTGCAGGTGTGACCGCCCTGCTGTCACCCCGCAGGTCCCCGCAGGACATCACCTTTGGGCTGGCGGACACCGTGGGCCTCCTGGCGGCCGTGGCTCCGGCCAACTCCATCCAGACCTACGTGTGGCAGCGGCAGTGACGGGGCCGAGGCGCCGGGGGCCGGACGTGCAGCCCCAGCTGCCCGCGGGTTCGGGCCGGGGCAGCGTCCTCAGGGCTGTGACAGAGCCAGAATGGGCCAGGCCGGGGACGCTGAGCGTGTGCAGGAGGGCCGGGGGCACGGTGCCCCTCAGGGTGGAGACCCCACAGGCTGTGAGCGCTGTGTTCTGCTGTTCCGACATTAAACACGGATGCTGCCTTGATGTGTGCGGCTGGAAGGGAAAGCTCCGGGTCCCTCCCCTGCTCCTGGGCACTGTGGCTGGGTGCCACCCCGGCGTGGAGCCTGCTGGAGCTTGGAGAGCAGCACAGAGCAGCTGGAGCGTTGTGGGCACCCCCTATCCCTGCCCAGCCCCTCTCCCTGCCCTGCCCCTGCCCTTCTGCCCACCTCAGACCCTGCTGAGATGCTCTAGGCATGACTCTGTCCCAGCTCTGAGCATGCACTGCCTGGCTGGGGCTGAGCAGAGCCCAGCTGTGCTCCTGCTGCTGTTGGGGACAGGTTTGAGGAGCTAGCAGGTGGCTCAGGAGTCACCCTGAATGCTCTGGGTGCTGCATCAGGGGCAGGCACAAAGCACTTGGACACCCACCCTCCATGGAAGGGCTGAGCAGGATTTGCAGCCAAGCCTCAGCTTTCTGTGCTTTCCCTGCCACTCTGGAGCCTCCTGCAGCCTGAGGTCAGGCCAGGGGCTCTGTGGGTCACATCTCCCCCAGACCAAGGTCCTGAGGCCAGGGCTGGAGGCAGAACCAGCTCCAGGAGCATGGCAGCATGGGGGGCTCAGGGTCCCAGCCAGCTCTGGCTGAGCCTCAGCTGCTCCTGGGGCTTTTCTGGGGCAGAGAGGCTGCCCAGCCCTGCCTGGAGCCGGCTGTTCCCCATGGGGACTGATCTGAGGGGTCCCCAATGTGGTGAGGAAACTGGGGGTGCACCAGGGGCTCTGGGTCCCAGCCAGCTCTGACTGAGGTCAGAGCAGTGCCAGCTGCTTCTGGGGCTTTTCTAGGACAGAGAGGCTGCCCAGGCTGCAGCAGCCCTGCCTGGAGCCTGCTGTTCCCCATGGGGGCTGATCCGAGGGGTCCCCACAGTGGTGAGGAAACTGGGGGTGCACAAGTGACTCAGGGTCCCAGGCAGCTCTGGCTGAGCCTCAGCTGCTCCTGGGGCTTTTCTGGGGCAGAGAGGCTGCCCACGCTGCAGCAGCCCTGCCTGGAGCCTCCTGTTCCCCATGGGGACTGATCTGAGGGGTCCCCAATGTGGTGAGGAAACGGGGTGCACCCGGGGTTCAGCACCCACCACAGATCTGGGGTGCCTGGAGCAAGCGGGGGCAGGAGCAGGAGTGGGTGCTGAGTGTGGGCGCACCCAGGAAGGAGGGAGGGAGCTGGCAGGGTGTGAGAGCAGGAGATTAGGGCAGGGAGGTCATAATTTCAGGGCGGTGGGGTTCCGCGCAGGTGGGATGTGCCCAGGGGTGCTGTCAGGACTGACAGCCGCGATACTGCGTGGGCTGAGCGCAGCCCAGGCGTGGCCGCTGAGTGACAGTGTCACCCGGGGACACTGGCCCGCCACGGAGCCACAGCGATGCTGCTCGTGGGACCTCCGGGAGCTGCCGCCGGAGTCCTGTGAGAGCAGCGTGCTCCTGCCCCGAGGCTGTTTGTGTTTGTCCACAAGAGGGAAATGTTTCTCCAGGATCACGCAGCGAGCCCCATCCCCATCGCCCCGCTGCCAGCATCCCTCTCCCGGTGCAGGGCCGCTGCCCCACCTGTTCCTCGCTTACCTGCCCCTCTGCTCACGGCTGTGGCCGGATGCTGAATCACCCCGGTCCACGTGTCCCGGTCCCTGTGCTCGGCTCGGTGCTCAAGGACTGACTGGCTCCGGGATAAACGCAGCGGGGGCGAATCCTCCGACGTCGCTGGGCTTGGCTCTGCTCATGAATTCTTGTGCAAAGCCTTGGCTCGTGTGGGGCTCGCGGTGGTTGGGGGATGCTGGGGTCTCACCTAGAGCCGGTGGTCACCCTGAGGATTGTCCCCACGTGTTCTGGGCTGGAGTCTCGCTGTTGGGAAGGAGTGGCTGTGATGCCACACTGAGGCTCTTTGGCATAAATATCAACAAAATTGTGATCCCCTGAAAGGTGACTCACTAGCTCCGTGTCCCTGTGTCCCCATCCACACTGGCCTGGCTTAGGGACAAAATTCACCCTCTGGCTCCTCTGAGGACAAAATTCACCTCTGGCTCCTCTGAGGACAAAATTCACCGTCTGGCTCCTCTGGTGGCTCCTTTGAGCCCACCTCCTTGAACGAACCCACCTGAGCACTGCAAAGGGTGCTCACACCATGCCACGAGGCCCCTGCGACCCCCAGGAGCTCCCCCTATTTGGAGATTGGCCACAAGAAGCAGCTTTGGGGGCTTGGTGGGGCTACCTGGCATCTGCTGTGTCAGCAGCTCCATGCAAGGCGTTGCCCGGCCCCTGGGTCTCACTTTTCCTGCTCAGCAGGGCGCTCTTATCAGCTGCTGTTGATAAGGATGAGCCTCAGCAGCCTCCGCAGTGTTTTGCTTCCAGGAGCTGTGGGACCTGAGCCAGCTGGGGGGCTGTGGGTGATGGGGGGCAGGAAGAACTGGAGCTTGGAATGGGAAGGGGTGAACAGGGGCATCCTGGATGGCTGGAAGTGAGCTCCAAGGTGGCTGATTGCCTTAGGAGCTATTAATCCCTCCCCAAAATTGAGGCTATTGGGGCTCATTAGCCTGGGTGTAACAGTCTGGTCACACCTTAATCACACTTGGGAGGTGGGAGAGCCACAGTGCAGCAGGACAGGGACAGGAGCTCCCTCCTGGGGCACCTGTTTGCCCCCGAGATGTCACCAGGGGCTGCCTGGCCCCATCTGCCCCGGCCCCAGAGCCTCCAGGTAACTCATGGCTCAGCTCCCAGCAGAGGGGTGGAACTGTGGCAGGGCCCATGGCAGGGCAGTGCTGGTGCTAGGAGGAAATTTGATGAATTGATTTGCCCCAGAGCTGTATCTGATATGCCAGAAATGGAGAAAATTACTCACAAAGTGCTGCTCCACCCATGGAGGGAAAGCTAACGGAGCAGTTTAACCCTGTGCAGGACAGCCCTGAGCTGATTGATGCTCCAGGCTGGGAGCTGTGCCTGGGAACTGTGGCTGGGATGTGGCCACTCTCCATTCCCACACCAGCCCTGCGTGGGGATGCTGAGGATGTCCCCACAGTGAGTGGCAACATCCTGGGTGATGGCACCAGGTAGGATCTGTGTGCCCAGGTGAGCTGGCCCAGTTCAGCCTTGGCTTGCTGGGCTGGAGGGTGACTCCTGGAGGAGCAGGGAGTGCTACAGGAGCACCAGAGCAGGGCTCTGCTCCTGGTGTTGGGACAGCAGGGTCCTCTTTGAGGGTCTAACTGCTGTTGGCAGCTGGAGTGCAGCCCTGCTTGCCCAGGGGCTGGGGTATTGCCTGCTTGCTGTCACTGTGCCACTGCTGCCACTGCTGTCACTGCTGCCACCTTCCCCAGCGCATGCTGACTTGGGGAGAGTGATGCCAAGGGCTTGGGCAGGGAATGACAACAGCCCCAGCTCCCATGTGGCCACCCCTGCTGTGCCCCTGTGCTGCCCTGAGCTGTGCAGCCACGTTCAGCGACCTTACCTGGGTGTCCTGGACCCTCCTGCACGGCCCTGTGGCACCTGGGGGACAGTGGGGACAGCAGGGTGGCAAGTATGGATATGTGGATGTCCTGTTGGAGGTGCCCAGCAGGACAGACAGCCGTGCCATGAGCCTGCCCTTATCTCTGCTGGGCTCTCAGGGTGATGATCCAGACCCACCTGACAAAATAATCAGTTCTTCCTTCAGTGGGGTCTCCGTGACCCTTCCCTGTGCTGGCTGGACCTTTCACTGAGGCCCAGCTGCCAGCACCATGTCCCTGTCCCTCCTTGCCGTGGCAGCAGAGGGCCAAGGGGACCCGGCGAGCCCATGATCGGCGGTCCTCGCCCGAGGGCAGGTACGGGCCGGGAGCGGAGCAAGGAGGAGCTGTGGGGGTGGGAAAGGGTGTGCTGCGGAGGGAGGTCTCCGAGCAGCTCCCTGTAAAGGCCAGGTGGGGAGGCTGCAGCTGCTGAGGAGGAGGAGGAGGAGGGCTGGCGGCAGCGCAGGTCAGGAGCCGCCGGGGTGAAGGCGGGCGCGCTGCGGGCTCCGGGCAGGGATTGACCCTTCCCGAGAAAGATGAGGAGATTTGGGGGGAATGCAGGGTGTGACAGGAGCTCCGTGGCGCTGGAAGGGGTTGGGGAGATGGGGCTGATCCCTCCATCCCCCTGCCGTGCCTGAGGGTGTCCCCGCCGCAGGTGCTGCTCCCCGGGACCTTCCAGAGCTCGGGGGACGCGGAGGGGCCATGCGGGCTCTCGGCATCCTGGGCTGGCTGTTCCTGCTGCTGCTGCCGGTGTCTCAGGTGACAGGTGAGCGCGGGGACATCGCGGGGGTGGCAGCGGGGCTTGGGCACCCTGGGGCAGCGCGGGGTTGGGTGCCCCGGAGGTGCCCGGGATGCGGAGCACGGGGACAGCCGCATGTCCCCGGAGCAGACGGGGACACGTCCCTGAGCTGGCAGCCACCCGCACCCTCCCGTGCCTCGCAGGTGCCCGACCCTGCATGCCCAAGGATTTTGGGCACGGCTCGCCGGTCTGTGTCTGCGATGCCACCTACTGTGACACGCTGGACCCGCTGGTCGTGCCAGCCCCCGGCTCCTACGTCAAATATGAGAGCAGCAAGGCCGGCAAGAGGCTGGAGCGGAGCGAGGGGAAATTCCAGAGCAGAATGAGCACCCGAGGTAGCGCCGCTGGTGGGTGTTGGTGCCACCGCGGCCACCGGGCAGCAGGGACCGAGCCGGGCTCTTCCCGCAGGGCTGCTGCTGACGCTCAACATCTCCACGCTGTACCAGCACGTGAAGGGCTTCGGCGGCTCCCTCTCGGATGCTGCTGCCATGAACATCCTGAAGCTGTCCCAGCCGGCCCAGGACAACCTGCTGCGCTCCTACTTCTCCGAGAGCGGTGAGCAGTGAGGGCACGGCGGTGGGAGCAGATCCTGGGGTCACCAGAGGTGGCTGTGCCTGTCCCCGCTGCAGGGACATCGTCACCTGCTCCGGCGCCTCTTGACGCTTTTCCTGCTTCTCAGGGATCGAGTACAACCTCATCCGGGTGCCCATGGCGTGCAGCGACTTCTCCGTGCGCCCCTACAGCTACGATGATGTCCCCGAGGACTACGAGCTGAAGCACTTCAGGCTGGCGGACGAGGACGTGGAGATGAAGGTGGGAGGCTGAAGCCGCTGCCATCAGCACCTTGTCCCCTCTCGCGCCGGAGCTCCTGCGTGTGCTGGGACCCCCAGGAGCAGGTGCTGCTGTCCCTGCACGCCGTGGCAGGGTGCATGGGGACAGCCTGTGGGAGCTGGCGCCTCCTCCGGGGCACGTCCTGGCGCATCCCAGCTGGCACTGGCAGGGTGAGGAGCCAGGGCGCTGTGCCGGGGGGGTGGTGCTTGCCAGCTGCCAGTCCCTGCTGACGTCCCTTGAGTTCTCCCATGCTTTGGGCTCTGTGGTTTTGGGGAACTGCAGTTGGAGCTGACCCCATCCCTCTGCCCCATCCCATAGATTCCCCTCCTGCACCGAGCTTTGGCCATGAGCAAGCGGCCGCTGCTGCTGTTTGCCAGCCCCTGGACCGCCCCAGCCTGGATGAAGAGCAACGGGGACGTCCGTGGGAAGGGGACTCTGAAGGGGAAGGCTGGGGACAAGTACCACAAGACCTGGGCCAACTACTTCATCAAGTACAGTCTGTGGAACCAGCCTGGGATGGAGAGCGGGAGGATCGGGGAATGGGGTGGGGTGAGTGGGACAACACATCTGATTCTGCCCCCACTTCTCCACACCAGGTTCATCAAGTACCATCTGTGGAACCAGCCTGGGACGGACAGCGGGAGGATCGGGGAGTGGGGAGCTGTGAGGGGGCAGCACATCTGATTCTGCCCCTTCCTTCTCCAGGTTCCTGGATGAATATGCAAAACGCAACGTGACTTTCTGGGCGGTGACGGCCCAGAACGAGCCGCTGGCGGGGCTCTTCACGCCCCCCCAGGCCCCCACCATCGCTTTCACGGCCGCTCAGCAGCGGGATTTCATCGCACAGGACCTGGGCCCCGCGCTGGCCCGCAGTTCCCACCGCACACAGCTCCTGATGCTCGACGACCAGCGCATCCACCTGCCGCACTGGGCCAAAGTGGTGAAGAGCAGCTCCCCTTCCTTCCCCTCCGCCTCGCTGCCCAGCCCCAGGCTCTTTGGGAGATGGAGCCGTGGCTTCTCCCAGCCCTAGAGAGAGTAGGAGCAAACCGGGTCTGCCGGAGCGGCCGCCTCCGCCTGTGCCCGGCGGGAGTCAGGACAGGAGGTGGCACCCACACCTGGATCCCCGGATCCTGCCGGTGCTGCTGGGCACCAGCACCTTTTCTGGGCAGAGTTTTGGCTGGTTTGGTTTCTCTCACGATGCTGTTTGGGGATATTGCTTTAAACAAGGAGGAAAGAAAGTAAAATGTGCTCCTGCCCCAGCCTCAAGCCAGGCAGCGTGCTCCTCCTTTCCCTCCATGGCTGCAGGGCCGGACCACCCCACGGGGGTGTGGAGGGAGGACAAGGCAGAAGTGGGGGCAAGGCGCCCACTGAGGGGCAAACCTGTGCCCACCCCCTTAGCACTGCACCCAGCAAGGTGCCAAACCCCTGTTGGGGCACCAGATCCATGCTAGGGTGCAGTGCTGCAGGGTGTGGCACCCATGGGAGGGGACAAGAGGTGGCCCTGAGAGACCACATGGAGTCCATATGTCCATCCCTGCAGGCTTCAGGCATGGGTAGCCTGGGTGTGAGGCATCTCCTTTGCTCCCCAGGTGCTGGGAAATGCCACAGCTGCCCGTTACGTGGCTGGTCTGGCCGTCCACTGGTACCTGGATGCCATCGTCCCACCTGCCTGGAGCCTGGAGGCCACCCACAAGCTCTTCCCTGACCATTTCCTCCTCTACACTGAGGCCTGCACTGGCTTCTTCATGTTCCGCTTCGCCGTGTCCCTGGGCTGCTGGGAGAGAGGAGACCACTACAGCTACAGCATCCTGACGGTACAGCCCTCACACGGCCCTCACACAGCCCTCACACAGACCTCACTCGGCCCTCACTCGGCCCTCACAGTGCCCTCACTCTGCTCTTACACAGCCCTCACATGGCCCTCACTCGGCCCTCACAGTGCCCTCACTCTGCTCTCACACGGCCCTCACTTGGCCCTCACAATGCCCTCACTCTGCTCTCACACCACTCTCACAGTGCCCTCACAGTGCCCTCACAGGGCCCTCACAGTGCCCTCACACAGCCCTTACAGTGCCCTCACACTGCCCTCACACCACTCTCACAGTGCCCTCGCACAGTCCTCACAGTACCCTCACAGTGCCTCACACCGCCCTCACTCTACCCTCACACTGCCCTCAGACCGCCCTCTCAGAGCCCTCACTCTGCCCTCACACCCCCAATCCAGGTCTGGAGGGACCCCCTCTCAGCCCCTTCCCTGCTTCCCCAGGTCATGAACAACTTTGTATCTGGTTGGACCGACTGGAACCTGGCCCTGGACCTGGATGGAGGCCCCAACTGGGTCAAGAACTTTGTGGACAGCCCCGTCATCGTTGACGGCAGCAAGGATGTCTTCTACAAGCAGCCCATGTTCTACCACATGGGGCACTTCAGGTGTGTCAGGGGGGCTCAGGTGCGGCCACCAGCCCCAGAGCAGGGACAGAACCCCTCTGCTGGTCCTCTCCCCACAGCAAATTCATCCCCGAGGGCTCCCGGCGTGTGGGGCTGCACAGCAGCCGCCGCTGCCTCCTGTGCCAGCTGGAGCACGTGGCCGTCCTGCGCCCTGACGGTGCCCTCGTCCTGGTGGTCCTCAACAGGTCAGCCCAAGCAGGGATGAGGGTGGTGCCCAGCCCCAGCTGTGCCGGCTCAGCCCCTCTCTTGCTCCCCAGGTTTGGCCGGGATGTGCCCTTTGGAATCTGGGACCCTGCCATGGGGTTCATTGAGACTGTGGCTCCAGCCCACTCCATCCAGACCTACCTGTGGCGCCAGCAGTGACAGCCAGAGGACTGCTGGGGGGCTCTGGGGGTCAACTCTTCATCCACCCTTTCCAGCATCCCTCAAAGGTGGAAGAAGAAGATGGGAGTGCACGAGGGGGTTCTGTGTGCTCCTGGCACCAGGACCTGCTGCTCCCCAACCTTTCCATCCTCCAGGCACTTCCCATCCCCCTGGAAGTTCCCTCAGCGCCGTCTCCTGGAGCACACTTCCACACGTGGCCCCATTGAAACCTTCGCGTGTGTGGCGGGCGCCAAGTAAAGCCATGACGCGCTCCCTCCGGAATGCGCCGTTGTTCCCGTCAGTGTTTCCTCTGCGCGCTCGGAAATCGCTCGGTTTTCCTCGCCGGGGCCAGGGCTGCCCCGGGGGCTCCTGCCCCCGTGGCCTGCGGGTGGCTCCTTGTTTATCCCTGCAGCTGGAGCCTCTGCTGCTGCCAGCCCTTGATTCGTTCCATATGCGCTGTTGGTTTTCCCCAGCCTACTTTTTTTTTGGGGAATTAAAAAAAAAAATAAATCCAAATGTCAGACGCTGTCGGAAAGGCAGAGTAAATGATATCAGTGTGCCCATCCACCAAACCTTATGGATAAATTAGGTTGGTGCCACCTCTCCAGGGTGGCCTGTGGACAGAGTCCCCTCTATTCTGGCTGTGGCCAACCCAGGCCGCAGCCCGCAGTGACCTCCCCGTCCTGTTTGTTTTCCCTAAATACCAGTTACAGTATTCCCTGTGCCTTTGGGAACGTTACCAGCACCTTTGAAGTGCAGAAATGAGAAAGCCAGAGCTCTCCTTGGCCAATGCCCCTGTGTGAGAGCCACGGAACTGCTGAGGTTGGGGAAAATGAAAAACCCAGAGGCTTTACAGCTGGTTTATTGGAGTGTGGTGTGAAGGTGGCACTGGGCTCTGTCCCAGCCCTGTTCCTGGAGCACACCAGCCTGTCCTGTGCTTTTATCCATGTTCCTGGGGAGTGCTGGCCCCAACGGCAGCTGGGTCTGGCTGCCTGTGCTTAGAATCATAGAATGGAGTCATGGAATCCTTGAGGTTGGAAAAGACCTCGAAGATCATCAATTCCAACCCAAGTTCCCCCAACGCTGCCAAGGCCAGCCCTAAATCACGTCCCCAAGTGCTCCTTACACATTTATTAAATCCCTCCAGGGATGGCAACTCCACCACTGCCCCAGGTAGCTGATGCCAGGACTGTACAGTCCTGTCCATGAAGAAATTTTCTTTAATATTCAACCTAAACCTCTCCTGGGAAATGCCACAGCTCTCCTGGTGCAACGTGAGGCCATTTCCTCTTGTCCTCTCCCTGTTCCCTGGCAGCAAAACCTGACCCCCACCTGGCTGTCCCCCCTGTCAGGGAATTGTGCAGAGCCAGAAGGTCCTACCTGAGCCTCCTTTTCTCAAGAATTAACACCCCCAGCTCCTCTTGGAGCTCCAGACCCCTCCTCAGCTCCATCTTCTTCCCTGGACATGCTCCAGCCCTCATGAGGGGCACAGAACTGACCCCAAGGATTTGAAGTCTGACCTCATCAGTGCCCAGGTCCTGCTGCCACACCATTCCTGACACTTTGGGAATGTCCCCTTCCCCAGGTGACGGCCCACACAGGACCCTCATGCCCTGGTGTTCAGCAGTGCCCAGGGGTCAAACCTGCAGAGAAAGGCTTTAGCCCAGCCCCTCTGGGCTGGCTCGCTGCTCCTGCCTGTTTGGAACCGCAGCAGGATGGCTGTGAGGGGTGGGGTGAGGCTGAAGAAGCACCCCCGTCATCCTCACTGCCTGCAGCGTGGGCTGGGGGATCCCTTCTCTGGGGGCAGCAGGGCCTTGGGTGGGGAGGGTGTTGGGGAGGTGTTTTCTTTATGGGATGGGACTGTTGGGGTACATTCCTCGAGCTTTATTTGCAGCATCACCTTCATGACATGATTGAGAAAATAGGAAGGTAAAGCTCATGTACAGCCAGTAGCAGCTGAAGATTTCTTTGTTATAAAGCACTTGAAAAACTTTCTAGCCAATAGTGTGTTGCTAAAGCTTGCAGACAATTGTCTCACCAATTACTAAAAGTACTAAAAGTACGAAAAGTACTAAAAGTACTAAAAGTACTCATAACATTGTCTACTTTCAGACTTTGCAGCTGCTCTGCTCTTTCTGTTTCTAAGGCCAGCTGCTTTTCCAGCTCTCTGAAAATCACCTCACATTTGCTGTTTCCCACAGGGGGCTGTGACCCTGGCTGTGACCCTGGTTCCTGGCTGGGGATGTGACACTGAGTGAGGGGACGGTGGTCCTTGGGTGGGGATGTGACACTGAGTGAGGGACGGTGGTCCCTGGGTGGGGGTCTCTTCTTGGCCACCTCCACCAGCTGCCCAAGGGGACCCCGAGGAGCTGCCACTCCCCCTCCCCGTGCCTCTGCCCACCTCCTGTTTCTCCTGCAGAGCAGACGCCTGTAATTAGGAAGGATCCCAAATTAGACGGTGTGGAGCCCAGACTTGTTTTGCCGATGATAAACCGCTGCTACCGGCTCCGCCCAGCACGCTGCGGCGTGGGGCTCCGGCCTGTGGGGCACGGAGGGGGCGAGGGGACTTGGGGGGCAGCCCCCGCTCTGTGTCCACCCCAGGAGGGCTCGGGAGTCCCTGCCGTGAGCGGCTGCTGCCTCTGTCCATGCCAGGAAAGGTCCTGGAGCAGCCACAAATGGGACTCAGGTCATGGTGGTGGCACTGGTGGCACAAAGCCCAAGTGCTGCCAAGAGCAGGGACGCAGGGTGGGCACAGCCTGCCCTGTCTGAGGTGTTCCAGGGACACAGGGCTGCTCTTCCCAAGGGGAGCAGGGCAAGCCTGGCTGTGGGGGGCGATGGAGGCACCTGGGGGGCTGGTGAGCATCCTCCCCTCCCCAGCTTCCCTCTGGCCACTGGAACAGGTTTCAGGAGAGCTTTGCAAATGCTGCGGTGTGTGGAAAGCTCATTGGAGCCAGGTTGCAAAATCATCCCCAGGCTCCTCTTCAAACACAGAGTCCCATGAGCTGTCCCATCCCAAACTCACCTTTCCTGCTCCTCCAGAAGCGTCCCCTCCCACCAGGCTCAGCTGGGACACGGGACCTGCCACCGCTGTCACAGAGACGCAGCAGCAAGAGGTGGTTTGGAGGCAGGTGAGTCCCCTGGGCCCGAGGTGGGAATGGGGACAGAGATGGGCATCAGGATGGGCATGGGACAGCCCCGGGCAGCAGGACAGTGCGGAGGCCGTGCCCTGGCCAAGCTGGGCATCATTCCCAGGCAGGAGTGGGAGGCAATGGAGGTGGGACAGCTGCCTGGCCTTGCTCCACATCCCACAGGAGCTACAAGAGGACACCATCCCACCCCGGCAGAGGTCCCCAGGTGTCCTCAGTCTGGCACCAGGGTCTCGAGCTTGGAGGTGGCTCCTCCTGTGCTCTCATTGAGAGGCACCTTGCCCAGCAGCACGGGGAGGACAGGACAGGGTGTGAGCACCTGAAAGAAGAGGGGAATGTGGGACTCTCCATGCCAGGGGCTGGAGCCTCAAACCACTCTGGCTGGACAAGCTCCAGCTTCCAGACCTGTGGGATTGAGTGTGTGGAGCTGTTTGCTCCTGGGCATGGCTCGGGGGGCACTGGGGATACATGGGGTGATGCAGCATGGCACGACATGGCATGGCACGGCACAGCTGTGGAACGGGTGAGGAGGGAGAAGGAGTGGGAGGGAGTTGATGGGAGTGAACAAAGTTGCTGGGTACAGCCAGCGTGGGCAGATAGGAGCAGCAGGCTCACACCTGGGGGCTGTCCACACCTGGGGGGCTACACCCCCACCTGGGACATGGCCAGAACTGTTGGTAGACTCTGGAGGGGTGGGAGGGAAGGTGGGCTCTGGGCTGGAGCAGTGGGCAGAGGGCAGGACAGGCTTAGCCCTGGCATTGGGGGTTCAAAGGGTCCCCTGGGCAGGGGGATGATGCTGGGGCTCTCCCTGTGTCCCTGTGTGTGGCTGGGCCAGGCTGAGCAGCTCTGGGTGCTGACACCTTGTCCTGCTCCCAGTGCATCCATCGGCATCGTTGGAGCCGCTGCAGCAGAGGTGCCATGGGGCCAGGCTGTGCCAATGTCCTGGGCTGGCTCCTGCTGGCACAGGCAGCCCTGCAGGTCACAGGTACGTGCTGGCACCTGTCCCTGGGCTTTGGAGGGTGGTGGATTTGGAGCCTGTCATGGGTCAAAGGGATGAGCTGGGCTCCTGCCACAGCCCTCAGTGCCCACTCGCTCTTTCCCCTGCTGCAGGTGGCCGTCCCTGTGATGCCAAGGATTTTGGGCATGGTTCGCTGGTCTGTGCCTGCAGTGCCACGTACTGTGACACTCTGGACCCCCTGGTCCTGCCAGCCCCTGGCTCCTACGTCAAATATGAGAGCAACAAGGCTGGCAAGAGGCTGGAGCGGAGTGAGGGAAGCTTCCAGCACAATGCCAAGAGCCAAGGTACCACCCTGGGCTGTGGGAGGGTCTGTCCTCTCACAGGTGGCAGGGCTGGTGACACTGTGTGTCTGCACAGATTTCCACCTCACCCTGGACACCACACAGAGGTACCAGAAGGTGAAGGGCTTTGGTGGCTCCATCACTGACGCAGCTGCCATCAACATCCAGTCCCTGTCCAAGGCTGCCCAGAACCACCTGATCCGCTCCTACTTCTCCGAGGAAGGTGAGCCCAGGGCAGCAAAAACTGTTGGGATCTGGCAGCTGAGATTTGTTCTGGGGAGCCCCCAAATGCAACTTGGGGATGCCCATTACCACCTGCCCTGTCCTCAGGCATTGAGTACAACCTGGTGCGTGTGCCCATGGCCAGCACTGACTTCTCCATCCGCCTGTACACCTACGCCGACGCCGAGGGAGACTTTGAGCTGAGGCACTTCAACCTGACCGAGGAGGACACGCACATGAAGGTGAGTCCTGCAGGAAGGGTCTGAGGGACTGGGGCTGCTGCCTGGGTGGGATGAGATGGGATGGGATCCATGGGATAGGATGGGATCCAACCCATAGGATGGGATGGGCTGGGACGGGATGAGATGGGATGGCATCCATGGGATGGGATGGGATTAGTGGGAGGGGATGGGATCAATGGGAGGGGATGGGATGGGATCAGTGGG